>CAIGQV010015253.1:131170-166174 GCA_903798115.1 Danio jaintianensis
TTGTAAAAGCGCTATAGAAATAAAGATGAATTGAATTGAATTGAACTGTGCAGTAATTCTGCGAATTACAGTGAAAAACAGTTACACTGCATTTAAAAATGCAATGGAAACTGGAATTAATAATTCAGGCCAGTTTGGAATACAATAAATGTAAATTTGTAAATAAATGTAAAAAAAAATTTGTAGTTCGTAGATATTTTGATTTGAGTCAGTGTTGACTGATCACTAATTAATCATTACATTCACTGTTTATTTTAAATATTATTTCACAATATTTTATTTTCTGTTATTTTGTTTTACACAATAAATGGTTTCAACTGTTATATATTGTTTAATTTTTTTCATTGGATTTCATGCATGAATTTTACAGATAAATAAAGTACATGTGAAATTACTAAAATAATAAACTAAAATATCTAAGCTTGGCTGTAACCAGTAGTGTTAGGGGAAAATGGATTTGACAACAATAAGACTGAATGTAATTTAAATATCAAGGAAATTTAATAGAAACTGAAAGCAAAATGTACTACACATAAATTCAAACTAGAAATAGGTGATTTGTGTAGTCAATAGAACAGTTTAGTAAAGTTAAGTATTATTGCTTGCTATAATAAGGTAAATTTACTGCGGTCAGGCCAGCCTCTGCTTAGAAACCATGGTCATTCTTGCATCAATGTTTAGTGGTGCACGCATATACTAGGGGTTACAGTAAAAACATCTAGGAAGTTTAAAAAAATAATGGCACCCACAAAGACACACAAACAGATACAAGCACAAACACATACAGTGCTCAACATAATTGAGTACACTCCATTTTGAAAATGAATATCCATTTCTTAGTGAATATAGCTAATACATTTTGGCTTTTTAAAAATATTTTTCCCTAACATTAATTTGGGTGTACTAATTTTGGACCATTATTGTAAGTTATTTTCTTAGATTAGCTCCAGATTTGGCTTCAGGACTGACTAAACTAATGTATATGCACAAATATAATATTGAAAATATTAGTTTAAATGAAAGTTTTGTGAGGGCTGTACTCATATGTTGAGCTCTATACATGCACACAGACACACACACACAGATAGACAGCCATATCACGCTGCAGCCCAAGACTGGTTGCTCACTAAAGCGGTGTTAATTACAGGAAGTCAATGAATCTAATGACCTCTTTCAAGAGGTCCACTCCAAGGTTGTCTCTTGGTCCTGCCAAGGGATCAACAAGTTGCTGAAGTTCAGCCAAGCTGTCATTGTCCAGGGCGTATTCATTTAAGGGGACCTCAACACTGTCTGGCCAGTCAAAATGTAGCCGAGGTGAGTGGGGCACATCTGCTTCCATGTGGCTGTTCATCACCTCCAAACAATCTCTGGATCCCTGTCAGATTTCGTGCCTGTAAACAAAGACAGCCATGCACAAACATCTGATGTGGAGACAGGTATCTTGCAGTTCTCAGGCAGTGATGATT
Organism: Danio jaintianensis; assembly: GCA_903798115.1. Classification (NCBI taxonomy): domain Eukaryota; kingdom Metazoa; phylum Chordata; class Actinopteri; order Cypriniformes; family Danionidae; genus Danio; species Danio jaintianensis. Next base: position 132,637 of record CAIGQV010015253.1, read on the forward strand.
CCATTGATTTACAAAAAGTTTCAAGTCACGATTTATCCAGGGCAGATAAATGTAGTAAAGTGCCCAAAGATGTTTTTCGTTGTTGCAATTCAATTCGCCTGTATCCTCCAAAAGGGTGAACAGGGAATGGTACACATTAACCACTCCACTCCAAACATCTCTCCACAGTCTCTCTATCCGCTGGTTGTGAGTGCTCCTTCCCCTTAAAGCACTCCCCCTGGCAGAACCTCGAAAAACCTCCATAAACAGACAAACAGTATTGTTCTCTCCACCTTGGTCACAACGAACTCTTGATGGCACACCATACTGGTCAACAGCCTTAACAAATTTTTCCATCACAGTGCTGCTTCTGTTGTTGTTTGATGCCTCCAAAAATGTGACCAGCCTGCTGAAGCCATCAATAGCCCCATGAATTACAAGTCTCCACCTGCAAATGCAATATTAAACAATATAAACACATCTACTGAGCATTTGTATGAATTGTATAAAATTAACTATTTATAGATACACGAATGAAGGATAAATTTGGTGTCTGGAATAAAGTTCTTGTCCTACCTTAATTATATGTATATATATATATGTATATATATAAAATTATATACACACTTAATGAGCTTGTGGTTGCCATCCAGATCCCACAAAGAATTTGGCCCTGCAACTTGGTATGTACGTCTGCGGAGCCTGGAAGACATGGCTCTGCATGCAGCCCCTTCTGGGTTGGTCCGCAGCATACTTTGACGGACACGCCTCCTCTGTACCAATATGACTCTGGGCCTAACAAATCATTGCTGGAGACCACTTGGCACACTCTTTCATCCAGCTCTGCATCAGACATGTTTGTACGTAGAGAAAGATTAAAGCACCTGTGAAAGCCAATAAACATTTTACAAGGTAATATTAACAGTCAAATATTGATTCATTTACACCTAAAAGAAAGAATTTCATGTTATTTAATTCTTAAAAAATTAATTATATTTATATTTAAGCAACTTTACGTTGAAAGCAAAAATTTGCATTTAAAAAGTATGTTGTTTGCTTTCAATGTTAGAAAATAATTAAACAAATGTGTTTTTGTTTAAAAAAAACTATTTTTTATAGACAATTTAATTTATGTCTTTGAAAACAAAGGCCATTTTTTTCAGATATTGACATAAATGTAGAAGAATATTTGTTCGGATTCAATAACCAATGTTATGTTACATGATGTATTTTTGTTTTGAATAATTTTGTTACATTAACTTACATTATTCATGTGTTGTTCAGATAAATATTCTGTACATTTTGCATTGTAAATATGTGCCATGTTAAAAATTGTGTGCTGGCTCTTTAAAGCCATAAAGTGCATTAAACCAATCAGAGTCTAGTCTCCCATTCCCTTTAAGACTCAGTGCCATGGCATTTGCTGTTTACATGGCAGACTTTGTAAGAGGAAAAACTAAACGCTTCACTAGCGAGAAAACGGTTAAACAGACCATCTGCAACGCAAGGATAATTTAGTTTGTTAAGCGCAAAGATTTGTTTCAAAACTTTTTCTAAATTCTGTTTTAATTTTCAGCAAATGAATAAATGAGCAATAATAACAAAATGTGGTCATTTGTGGTCAGTTATATCTAAACACATTATATGCAACCGTGCATATTCTTATGCCCCATATGGTCCAAAACCCGACAGGTGGAAAAATCTAAGCTTGGTTTTATTAAAACAAATATAAATATGCATATAATAATACTAATAACATTATACAAAAGCAAATGGTCATAAATAAACTGAAAAAAAATTCACGTTTTGCGCCACATTGTTTAAATAGCAAAAAAATAAATAGGCTTTTTTCAGTTTATTCACGACAGCTTGCTTTTGTATAATGTTATTATTATTAGCAGTATTATTTATTATATGCATATTTATATTTGTTTTAATAAAAACCAGTTTAGATTTGTCCAGCTGTCGGGTTTTGGAGACGTCTGCATCACCATATGGGGCATAAGAACAGGACGTGTGTTTGGATATAACTCAGTTTTTTGAGCACACTTCATTATTATTGCTCATTTATTCGTTTGCTGGAAATTAGAACTGAATTTAGTAATAGTTTTGACACAAATCTTTGCGCTTAACAAACTAAAAACTAAATTAAATATGCAGGCTAATGGATGTCTTCAGTGGAGTGAGTTTCCACAGTTTTTTTACTCCACCAAAGCAAAGGAGTAAAGAGGCCGAATGGAGGAGGCTCATTCTTTATTCTCGCGCTGCAGATGCTCTGTTTAACTGTTTTCTTGCTAGTGAATCCCTTAGTTTTTCCACTTACAAAGTCCACCATGTAAATAGCAAATGCACCACAGAGCGACGCAACTGACACTTAAAAGGAATGTGAGATGAGACTGATTGGTTTAATGCACATTATGCTCAAAACACATCCATAGCTCATTAAGAGAATAAGCACAACCCTGTTAGACCATGCGCCGGGGCACAGAGCAAAATAGCAAAAGTGGATTTGGACATGCCTTAATGCTTTTGCATGTGCTTTAGACTCTGCGCCTAGATCGTTAAAATAGAGCCCTAACACTGGACTTTAGACCAGCTTTCAGTTGGTCAATGGTCCTCTACTTTAGTTCCTCAAAATAGCAATGCCAACAATGCCCTTAACACACCTCGGAACACCTATAAGTCCACAAAGCAGTGCAAATAGATTTGCTATTTAAACAAAGTGGCAAAACTGGAAATTTAGGGTTGCTTTGGTCAGAAGATAGCAACAAATCGCGCCATCTTGCGCCTTATTAGGTACGTTTCCATCCACCTATTTTTATGCGCATTTTGGATATGCGCATAAAAAATCGGTTGATGGAAACGCTAAGATGCGCATAAATTTAGGAAATGCGCATAAAAAATGTATGCGCATAACTGAGTAGGATCAACTTTTTATTCGATAAGAAAAGATGCGCATAAACTGCGATGGAAACACTTTTACCGAGCAAACTCCAGTATGCGCATTAAAAAAAGGTCATGTGATTTGGTTATAAGAGATCATGTGATGATAAAAATGTGTGTAAATGGACAAACCAGCAGGCTGATCACATTGTAAAACATCTGAAATGTTGTTTTGGTCATTCTAAAATGCCTTAAGCATTTCAGTATTAGTGTTATTATATTATTAATGACCTCCAGAATTGTTAAGAGCGTCTGTGCTCCGCGTCTCACGCCTTCAAACGCCGCCACGCGTTCAATGCGCGTCAGCATTGCCTTCTGAGGCGCAAGTCATTTATTAAATGAAGAAAAGATTCACGCAGCTTCTCCTACCTCAGCAAATTCCGTTTTTACTGTTGATATTTGGCGCCATTTAATCAGGAAGTGACGATTTTGTTCTCTTTGACTCGTTGGATGGAAACGCTGCTTTATTCGCACATCTTTTATGCGATATTCCAGTTTAGCGCATAAAGTTATTTAGCATTTTTGGATGGAAACATAGCTACTGATAGGGCCCAACATCTGACAAGAAACAGACTACATATATTTCTTTATTCGACACGGAGCGAAGACTGAAACTAAAACCAAGATGTGCACTCACAATAAATATATTTTAAATAATAAATGTACAAATATATTAATTCATTCATTTTCATTTCGGCTTAGTCCCTTTATTAATCTGGGGTCGCCACAGCGGAATGAACCGCCAACTTATCCAGCATATGTTTTACGCAGTGGATGCCCTTCCAGCTGCAACCCATCACTAGGAAACATCCATACACACCCATTCACTACGGACAATTTAGCTTACCCAATTCACCTATAGCGCATGTCTTTGGACTTGTGGGGGAAACCGGAGCACCCGGAAGAAACCCACGTCAACACGGGGAGAACATGCAAACTCCACACAGAAATGCCAACTGAGCCAGCCAAGGCTTGAACCAGCGACCTTCTTGCTGTGAGGCAAACGTGCTACCCACTGCGCCACCGTGCAGCCTGTACAAATATATATCAAACATATTTCTTACTTTATGAGAATAGGCTATATCCGTGATTAAGGCAATAACTTGTTAAAAAGGTCATTGTGGTCAAATGTTTTCATTCCAAGGCAGATTGTCAACAAGTCGTTTTAGGATAGTCTGTGGTTTGGTCTAAGTGACTTATGATGAAGGGCCAGATAGAATCTGCTGACATTTTTTGCTATTTCTGCAGAGAATTTTGTAAACAAATCTGCTGATTTATGCGGAATGACTTCAGGAGTATCATAAAACTTAATATATGAAATCAAAACATAATAAATTTTTAACTTTTATTTAATGTTTACAATGCAAATCCAATTAGATCCACTTATTTGGTAAACAAAGCAAGTCTCTTATATAATACATCTACTAAAAGACAAAAAATATTACTTTAAAATCTGTATTGGAAATAAATTATATGAACAATATTATTATTATTATCATTATTATTATTACTACATCACAATAATATTAGTGAAATGAATTTAAAAACTGAATAAATATAAATTTACACACATTTACACAAGTAAATAAATAGACTCAATGATGGGTTAAAAATCTGCGTTTTAGGTAAATGCATGTATTGTCCAAGACAAAAATAACCCTCAGTATAATAGCATACATAAGGAGAATCATTTAGAAAGTATGGAAACAACATGATCACATGCAAACACATAATTGTAAGCACATGCTATATGATATGTAAAAATAAAAAAAACATACAGCCATCAATTAAAAAGCTAGGATTCTATTGGAGCCGAGAAATGGCGTGATGTTACATCATATCTCATGATAACTATGGATAATAAACTGTATATAAACTGGGGGTTTTGGAACACTGGGAAGGAGAGAGCTCGATCGACCATCTTTGCTTAAACTTGAGAACTTCGAAGACCTCAGCTTCTTTTTTGAAACCTAGAAGATGTTTGTTGTGATCCAGTGCAACTTTCCATTACATAATTTGGCGTTTTCAAACGTGGGGCTGGACTGAGGAAGGTCGAAGGAAGGTGTCAATAGGCTAATCCTTGGCAGACACTCACGCAGAGACCAAAAAGCACACAGATTAAAAAAGGTGAGCAAATTTTTTGCTTGATTTTGGTTTTCTGATGAGCGTGCTCTGAGTTGGACTAGATGCCTGATTTCGTCTTTAAAAATACCTCACCATTAAAAAGAACCTTTAAACTGACAAAATTTATTAAAAAGAATGATAAAGTAAATGATAAAGTGATTAAAGAATAGTAAAGGTAACTATTAATAAGAAAAGAGGTCTTCCAGGTTGTCAAGGAATGTGCCTGTACTAACAAATTGCTGTATATTATGCACTAACAAATGGCTTTATATTATATACTAATGAATGGCTGTAAATTATATGCGTATGAAAGAGAGTTACATGCATGAATTGCTACGCGAGAGGCAGCACTGGAGTTATCGCTTTCTGTAAGGTATGGTTAGAGCGAAGAAGCGCTCCGCGTCTTTATACTTGCCTGTGGATTGAGTCAAACTCTCCTGATAGAGATAGGGAAATTTGGGGGAGGCCTTTAATCTGACCCCAAAAGCACCTACAGGGAGGGCCGGATTTCAGTGGACTGGCATGAGTTAGTCTTGTTAGTCTATATGTTGTGTTTTTATATATGTGTGGTCTGGACCGAAGGGAATGGGGATTGTTTTTTTAGAAAAGAGAATGAGATTGAATGAGAATGCATATGCTGAGACATTTGTGAATGAGGATACATGTGGTGAGAAATTGAATTTTAAAGCATGAGAAGGGTGTTTGCTGAAGGATAGGAAGGAAAGTGCTAGAGAGAAATTACGGAAGTTTGGTGTGAAATAAAAGTGAGTATTATAATTAAGAGATTAAAATATAGATAAAAATATGAATTGAGTAGAGAATAAATAAAAATTGCACATGCTGGGCTGGAGGGACAAAGCAAACATAATGGCCACAACAATTAAGAAAAGCAGTTTGTGCATGTAAAAAGTTTGTTTTGTCTCCCAGGACCTGTTTGTGATGGTAAAGCCACTTTAACTGTTCCTCCAAATCAAAATAAATAAAAGTAATAAAGGGAGGTTTTGATTTCAGAAAAAAAAGAATAGTTTGCATGCAAATGATCTGTGTTTGCTCATTAAGAGGCCTTGATAGTAACAGACGTTAACTAGTAACTGTTACTCAGATTTGGGAAGTTTTTATTGATGTAGGATATGCGTAGAGCATTATTAGATTTCAAGAGTGAGTTCTGAATTTGTGGTGACAGTTAAGAGATTAAAAGCAGATTAGAGTATAGAGAAATGCGCAAGGATATTCCTGTGGTTACAGCTTTAGTGTTGTGTGCGTCTATGTCTGTGTGAAATTCCATATTAGTGGACAAGAAGAGCGCACCCCTCCTGCACCGTCCCTTAAGTGGGACACGGCAGAGATGGATGCTCTCAATAGGTACGTTTCCATCCACCTATTTTTATGCGCATTTTGGATATGCGCATAAAAAATCGGTTGATGGAAACGCTAAGATGCGCATAAATTTTGGAAATGCGCATAAAAAATGTATGCGCATAACTGAGTAGGATAAACTTTTTATCCGATAAGAAAAGACGCGCATAAACTGCGATGGAAACACTTTTACCGAACAAATTCCAGTATGCGCATTAAAAAAAGGTAATGTGATTTGGTTATAAGAGATCATGTAATGATAAAAATGTTTGTAAATGGACAAACCAGCAGGCTAAGCACATTGTAAAACATCTGAAATGTTGTTTTGGTCATTCTAAAATGCCTTAAGCATTTCAGTATTAGTGTTATTATATTATTAATGACCTCCGGAATTGTTAAAAGCGTCTGTGCTCCGCGTCTCACGCCTTCAAACGCCACCACGCGTTCACTGCGTGTCAGCATTGCCTTCTGAGGCGCAAGTCATTTATTAAATGAAGAAAAGATTCACGCAGCTTCTCCTACCTCAGCAAATTCTGTTTTTACTGTTGATATTTGGCGCCATTTAATCAGGAAGTGACGATTTTGTTCTCTTTGACTCGTTGGATGGAAACGCTGCTTTATTCGCACATCTTTTATGCGATGTTCCAGTTTTGCGCATAAAGTTATTTCGCATTTTTGGATGGAAACATAGCTAGTGTTACACTGAGAGGAATGAATGACTGAATGAGCCATGTAGATAAAGGGACAAATGTTGAGTGAATGAGTCCTTTTAAATTTGAGGGACTAGATTGTGAGAGTGTTTGTGTTTAGTAGTGTGTTTGTGATAAAGAGTGGGTTAAAAAGAATCATCATTGTAGATTATAATATAAAGATTGACTGCATATGTTGTGTGATAAAGAAACATTTGAAGAGAGACTGATGCAGTTTAGGGAAGAGATTATAATATTTAGTAAATAAATGAATTCAGTTTAGATATAAAGATATAAAGAAAAATATATTTACATAACATAGGTTGACATTTGCAGATACAATAATAATAATAATTATAAATCAAAAATAATAAGACAAAAGGTTAAAACTAAAGAGATGAGTGTGTAAAAAATAAGAGTGAGAATATGTACTGTTGAATTGAAACAGGTATGGAAAATGTTAGAGAAATTAAAACACAATGTAAAGAAAGACCAACTAGTGAGAAAACTCTAGAATAGATTAGGAGAAAAATAAGTAAAGCACAAGCTGAAGCTAAAGAAAAGGAATTACTAGAAAATTAAAAGAAAATAAAAGATACAGATGACTTAGTAATAAATATTAAGAAAAATCAGAAAGCAAAGAAGAAAAAATAGATGAGAGGAGTCTTTATTTGATGAAGGAAAAATGGGAAAGTAGAAAAATACTCAGATTATTAACTAAGCAAGTTTATATATTAATTACAGTTTTTCTCAGTCGCTTTGGTGCATTTCTCACAACACTATTTACATTTGCACAACAGTTAATGCATTTCTCAAAACAATTAGTACAAACTGCAAAACCTAGTTGATAACCTGCAAAAGCGTGTCACTTGCTTAAAATGGATAGCTCATTCCTCAAAAGCAAGTATTTATGTCAAGGAATGTGTCAGTGTCATCAAAATGAAAAGTCCTGACACCATCGTTTATGAACAAGATAGTCAAATGGCTTAGTCATGTTTTCATTATGACAGTTTACTCTGTAAATGTTTTCCAATGCAAAAAAGTCAGATCTTGGTGACACTTCCTGAAAATGCTCAATACAGCAATAAATACTATTTGCACAGGCATTGGAAAAAAAATACAGTAAAGTTACACATTACTGTATTTATGAGGTAACTGAGTACAAGACACTGAATATGTATGTTTCACATTTTTACTGCATATGCTCTTTGCAATTCTAATTTCTTCACAGCATTGTGCAAAAGAAAAAAAAAAACATTATTTACAACAAACATAAACTCCACTTGGGTAGAGCTGTGCACAACTGTCAACAATACTGCAGTACATATTGGAACTGAACATACAACATACATTGTACAGTAATCATTCATGCACATCCAGATGTTCCTCTCTGTCTGGCCACATATTTTCATCTACATCACAGCGAATATCATCTCTTGCAATGCAGCGAGGAAAGTATCTCCTCGAGTGGCAAATCCATCCTCTGCAGGACTCTGCTGTGATGTCATCACATGTTGCATCCATGGCCGCTAACAGGGCCATTTGGGTATGTGGATGCCGGTCATATACCTTCCACCTCCAGGAAGAGAAGAACTCCTCTATTGGATTTAGGAATGGTGAGTAGGGAGGGAGATATTCCACCAGCATCCTATCATGTGCTGCAAACCACTGTCTGACGACATCTGAGTGGTGAAAATGCACATTATCCAAAACAACAACATGCTTGCTCAGATGGTCTCCAGTTAGACCTCTCTCATTCTCAGGGATTATGTCCCTGTAAAGAGTGTCTAAAAAAGTCATCAGATGTTGTGTGTTGTATGGACCAAGACGGGGGATATGGGTGAGGACGCCGTTTTCTGAGATGGCTGCACACATAGTAATATTCCCTCCTCATTGACCTGGGACATCAATGGTTGCTCTCTGTCCAATGCGATTCCTTCCACGTCTTCTACCTTTTGCCAGATTGAAACCCGCCTCATCAAGGTATATGAATGTGTGGAGCGGTTCCCTGGCCTCCAGCTCCAGTACATGCTTTATTACAAAAGAGGGAGTGAGAAAAACTATAACAACTTTTCCTGTGTAACATAATGCATTTTGGACAACATATTGTACAGTATGCAGTGTGAATACACATACACAGAACTGTCATGTAAGTGTAGTGCATGTCACTACACAAAGTAAACGGTTTACAGCACTTAACATTACAGTAGAATATGCATAGAACACATACATTTTTTACCTGTACATACTGGTGACGGATCTCCTTCACTCTGTCGCTGTTCCGTTCAAATGGCACATTGTACAATTGTTTCATGCTCATTTCATTCCTCCGGAGCACTCTGTCAATTGTAGCGACTGAAACAGATTCAATATTCCCAAAGACAATGTCATCCTCTATAACAGCACTTTGTATCTCTCTCAACCTTATGGCATTGTTTGCAACCACCATTGCACAAATGGCTTCCTCTTGTTGCGGAGTAAAAAGAGGCCTTCTTCCACCTCTGCAAGGTTGTCTTGCAATCCTGTGTGGTGCAGAGTAAAATTACAGTAAATATGGCAAGTCTTTACTGTAACACTACAATACACTAAATGTGGGATGCAGTAAAGCTGTACATCTAAATGTAAAATGTACAGTGACAAGTTATTGTCCCACTGCAAGCTTCATGTATGACACAATGACAGTAGTGCAGTGCAGATTGTTTAGTGCTGAATTACTGTCCATTTACAGTATACACACCTGTTCTCCCGACGAAATGTTTGAATAATTGAATTTACAGTAGTTCTCCCAACATTTGGCTGCACCCTTCGACCAGCCTCAGCCATTGTGAGGCCGTGATTGACAACATGATCCACAAGTGTAGCCCTGATTTCATCAGGGATCCGCCTATGTACTTGGCCTCTTCTTCCTCTTCCCCCATTTTGTCCCCTTCCCCTTCATCCCCGCACCCTCACCCTCACCCCTCTTCCAAGAGGCTGACCTTCCATTTCTGTGTCACAGTATTGTAGAAATGGTACACACTATGTTCATATATGCTTGTAAAGTGGGGGTTTATGGGATTCAGCTCTGACAGTGATTGTAGAGAAGTGGCTTATCATTGGTTGCAACTAATGCTTCACACATCCCTTCTCATCAGTGAAAGCTGAGATTCACCTGAGAGAAATTGTTCAATTAAGGAGACATATTTTTAGGAAAAAAATGTGTAAAATTTGCTTGACAGATTTTGACAAATAGTTCAACATTTTTGCATGTAATGACTCAAGCAATGAAAAGAGGACTATTAGTTTTATATGGAATGACTATTCAGCATTCACAAGTATAGTTAATTTTGACTGACATGACATAAGCAAATGATAATGTTATAAAACAGCAGAGAGTTGTATGAAAGCAAATTATGCATGTCCAAAAGCATTTGCAATTTGTTGGAAGGAATGAGAAACTGCTACTATGATGTGCACAAATGACTAAATGTTGTGGAGGTTGAACTAACTGTTGTGCAGATGTAAATAGTGATGTGAGAAATGCACCAAAGCAACTGAGAAAAACTGTAAAGGGGGCACAGGGATGAACTTTGAAGGGTCCTGGTCTTTTCGCCTGCCGGACATCCCTGAAGACAATGGGAAATAGAATAAGGTGTTTTGAGAAACACAAGGAGCAAATTGTTGACTGTGGACTTATTACATGAACTAAAGCAGTGAGCCAGACACTGGATGGAGAAATACTGAGACTTAAGACATCAATATATGTTCAAGAGACACTTAAAGAGGGAGAAACATAAGACAGATGAACAGATCAAAAAACCGAAGCTTTTCAGCAACATCAGCTAGATGAAAGAGAAGCCAGCACCAAGAGGGAGGAATAACCTATACTTTAACTCCTTAAATATGCAGGAATTGTGGGGATTCCTGAATACAACAATGCAAAGACTGCACCATCTATGGAACAGTTGCCTTGGGGTGTGAGGGAGAAAGGTTGGCTGTGGCCTAGCAAACTCAATCTCAAAAGCCCAGTAGAACTATGATCCAAATCAAGTGCATTGCAAATTAAAACAAGTGTCTTTCTTGTATCAAATTAGACTCCTGTCAATTAGTTAGGGAAAAAAAGGCATTATATAAATTAGGACTACAAATTTAGTAAAAAGAATTGGAATTAAGTGAAGTTTATTCATAAACTAATTTTGAGAGGAGCATGTGCTTTTGATTGATAGCAGCTGGTCCCGCATTAGCTAATGCATGATCCACCAATCAGATGATTCCTAAATCACTATAAATAACCAGAGTATCTTACCTTAGCCATCTTCATCTTGAAGAACGCTTCCTGCTACAAAAATGCTCCAGCTCCAAAAAGCTTCTACAGCATCGCACCATTTAGCCTGTCGATATGGAAAGAACCAACCAAACAACTTCAGCCAGAGCAGCGCTCTCCCCGAGACTTCAGCTGCGGCTCAACGCCATCCAGCCCCGACAGGACGACAATCGAGCCAGAGGTCCCGCAAGACCATGTCCGGCCCACCAGCTTTTCTACCATTTAACCATAACGCTGTCAATATAATCTCCTTCTCCATACACTTCAAACACCCTCACCCAACGCATCCGCCGTGTTTTCAACTCAGATCTCCAGCAAGATCACCGTCCACAAACTCCACCTAAACTCTCAAGACGCTGGCGATCCAAGCCACTGCAATGAAGCCGAACTCTTACCGCTCTCCTAGCGGTCCACCTGCGGTAACGTACATAGCATGCTTTAAGGGGAAGCCTCCCAAAAATAACTACTCTCCAACAAAGACTAAACATTTTATAAACCTTTTGAAAGACGAGACTCGTGTGACTAGAATGATTTCCACCAAAGAAACTCACCTCTCAAGCCTCCCGCCTGTCCACAGATCCATAACATTCTAACAGCTTGAAGTAATTTGACTGCAAGGGTCCAGGCAATCCAATCCGTAAAACATTAGTCCACAGCATATTCATACGTCAATAACATCCATGGAATGCACTGCTATCATCCAAACTAGTCGCTGGAGTGCATTCAGTAGAGTAGCGTCTTCAGACATAAACACTAGCGATTTTTGATCAACAAAATGGCCGCCGATCTTTTGCACTTTTGATTGACAGCTCATTGAGCCAATAGCTGAAAGAAGTGTCACCATCCAAGGGAGCTCCCAAAACTTGAGATGGTTCCGCCCTCTCTTGACAGTCATGAATGGACCCAGTTGCAAAGGACCTTGTGAATGAATTGGGCCAGATATGCTCGTGATTTTAATCATGTTAAGATTCCAAACGTAATGTTATTTAATCATGGATAAAGTAAAGCCCATAACAAACATTCCCTTCACAGGGTCTACTAAGTGGTGACATCCTTTTTTTTTTTTTTTAAGTTCAGGGTTTGCTGTTAGCAGTTGATATATTTATTTATTTTAAAAAAAACAATAATAAAAAAATAAAAAACTCTGCCACATCTGATAGCTATTTAGCTTCTGAAAAGATTACTACCCAGCTAGTGAAAAACTTTCAACACATCGAGCATAGAAGTCCAATCGTTATATGCCATAGAGACTCATACGTCCATACACAAAGTGTCATATGCAAGTTTATAATGGCAAGTCGGTTGGATATGAAAACGGCAAAGAAACAAACTTCCCGCTTGACTGCTGTGAATAAGAGGAGGACATTTCTGACAAATGGAGTAATGTTTCATCCGTTAACTCTGTGTTAGATATATTTGCATTTAATAAAAAAATAAAATAAAATAAAATTTATATCACTAAGGGGTTAAACTTCACTCCACTATCACTTCACCTACTCCGTCTTCAAGAGGTACTTCCAGGACCACCAGCCAAGGCACACCCCATATCCTCAGCTCTCCATCCATCTGCCATCCTGTGGGGGGACGAATGCCCACCTCTACCATCCTTGCACACCATGCATTAACAAAAGGGGCTTCCATTCACAGTTGCTCATGCCCCTATTAAGAAGACTTGCATGGATATCAGCTAAAACAATTCATTGTCTGCCGTACATGTACTATGTTGTAAATTGTTTTATTTCTGAATCTCTCTTGTTTCTCATTTCAGAGATCATGGCAGCCGGCTCCAGAAGCTGACCCTCACCCAACCTATTACACTCCATGTCCATTCTAAATGCATTCACATTCTACGCAAAGGATACATTTCCACTCACACAGCCACACCCTCGATGCCATGTTCACATTAGCCTTTTTTGTATTTTGAGATGTTCTGAACTAACATCAAATTTCAATCCCACAACCCACCCCCCATATCTGATCTAACTTTGCAGGATGAATAAACTCTTTTTTTTTTTTTTTTTTTTATTAAGCAAAGCAAAACAGATCCATTACGCAAAGGACATTCTACATACATTTTTTACATCCCCTCCCCCACACACCTATTCCAATCCCTCTTAGCATTCTTACACCACAGGAGAGCAATAACACCATCTGGGAAGCCCAGCTGATCATCTCCAGCCGACTTCCACCCACATGCGTTTCTAGGCATAAGTACGATTCTGCCATTTCCCCCTATTCCCCCTCCTATTAACATAGGAGCTCCTTCACTACCCTTCCCTTTTTCTTCCTTTAACTTTTTCCCTCCAACCTCAAACTATCCCATACTTCCATTTACTCTCGTTCACCACAGCTCCGACCCATTTAGGGGTGGCCCTGAGTTTTAATTGCTGCAGCAGCTACGCTCTAAATGAATTCGTATACATTTGCATTTCCAAATACCACTATTGTCACACTCCCCCGCACTAATACAGCAGTAAATGCTTATGCGGGAGCGCACATTGCCTCCATACTGACCCACTGCACCTCTGCAGCAGCAGAGACGCTCCGCTGAGCTACACTCACCCATAGCACCATTGCAACTGCAGTGACGCTCTAGCTAAGCCCTTATTCACTTTCATCTCTACACATCACTACTGACAGTATTTAATATTCCTGCGGGAGCACTCATAACTCTCCAATACCGACCACCACTGCACCTCTGCAACAGCAGAGGCGCTTCGCTGAGCTACACTCACCCATAGCACCACTGCAACTGCAGTGACGCTCTAGCTAAGCCCTTAGTCACTTTCATCTCTACATATCACTACTGAAAGTATTTAACATTCCTGCAACAGCAGAGACGCTCCGCCGAGCCTTATTCTCCCTCTGCACCACTGCGCAGCAGTGACGCTCTGCCTGAGCTCACACATACTTCCATTTAGCCATTCACTACCGACACACTCCCCAGCACTCCCACAGCAGTTAAAACGCCTCCTCGGAAGCGTACTTGCCTTTCAATATTGACTTCCACCGCACCTCTGCAACAGCCGAGAAGCTCCGCTGAGCTTATCCTGACATTTCACCACTGCCATTTATAGAGTCTCTCTAGCAGAGCTCATACATCCCGCATTAAAATGATTACATCTGTCTCACTCTCTCGCCTGGTCACGGCAGTTAAACACTGCTACAGGAGCACACATAGCATTTGCAACATCGGCTGCCAGTACACCACTTCAGTAGCAGCGATCACTCTAACCTAAACCATTCACCTTCTGCACCGTTTCCATCTTTGCTCCTGCAAACCCTCTACTGGTACAATCTTTCTAACACTTTCCATTCAGCAGCCGGTTATGGCTTTGATCTTTATTGCCTCTTGGGGAGTTCTTCAATACGTGGCTGCTGTCCCGAGCTAAAAGGCATTTTGGGGAGTTCTCGAGACCTACCTGAGCTTAAACTCCCCTCTCGCCCTGCAACGGGAGGGAGCCCCGGGCTCGAGGATCTCATGAGTTCAGGGCTCTCTCCCGGGACAGCATGCCAAACACGCTTTATAATCAATCATCAGCTAAGGGCGAACTCTTGAAGTGAAGTTTATTCATAAACTAATTTCAAGATGAGCACGTGCTTATAATTGATAGCAGCTGGTCCCGCATTAGCTAATGCATGATCCACCAATCAGATGATTCCTAAATCACTATAAATAACCAGAGTATCTTACCTTAGCCATCTTCGTCTTGAAGAATCTCCCCTTCCACCCCTACTCCTCTCCTTTCCTCGACAGGGCAGCACGGAGGCCCAGTGGTTAGCACTGTTACCTCACAGCAAGAGTGTCACTTGCTCAAGCCTTTACCTTGCCAAGTTGACATTTCTGTGTGGAGTTTGCATGTTCTCCCCGTGTTTGCGTGGGTTTTCCCCGGGCTCTCCGGTTTCCTCCCACAGACCAAAAACATGTAACATAAGTAAATTGCCCCACCAAATCGACACCATAGACGAGCAATTAATTCAGCAATTCCTCTCCATAATTATTCATAATTTGAATTCAACTTTATCAAGCAGGGGAGTTCTCGAGACCTACCTGAGCTCAAACGGGCTCGAGGATCTCATGAGCTCAGGGCTCTCTCCCGGGACAGCATGCCAAACACGCTTTATAATCAATCATCAGCTAAGGGCGAACTCTTGAAATGAGGATTACAGAATAAAAAGATTATATCTATTGAATAGGACAGATAGAAGATGTAAGTAGGACAATTTATAATGGGGAAAATAGATTGAGTTAAACATTTCTGAAGCATGGATAGTAAAAAGCAGAATTTGACCGCACATAGAAGTATGATCCTGAAAGAAATTCAAACTTAGAAAAAAATATGTCAGGAAGAAATTTAAGGGAAAAACAAAAAACAGCACATCAGAATAGGTCAACAGCGTGAAGCTCTCAGTGTAATAAAAGATGATTTATTTTGGGGATTTAATAGAACAGATTTTGTTTCAAATATTGCCATATAAGAAAAAAAATGGCCAGTAGATTTGAGGACTAATGAGGAAAAAAGTAAAACAAACCAAAAAGTCCAGTGATTTTTTTAGTCAACTTACCAAAATTAAATGAAAGATGTGTATACAACCAGTTAGAGGGCTGCCTTAGGAAGTAAATATCAATCAACAGAGAGAAAAAATAATGAATACAACATCCGAATGAACAAGTAGCTAAGAATGATTTAAAGACATACAATGTTAAATACTTAAAAATTTAGCCAGTACAGTGAGGCTTAACATTAAACCAGATGCACATCTGCAGAGAACAGAAAAAAATGCTGAAATGAGTATAAAAACAATATTGATGTTTTATTGAGAGTAGGAGTATTAACGCCTAGTGACTAATATGCAATATGTTCTTGGATATTTCTATTTTAATTATATTTCAAGTCAGGTATGACTGTATGTATCTAATAAGATTTGAATTTAATTTGAATAAATACTTTAATTATGCTGGTAATCAAAGCAGGTAAAAGCAGATTATATAAGAACAATCAATGAGAGAAGATTTTCCAGCTGATGTTCCTACATTTTATGAATAAATGTTCCTCCTGTTGTCAAATATTGTTAAGTAATTAATTTATGTTCAGCCTATTTTAGGTAATTAGCAGAGGAGGGTAGGTACCTATTAGCATTTACATATGCTGGTGAAAATTATACATACACCAAAGTGCCTAAAGATGAGGAATATGAATATGAAAACATATGATGACTTTTTAGGGATGATTGATTTTAGCATTAATGGATCAGAGGATTTTATAAAAACAGCACTGCAATAAAGGAGTTTGAGATGATGAAAGAAAAAATAGTTTGTCATTAAAGGAAACAATGTAGCAGATTTGAAAATTAATGTGAGGTAGCAAGCTTTAACAGCTATAGTGCTTATAGAGCTACAATCTCAATTAAAGAACATTGTGAAAATTAAACAACACACAGATCTAACTGAACAATCTAGTATGAAAGGGAGGAAAAAGACATAGTAAATTTAGCATACACATAAAGGACAACAGCACTTCTAAGCATCCTTACTGCACATGATTTTGATCAAGGGTGAAGTACTAGAAAAATTAAACAGCAAGGAGATTGGTCTCCTTATTTAAATGCAGTGCTTAGTGAGTAAATATAATGTGAGGAAAGGAACAGCAACTTGTACCTGCAGTGACATTCAAGTATTTAGAAATGTGGGTTTGGGGTTCTGATAAAATGAGTACAAGGCAAGAAATACATGTTTGTACTACTTAACAGGTTATGATTAAAAGCAGGTTGTGGTGATTAATCATATTGCTAATAAGAAAAACGATAATTGCTAGATTTGGAATAACAACTGAAATAAGTTCAAATAATGGGTGTGCATTTGTAGAGTATTTAGAGCAATTTAAATTAATTAAAAATAGCTAAATAAGTGAATAAATAATACTGTTAATTAAGAATAAAGCAAAGGCTAGAGTGAATTTATCATGCACAATCATAAGGAATGGCCAAAAGCACCAAGAAGATCTATTAAGGCCAAAACTATTTTTAAAAATATGTGAAAATGCTAAACTTGATTGAGTTTGGAGTGGTAAACTGGACTGATGTGTAAACAGATGCTTTAATGAGTTATCACATGCAAACTAAATGAAACAGGAACTTCACACTGTATGAAATGCTAATGAGCTGGTCCACACTTGTGGCCCTGTCTAATACATTGGCAAAGAAGAATTTTGGTCTTGTAAGAAAAACTAACTGCCATGTATGAAGCCATTCATTCACAGAAACAGAGCAGGAAACGACAGGAGAAAGCTGTTTTGGAAGATGTTGGGCTGCTGTTGCTGATGATGATGTAAATAAAGATGTGAAAGCCTAGAGGTAATTTTTCCAAGGGTGAAGAATTAAACCAATCTGACGGAGTCAAAGTATCCAACAATCATCTTCTGCATTTTCTTGAAAAGGGGTGAATATCCCACAACAAAATGAAGGTAAAGAACAATCGTCTAAAGAAAAATGCCGACCCAGAGGATATGCATGAAAATCAAACTGATACATATGCGTTTTATGAAGAAATTGACTATGATCAGATCTCAGATGATCGACTCTTAGAAGCAGCTAATAACAATGATTGGTATCGTTGGGCAGAATACACAGTTGCAGAATTACAAATATCCAATTGCTTAATATGTTTACAATCACCTTAGTAAAAGCTTAGAGTGGTTCCAAATCCTCATGGATTACAGACATTGTGCAAAATTCAGGAAAAATAACTGCAATATACCGTATAGTGACTCCCCGTTTTACCCTGCTCAATGTCTTGATATTATAGGAAACTCCAAATTTACATTAGAGAACAATATTAGGTTGGAAAAAAAAATGTTCAGAGTTCAAGCAACAATAAGAGAGATCCCCACAAAAAATGTGAGAAGAAATTAGATTATGAATGTTATAACCAAACAAGCGGATCGACAAATGTGGGAAAATTTAAAGGAAATTGTGCGATAATTTGTTATTTGAATTACAAATGTGGGGAAAAGAAAATTTTCATATACAAACCTTCTAAATGGCTACAGCTACAATAACGAATGGAATGTTGCAATTATGAAAAAGAGTGATGGGGCAGCTAACCGCACACTTGGTAATTGCATTGGATGAAATGTCCAATTCTTAAGATGTTTTCCCTTAATACAACAAGATGAACAAATAGCAGACTATTACTGGATCTGCGGAAGTGGAATATTACGCCCCATTCTTCCATTGAATTGGAAAGGGATTTGCACTAGAGTTAAACTAATACAGGAAGTGATAATAACTGACTGAGTTAAAGAGCAAAATTATATACAAAGACCACAGAATTGGAAGCATCGAGTTAAGAGACAATATACACCTGACTCAGAAGTTCGCATAGATGCAATTGGCCAACCTAGAGGAATACCAGATGAGTTTAAAGCTAGAGATGAAGTAAAGGCAGTAATCGAGTCAATAAAAGTGTGGATAACTGCAATAAAAAATTTAGAATGGATTAACTACATTTATTACAACCAATAAAGATTTCTAAATTATACAAACGATGCCCTTAAAGCATTAGAAGAACAATTGGCAAATGTAAAATGGCGTGGCAAAACAGGCAGGCACTGAATTGGTTAATACCGGAAAAAGGAGGAGTTTGAATAATGTTCGGAATGGATTGCTGCACTTATATTCCAAATAATACTGCCCCAGGTGGATCTTTCACTGAAGCCATGCGAAAATTGGAAAATCTAAGGAAAGAAGTAAAAGAAAACTCTGGAGAAGATAAGAACTTTAATGACTAGTTAGCTTCCGTATTTGGATCATGGGGATAATGGTTTCTTAAGAATGGAATATTCATAAGAATTGCTATATTTGTTTTTGCCCTTCTCTTTTGTTGTGTTGTGCCTCTTCTCAGATCGATGCTGGTTAAAGCTGCTGCCAAGCAGATGGCCAATGTGCAAGTGAATGGAACTGTGCATAACTGCAGAGACCATGTCTATGAAGTCTTTGAGCCAGATTTGGACCAGTGGCATGAGTTTTGAAAACAATTACTACTTTAAATTCCTTTTATCTTTAATATCTTTAAAATTTTTCTTTAACTTTTACTAATTAGTTTTAAATTATAAAGATAAGGGTTTTAAGCAAGGCATCATCCTTAATACAGGAAAATGCAAATAGAATGGACTGAACTGAAAGATTGTGTAATCATCTTAAGCCCTATTTACTATTATAAATTTCTGGATGTATCTAGGAGTTCATAGAAGCTGCCGGAGCTCATATCAGATGTACATGGGGAAAGAGGCAAGATGAGTATGGATTAAGAAACACCTCAGTATCCAATGGCAAAAGAAGAAGAAGAGCAGACTCTACTGGCGGTTTAAAAAACCCACTGTCTGCTCCAAAACCAGACAGTACTCAGAAGTACCTCTGGCGACATGGTATAAAACATCAGATATAGTTCTTTTACAGGCGCCGTGAATATTCTACAAATATTTATATTTGATTGATGATTAATCAAAAATATATGCTATATAACCACTGCTGTGAACAAGGCTGACAAAGCATATATTTTTAACATGACTAAATGATTATTGTGTTGAGCTCCCCAAGAAAGTATTTAGTTAGGGAGAGCGGGATCTTTAACTCCCTCTAAAGTCAAAAGTGGAGGGAGAGGTTTGGTTCCGTTTCTCCTCTGAAGTGCGGTGCAAGGATGCTGACAATTGATAAGGATAAAGATGGGCAACTATTTTGGTTGCACCAGTATGTTAAGACTTGGCATGATGTTGGATTCTTAAGTTGCACTTCAACGAGGGATTTAGAAGAGGGACTTTTGGATTAAGTCCCTAAGGGAGGATTTAAAGGAGAATTATAGAGGGACTTTTATTATGTAATCACTATATAATCAGCCACTATTAAAATATATATTACTATTAAAATACACTGTTAAAACATATAGAAATACATAGATTCAAGTGATGCAGAGGAAACAAACAGACATGCAGGGCCTTATAATTGAGGGCCTTAGAATTGAAGCACAGCAGGTCATGCGCCTAAGTAAGAACACGCAGACAGAGCATATGCAATACATTTAGGTAAATGCATGTATTGTCCAAGACAAAAACAACCCTCAGTATAATAGCATACATAAGGAGAATCATTTAGAAAGTATGGAAACAACATGATCATATGCAAACACATAATTGTAAGCACATGCTATATGATATGTAAAAATATGTAAAAATGTATGTGGCCACTAGATGGCAGTAACAGACCACTTATAGTTTCTCTTACGGCTCTATAG
Source organism: Danio jaintianensis (assembly GCA_903798115.1). NCBI lineage: Eukaryota > Metazoa > Chordata > Actinopteri > Cypriniformes > Danionidae > Danio > Danio jaintianensis. Next base: position 153,320 of record CAIGQV010015253.1, read on the forward strand.
CAAAGATTCCATTCTGAATCCCAAATTGACATGGCATAAACACTGATCAAATTTAGTCAAAGCTTTCCACCTTTTTTACTCCATAGATAGTTAATTATTTTCATAAAATATAAAATTTTCCCTTTGCATAGCTATAACATGCTGATTCATAGAAGGGATATGTTTATGCTGACCTAAATGGCTGTAATTACATAAAAAAATGAACACTGTGGCCACTAGATGGCAGTAGAAGAACACTTATAGCTTCTTTCACTGCTCTTTTGCAATGCTCACGTAAAATGGCCATAACTCATGAAAGATTACAAATTTCTTTAAATATATAAATTACATTGTAAAATGCATTCTGAGGGAGCCCATATGTGAAGTACAGGAACATGTCTCCAAAGTAATGCAAATTGTCAGTTGTGTCTATTGTCTAACAAATGGCTAGTTAACACTTTTGAGCTGGTCAAGTGGCAGGACGGGTTCTGACTCCAGTACTTAATTTGCACACTTTTGCAACCCTGATGGAAGTTTGAATTTACCTGAATTCTGATTGAAACATCAAGCTCAAGAAAGATCAGACTTCTCTCCAAACTGAATCTTTCAGTTCAACCACGATTTGGTGAGTTTTCACTCTATAAAAAGAACCGTACAAACCAGTACATTTAGTTACCCTCTGCGCCGTCAGAGAAGAGTTAACAAACAGCTGTGGGTTTGGTTAGCTAAGTTATCCTCTAAATTTTACTTTAGAGATGAATAAGTAATCCTCTGTTCAGGCAGAGAAGTTAGCCTTTTGTGCTAAAATCTGTTATTCTCTGTTCAGGCAGGGAAGATAGCCTTTTGTGCTAAAATAAGTAATCCTCTGTTCAGGCAGGGAAGTTTAGCATTTTTGTGCTAAAGTCTGTTATCCTCTGTGAAGCAGGGAAGATTAACTTTACGTGTTAATATTTGTTATCCTTTTGTTTTGTTTAGCGTGAAGTGCTAGTAGTTTGTGTTTGTCCTCTGCATTGCCAGGGAAGGTTAACTGTGTTAACATACAGTCTGTTGATCAGAGACGTTTTCTTTGGTGTTTTGTTTGTCTGGTAACCAAGAAACTTACAAAATGTTTAAGAAGAATGCTAGACTGATCCCCACAAATGAAAAAGGTGGTCTTGCGACTCCTTTGTGGTCAGATAAGGAATTTAAATCATTGTTAGGAGTACAGATGGACCTAATAGTCACTGAGAATGTTAGACAAGGGCTAACTCAGAAATATGAGATCCATCCAGACAAAATTTGGTCTGTAGATGAATGTAAAAAAGTACTAGGTGCCAGTATCCGTAAAAACAATGTAAAAGGCATTATCTGCTGTCACAGAGAATTTGCTTCAGCACTTGCCACACAACAAGCTAAGCGCAACTCAGAGCTAGAGGAGCAGAACAAACAGCTCCGTGCTAAAGTAGCATCTTTGACAAAGAAACTGAACCGCAACAAAGCTTTAGATAAGGCTAATGTTGAAGAAATCAGTGAGTCTGATAATATTTATCCAGACTTACAAACTTTCTTTGAAACAGATGTACCTGTAGAGTCAGTGAATGTTTGTGGTGCTAGGAGAAGATCACAGAGAATTGAGGAAAATGAAAGTGTTTCTCCCAATGCTTCTGTTGTCCGAGTTCAAGCTGTTGCCAAAGCCCTAGGACCTAAAGATATTGAAAGACTGTCTCAGAGTTTACCTTCAGCTCGCACAAATTTTTCTGAGTTTAGGAGAGCACTAATCAGCAAAATGCGTCTTTATGACATGTCATTGACAGAAGTTACACTGCTAATGTCTCAAATTCTCACTGAATCTGAATTCAACAGTTTTGTGTGTGCAGTGACTTCTGAATTGCAACATGCCAGTAAAGATGATTTGAGAGAGGGCGTTTTGAAAACTCTAAAGAACATTGTTGGCCCAAAGATCGACTGGTCAAAAGTGACTTGTTGTGTGCAAAGGAAAGATGAAACAGTGAGTGAATTCACAGATAGATTTAGTCAGTCAGCCATAACTTACAGTGGGTTAGCTGATAATTCTGACAGTGTTTTAGATGATAGGGGACCACTAGTTCACATCTGGTCAGATGGCCTGGTAACAGAGTACAGAAAAGCATTGCCATTTCTAGATCTTACTTGGTATAACAATACTACCAGAAGTAATCTAGACAAGTTAGCTGCATGGGAAAAAGATGCTGATGTTAAAGCAAAAGTGAGAATAGCAGCAACTACATTTAGTAAAAAAAAACAAGACACTAGGTGGCCTAAAAGAGAAGACAAATGCAACTACTGTGGAAAATTAGGACACTGGGAGAAAGAGTGTAGGAAGAAGTTGCAAGATAATAAATGACATGCTTAGCATAATTCTGCTCCTTCTCAGCTTGCCTACAACCCTGAAGTAGTTATTTTTGTGAAAGGTAGCATACACGATAAAGAAATTGATTTTTTGCTTGATACAGGTGCAGAAATTACAGAAGAAGACAGGGTCGGTGATTCAGGTAAGTAATAAATTTTATTATTAGTTGTCACGACACAACACGTGTAGCGGTGTGTGTCTGCTCTCCTCTCTCCCGGCTGCTCCCTCTCTTCTCCTTAAGAAGGGTGTCTCTCCGGTCCAATCACTAAAATAAACAGGTGTTATTTATTATTTCTGATTGGCCCGCTGACTAGCCGCCGGGCTCTGAGCATGCTCTCTCCCCTCATTGGGTGTTCAATCATGCTCACCTCTCCACACCCGCCCATAGAGATACAATTTGGCCAAAAACTCTGACAACAACATTGCTATGTGCTCCATTAAATACAGGTGCAATTCTAAGCATGGATATACTAAGACAATTACATCTAACTTTAGACATGTCCTTAGAAACAGCTAGCATAAAGATTTCTTTAGTGCAAGTTTCTACTGATAATGCAATCACTCCTGAGTATGCTTTCTTACAGAATCATCCAATTTGGGCAGAAGACAAGGATGATTGTGGGCTTCTGACAGGTGTAGAAGCAGTTAAATTGACAGGAACTCCACCTCCAGTTACCAAACAATATCCAATCAGTAAGGAAGCTATACAGGGAGTGAAACCTATTTTAGAAAAATTGCTGAAGCAAGGAGTGCTAGTTAAAACTAACAGTACCTGTAACTCACCTATTTGGCCTATAAAGAAAGCTAATGGAACATGGAGACTCACCATAGACTACAGAGTAGCCAATAAACATATTGATAAAATCACCCCATTAGTAGCAGATCCATCTACAATTTGTAATGGTTTACATTAGATTGTAAAATTTTCACAGTGATTGATATGTATGTCTAATGGATTATTTTCTGTACCCTTGCACTCTGACAGCCAGACATGGTTAGCTTTCACAGTTGACTATGAACAATACCAGTGGACACTGTTACCACAGGGATTTCAGAATTCCCCAACCATTTATCATCAAGCTGTCAGACGTGATTTGTGTGACCCAGAATGTCCAGTCAAAAAGTCTACTATGATTCAGTATGTCGATGATATTTTGATTGCCTCGACAGATCATGAGGTACATAAAACTGAATTGGCAGCATTGTTAGACTATTTACATAAAGGACATAAATGCAGCTTTCATAAAGCTCAAATTGCTAAAAACAAAGTTACATTTCTGGATCAAACAATTGGTACAAGAAATAGATCCATTACACAGGATCGAGCAGCTTCAGTCAAAATAATACCTCCACCTACTACTATTAAAGCTCTCAGATCATTCTTGGGAACTGCAGGTTACTGTAGACCCTGGAATGAAGACTATGCATCAATTGCCCAGCCACTCTATGACTTATTGAAAGGTCAGGTTAAAGATTCTGATACCTTTTGTATGGAAGAAACTCAGCTTAACGCTTTCAACAATTTGAAGAGAGCACTATGTCAAGCACCAGCATTAGGAATTGCACAATCAGATAGGCCCTTTGTGCTTTATGTTCATGAACACTCAGGCTTTATGACAGCATGTTTAATGCAAGATCATGGGGGCAGTTTACGCCCAATCCATTACTATTCTGGTAAACTTGACATAGTCGCTCAAGGTATGGGTCCATGTCTTAGAGCAGGGCAGGCAGTTCATCTAGCTCTTCAGGCTTCAGCAGTAATGGTGTTAGGTCAGACTGTAAATGTAAGATGCCCTCAGACAGTGTCTGCACTAACGAATCAAGCAAAAGTCACTTCTGTCACCTCCTCTTGTTGGGGAAATTGGTTAACAACCCTCACAGCCCCGAACGTTGTTTTACAGCGTGCACCGATCACAAACCCATCCTCATGTATGATGTCTGCATTGACTGAAGTTGTGTTAGAGGATGGAGAAATGACTCATGATTGTGTTACGCTTACATATACACCTACAAGTGAAGTAGCAGAAACACCCATAGAGAATGCAGAATGGGAGTTGTTTGTTGATGGTTCAGCACAAGTCATTGAAGGTAACAGACGAGCAGGTTATGCAGTAACTTCCACCACAGAAGTAATAGCTTCAGGTCGTCTTCCAGATCACTTGTCAGCTCAAGCTGCAGAACTAGTAGCCTTAACTAGAGCATGCACGCTAGCTTCAGGATCAGTTGCAAATATCTACACTGATTCCAGATATGCTTTTGGGGTAATTCATGATTTTGGTGTCATTTGGCAAAGTAGACAGTTTCTAACTACTGCCGGATCCCCCATTAAGCATGCTGGATTAGTGAAAAATCTAATGTTTGCCATGAAACTTCCTAAGCAATTGGCAGTGATTAAAGTGAAAGCACATCTCACAGATAATACAATGGAAACTAAAGGGAATGCTCTTGCTGATGTAGCTGCTAAACAGGGTTGTTATTATGCTAATGTACAAGTATGTTCAGGTAGTACAGCACAGAAAACAATTCTGCCTCCTGAATCAATCATTGATCTGTACAAAGATGTTCCTTTATATGAAGCATGGACATGGTTAGACAAAGGAGCCACAGTGGATTCATCTGGCTGCTGGACTAAAGAGGGAAAATATGTTGCTCCCGAATCACTGTTGCCATATTTGGCTCAACAAATACACAATTTGGGTCACAGTGGTCCAGCAACCATGAATCACAGGTTCTCAAATCAATGGTGGAATCCAAAATTCAGAAATGTAGCCACCGAAACAGTCAAAAGATGTGTTACATTGTCAGAAAAATAATGATGTGCCAGCAGCAAAACATACCCCAGCTCCACCGGGGCCATTTCGTCACCTGCAGGTCGATTACATATCATTACCTCCCTGTAAAGGAAAAACTGATGTTTTGATAGTAATAGATAAGTTCTCGAGATGGGTTGAAGCTTATCCAACAGGACGTGCTACAGCTGCACATACTGCTAAATGTCTAATCACTGATTTTATTCCCAGATGGGGATTACCAGATTCCATTGACTCAGATCAGGGTACACACTTCACAGGACAGGTAGTCAAGGAAGTGTCTAAAATGTTGAAGATTAAGTGGAATCTTCACTGCCCCTACAGGCCACAAGCATCAGGACATGTTGAACGAGCTAATAGGACAATTAAAACCAGGCTAAGCAAAATGCATCAGGAAGGTGTTTCATGGGTTGAAGCACTTCCAGCGGTACTGTGTAGTATGAGAGCATCACCTAACAGATCAGTAGGACTGAGCCCTCATGAGATTATTACTGGACACCCAATGCAGATGCCAGGTGTAATTGATCTTAGAAATGCTGATTTCACATTGTCTCAGATGCCCTGATAGCTTACTGTGAAAACCTCACCAAGTCTGTAGAGAATGCCAGAGAGAGAGTTGAGTCGTGTTGGCAGAGTCCGCCGGAAGGTGGACACACAATTATCCCAGGTCAGTGGGTCATGATAAAGTCATTCAGAAACAAACCATTAGAGCCTAAATGGCATGGACCACATCAAGTGATGTTGATTACAGCAGCTGCAGTGTTGTGTCAGGGAAGAAAAACATGGACACATGTCTCACATTGTAAGGTTGTTCCACCATCTACAGGGATAGGATAGGACACACGGAACAGTGGGGTGCCCAGGGAAGAACTGATCCATTAGGGATTGGGGGCCACCCCTGGGTGAAGACACCCCAATAGGTCCTCCCCATTTATTAGTCCATCCTTACCTCACTGTTCTTTAGGTGTCATGGGAATTAAGAAATAGGGATAGAAGGAACAACTATAGCAGAATTAGATTGAACAGAGGATACAAAACTAGTGTTTGCATTTTTTATTTTTATTTTACTTTTTTTTCTTTTTGCAACAAATACTGTTTTCTTTCTTATTCTGTGCAGATACAACGCGTTGTCCTGAGACCCATAGACACCAACCGTCTCACCTGCAAGTACAGTCACAACCTTCAAGAGACAACTAGACCAACTGCTAAACCAACTGTCACAGAAGAACACACAATGCAGAGAACTACATACAAGAACTTCAGTCATCCATCAATATGATCAAGATTGCCGTACTAGTGATCATCATGAACATCGCACAAGCCATAGACTCACAAAGCAACATATTCTTAGAGCTGATAAATATGTCAAGAAATGCCTTGTTCGCTGGAAAGAACATCTGCATGCCACACCCTCCTTCAGTAGGAGCAGGAATCCCCTGGGTGGCACACCCCATCTCCAACTGTGTCACATGCCTCCACCAACAGGAACTTTTTGGTTATGTGGAACGTCAGCCTATGACATCCTTCCCAGCCAATTCAATGGCAGGTGCACACTGGTTTATGTTCTACCGGCTATCAGAGAGAATACGCACTCCTCCACCCCAAGCTCTCTACATCTGCATAACTCAGCTCCTTCCACAAAGGAAGAAGATGGCTGCATTCCAGGACTCACTTGTGCACAAACATGGTGGTCAAGAATTCTTGGAGCATTAATTCCGTCGTATGGTGTCATGCAAGCCCCTGATCAAGTCAGAAGCTTATTAAATTCTGTTAAAAAAAAACTGGCCAATGATACAGCTTTGGCCCTGGGTAATATCACAGACACTCTTGCTTCACACAAGATAATGATCTTACAGAACAGAGTGGCCTTGGACTACATCCTTGCAAAACAAGGGGGAGCCTGCACCATCATAGCCCCAGAGTGCTGCACCGGATTAATGGATCCAACCAAGAACTTGAACAAAATTCAACAAGACATACTTGATCTTTCAGTAAAATTGCACCAGATGACTGAAGATAATTCTTCATGGTTTGGAAACATGTTAGGTAAACCCTGGCTGTGGATCAAGGAAATAGCAATTCTTCTATTGGTTTTCCTACTGTTGTACTATCTATGCATCCACAGTATCAAATGTTTTACCCAACATTTGACTTATGCCCATGACAAGGAAATGACTGTTCCAAACAGAACAGAATATTACCTGTAAGAAATCCATGGACTATAGCGGCATGTTTGTTCCTGTGTCAGTATGCCGTTTGTAAATATAGACATTAAAAAGACACAGAGCAAGTACTACGAGCCTGTAACCATAATACGTTACAAGAATGAACTTTTTTTAAGTGTCTAAATTTGTATTTTGTGAGAGTTATTAGAACTCTCAAAGGAGGAACTGAAAGATTACAAATTTATTTAAATATATAAATTACATTGTAAAATGCATTCTGAGGGAGCCCATATGTGTAGTAAAGGAACATGTCTCCAAAGTAATGCAAATTGTCAGTTGTGTCTATTGTCTAACAAATGGCTAGTAAACACTTTTGAGCTGGTCAATTGGCAGGACGGGTTCTGACTCCAGTACTTAATTTGCACGCTTTGTTTTCATGCTAAAATGTAACATTTTACTTATGGGTACTTATATGCTGATGAGATCGGGGCTGAAGATACAATTTACCCCGCTGACAACAACACTTTATTTGCATGCTTTGTTGAGGTTTGTCCCCACCTATACGTATCACTGTCTGTAAAAATTTATATATTTGAGTGCATAGCTGCACTCGAAAAGAGATCTTTCGATGAACGCCACAGCTATGCAGAGTCCTTATTAAAGGATTCTGTTTTGAAGATACCCGAAAGCGTCCCTGGTTTTGTCTGGTCAAAGAAATTCACAACACTCATGAACGGATTGAGATATCTTCACCAAACTTTTTAGACATATTCAAAAGGTCAATCTGAGGTATTAGCATAAAAGACATTGGGCACATGGTGGTGCTATACATAAAAAAAATCACTGTTTCTAAGCAATTGTTTACTATGAGGACATTGGCATATTTAAAAAAACATAGCCACCATTAGCCAATTAACACTGAGCAAAGTACATTTTTTTCTCCTAGTGTCTGTGTGGGTACATTATATCAATTTAAGATGTGTTTTAGTTAAAGTCATGAATTTGGGTTGTCTTACAACTGTATATTTTTCATAGTACTGTTGTCAATCCTGTAAATTTGTTTGAACCCTGCTCATCACTAAATCACATGTGTCAATTACAAGGCCCACGGGCCAAATGCGGCCCACGGGCCAAATGCGGCCCATCAAAACATTTAATCAGGCCCGACAACAAGTTTTGGTAATGAAGTTAAAGTGGCCCGCGCTCGCTTTAAATATTATGTCTGTGACAATTACAATATTGAGACGCAGGTAGTGCTGTTGTGCTTTACCCTACTCGCTAATTTAGACGTTAGCATAAGGTATACTAAATGTAAACAAGGTAAAATATTTCTTAGGTGACTAGCACAATGTCAAAAAAACGCAAAGTGGACAGCAAGTATCGACAATTTCAACTAAGGTGGAAAACAATATTAATTCTGTGAATACAAAGAAAAGCCAATGTCCCTCACATGTCAAGAGTAACTCGCGTTTTTTAAAGAGTATAATATAAGGAGGCATTTTGAAACGAAACATGAGCATTATGGAAGCATGTGCATGGAAAAACGTGCTAAAGTCAAAGAATTAAAGCACAAACTTCAGCTACAGCAAAACATGTTTACTCGCATGAACAGTCAGAGCGAGGGAGCTGTGAAAGCAAGCTTCATAATTGCAGAGGAGATAGCAAGATCATGCAGGCCATTCACCGAGGGGGAGTTTATAAAAAAATGTCTCGAAAAAGTATGTGGTGTTGTGTGCAAGCCTTTGCTAACATCAGCCTTACTCGAAACACCATGGCCAGTCGGGTGGATGAGCTGGCCTGTGACTTAAAAATCCAGCTTAAAGAAAAAGCCAAGGACTTCATTGCCTATTCACTGGCTATAGATGAGAGTGCAGACCGGACGGACACTGCCCAGCTCTCTGTATTTGTTTGGAGGGTAGATGCACTATGTAGGGTTTTCTGTCACTGAGGAACTTTTGGATTTAAGGCCGATTCACAGAACAACAATTGGACAGGACATATTGTCACAAGTGGAGCAGTGCATTAACGACACAGAACTCGAGTGGAATAAACTTGTAGCGCTGACAACTGATGGTGCGCCAGCGATGTGCGGGGAGGTCCGTGGTTTGGTCGGATTGGTTCAAGAGAAGCACACAGGAGAAAACCTCACTGCGTACCACTGTATCATTCACCAGGAATCTCTGTGTGGAAAAGTGCTGGGCATGGAGCACGTAATGACAGTTGTGAGCAAAACGGTAAACTTTATTCGTTCACGGGGATTGAATCATAGGCAATTCAGAACACTTTTAGAAGAGGAAAACTTTGTGCACGAGGATGTTCCATACCACACAGAGGTCCGCTGGCTTAGTCGGGGTAAAGTGTTGCAAAGATTTTTTGATACCCGCAACGAAATCGCTCGGTTCATGGAAAGCAAACAAAAGGTGATCCCTGAGCTCGATGATGAAAAATGGCTCAGTGACATTTTGTGTGACATAACGGAGCACCTCAATGGTCTCAATCTAAAATTTCAGGGTCAAAACCAGCTGATCACTGAAATGCGAGATTCTGTGACGGCATTTCAAGTGAAACTGCGTCTGTGGGAAGGCCAGATGCGCCAAGGCAACCTGTCTCACTTTCCTGTTTGTATGTCAGTCAGTGACGCAAGCACCATCCTGATCCCGACTGAAGTGTATGCAGATAAACTAAACTCACAAGAAGCATGTATTTATTTCAGGGAATGAGTGCTTTATTATCATTTTAGTCACTAGATGGCAGCAGAAGACCAGTTATTGATGCTGACTGTGCTCTTCGATGCAAAATGTAATAAATTGCTTATTTTACACAGCTTATCACAAATATCATATGGTAGATCTGTTCATTCCGGAAAGCTCTTTTCAAAGACATCTGTTGTCAATCAATTGGTTTATTAAATATTTTAAAATATCTTAAAATGTATATATACTTATAAAATAGTCATAGTTTTTTATTCGTTCTACATTAGCATAATCACTATTTTACAAATCTCTGGACTGCCCAGATAAATAATTATCAAAAAGGTTGTAGTTTTGAATTAACACAGCATTGACATGATAATTTAAAAACATATTTATGGTGGTGTAAGCCTGTAAATCCTAACAGAAATCTCAAAACCTCACAAACCTATTTAAGCACGTGACATATGATTGTAAACAAATGTGCAAAATTACAAATTTATTAACTGATAAAAAGTTATTAAAAACAAATGCTGTTATTCAATGCTTGAAATCAGCATTACCAGCACTACATGGCAGCAAAAAAACACTTATTGGTTACTGATAGACCATTTTTTTGTTTTATTTATTTTTGGACAGTTTATAGTCACTGGAATAGCAATCAGAATCATTCTAAATAAGATTTTTAGTGAATCACTGTTACTCCGTTTAAAATAGAATTGTCAAATCTTACTACTTAATATACAACCATTCCTTTTTTCCAGTTATGCTATATTATAATTACAGTGAAAATTGATTAATATTATATGTAAATAGTTATTCAGAAACAGTTGTTTGCAATATTCGGATTCACGAAAATTAGATAAAGTTTTAAAGTTTTTACACACTTAAAACTTAAATCATAAAATATATTTTAAACTCATTATAAATGTGATTATTAAAAAATGTATAGAAATGCATATTAATACATTATAAAATTAGAAAACAAAGTCCTCTCCCCCCTCAAAACATACATGAATGAAACAAACATCAACTAACTGACTAAATAAATGAATGACTAAACAATTAAAAGAATAATTAAATAATAAAACAGGTTAACATACAAATTGGGCGACGCGGTGGCGCAGTGGGTAGCACGTTCGCCTCACAGCAAGAAGGTCGCTGGTTCGAGCTTCGGCTGGGTCAGTTGGCATTTCTGTGTGGAGTTTGCATGTTCTCCCCGTGTTCGCGTGGGTTTCCTCCGGGTGCTCCGGTTTCCCCCACAAGTCCAAAGACATGCGGTATAGGTGAATTGGGTAAGCTAAAAAAAAATTGTTCGTAGTGTATGTGTGTGAATGAGTGTGTGTGAATGTTTCCCAGTGATGGGTTGCAGCTGGAAGGGCATCCGCTACGTAAAACATATGCTGGATAAGTTGGCGGTTCATCCCGCTGTGGCGACCCCAGATTAATAAAGGGACTAAGCCGAAAAGAAAATGAATGAATGAATGAACATACAAATTAAAGTAAAAATTTTAATGTAATTGGCCTTAACATCAACTAATAGTGGAAAAAACACTGTAAGAAACACACACACAAAATGCTGCTGTAACAGTGGGTTGAAACCAGGGGTTGGGTCCAAATGCAGTTTATTTAAGATTGGTCAAGCAGGCAAGGTTCAAAATAGGTGCAGACAGTATCAAACAGATAATTCAAAGATTAGTTGGTTTAACAGGCAAAGAAGTCAAGGCAGGTGGCAAAACCACGTAAAACAGTAAACAAACAAAGGGTCAAAAACACAGTAAGGCAAGACAAGAAAAAACGCTTACAAATGTACACTCTGGAAACAAGATTTAGCAACAAATGTGTGTGTGATGTATATATAGTCCATATATATAGTCCAAGAAATCAGTCATGACATGCTTCAGCTGTGACTGTGTAATTAAGGGGAAATCTGGAATTGGTGTGTGAGTGCAGTGCATGATGGGATATGTAGTTCAGTTCACTGGCAGATGTGATGTGTAGAGTGCCCTCTGGTGTTTCTGGTGTGCACTCAACTGAATGACTGTGACATAGCCACCCCTCATAAGGTGTGGCTTCTAGATGCTGTGTGAACAGTTCAGGTGAGTTTGGAGCATAGAGCTGCAGAGAACCTGGAGTGTGGAGCTGTGGAGGAGTTGGAGTGTGGAGCTGTAGAAGATTTGGGGGTTCTGGGTTAGGAGGCACATGCAGTTCAGACCACCCTGTTGGATTAGGTGGCTCTGGGTCAGGAGGAACTGGTGGTTCAGACAACTTTTGTGGTTCAGGTGATTTTGGTTTAGGGAATATAGGCGGATCCGGAGAGTCAGGATCAGGAGGCATTGGAAGATCAGGTTGCTGCATTGACAGTTCTTACAGCTGTAGATCTAGTGGTGGCAGTGACCACTCATGGAGCTGAGGGAGCAGCATCGACAGCTCTTGTAGCTCTGGTGGCAGCGGTGACCACTCTTAAAGCTCAGGTTGCACTAGAGGGTCACATGGCTCTAGTAGTCTTTTGTGGGAGTCAGGTGGCAGCTCTGACCCTTTGTGGGAGTCGAATGGTAGGTCTGACTCTTTGTAGGACTCTGGCTCGGACTCTGGGTGAGGAGGCACATGCAGGTCAGACTACCCTGGTGGATCAGGTGGCTCTGGGTCAAGAGGCACTGATGGTATTGGCAGATCAGGTTGCTGCATTGACAGTTCTTACAGCTGTAGCTGCAGTAGTGGCAGTGACCACTCATGGAGCTGAGGCAGCAGCATAGATGGCTCTTGTAGCTCTGGTGGCAGCAGTGACCACTCTTGGAGCTCAGGTTGCACTAGAGGGTCACATGGCTCTGGTAGTCTTTTGT
>CAIGQV010015253.1:166184-186449 GCA_903798115.1 Danio jaintianensis
GAGCTCAGGTTGCACTAGAGGGTCACATGGCTCTGGTAGTCTTTTGTGGGACTCAGATGGCAGCTCTGACCCTTCATAGGACTCGGGTGGCAGCTCTGACCCTTTGTTGGACTCGGGTGAATCTGGCGCCCACCATTTGGGGGATTCATGAGGATCTAGCATCCAACATTCAGAGAATTAAAGAGGATCTAGTGCCTAACAATTAGCACATTCAGGAAAGGAATATGGTGGTTCTAGCAGCAATGAAGGCTCTGGCAGCGATGATAGTGTGGGTGATATCAGTATTATTGTTGTGGTGGGTTGAGCAGCAAGCCCCATAGCCAGTGAGTCTTGCTGTTGAGTTCTCCTGTGTCATCAAGGGGAGATCTGGAACTGGTGTGAGAGTGTAGTGCATGATGGGATATGTAGTTCAGTTCAGTGGCAGATGTGATGTGTAGAGTGCCATCTAGTGTGTCTGGTGGGCAGTCAACTTGGGTGAATGTGACAGCTGCCTTCACATGCTACCAGAAATTTCATGCTTCTTGTTCTAAAGTTTTTGAAGTGTGATTGTTCATTAATTTGTATTTATTTTTGTTTGTTTGTTTGTTTTATAATAAAATATTGTTGATTTGTTTGTTTAAAATTTTTTGTTTGTAAACAAAACACATTTTTGTATTTTTGTATCACAAATATTGTATTGTCCCTGCATATAAAATTTTATGGTAGGAAGCTTGTATTTACAATATTGACTGTGAAGGCAGCATTAACTGAAACGCCTATGTATTAATGCTATCTTCACATGCTACCAGAAATATCCTTGTTCTTGTTACTGAAGTTCTTTTTAATATCAAATCAATTACATATTTCTTTTTGTTTCTTTGCCTTAAATATTTTGACAGAAAACTGTATTTCTTTATGAAATTTTAATTAATAATATTTTGTTCTTGCATATTATATTTTATGGTTATAAGCTTGGATAAATTTTTTTCCATTATATCTGGTAGCATGTGAAGGCAGCATTAACTCCCACAGAGGCTGTCAACTTCTAGCATTCACCTCTGTATCCCTCTCCCCCCTTTTTTTGGACAGATTATACTAACCATTCATGACAGCTGAAATATGTAGACATAACCTCAAGTTTTTACTTTATGTAAGTCAACATCTTTAATATATACATGGTCAATTAATGTACCATGTTCAGTTGTTGCACTTTCAACTATTGTGTGAACTCAAAATGCTGTATAACATTATGAATGGATGATTTATGAAATAGGTTTCATTGAAATCTCAGAGAATTATTTTACCACCTGATAAGCTGTTTATGTGATTAACTAACTTCATAAACTTCTCTGTAAACAATGGTGAAGTATATTTTGGTGGCCTGTATATGACTGCTACAGTTGTGTTTGAATGTTCATTCATTCATTTTCTTTTCGGCTTAGTCCCTTTATTAATCTGGGGTCGCCACAGCGGAATGAACTGCCAACTTATCCAGCATATGTTTTACGCAGCGGATGCCCTTCCAGCTGCAACCCATCACTGGGAAACATCCATACACACACATACACTACGGACAATTTAGCCTACCCAATTCACCTGTACCGCATGTCTTTGGACTTGTGGGGGAAACCGGAGCACCCGGAGGAAACCCACGCGAACACGGGGAGAACATGCAAACTCTACACAGAAACGCCAACTGACCCAGCCAAGGCTCGAACAAGCGACCTTCTTGCTGTGAGGCAAACGTGCTACCCACTGCGCCACCGTGCAGCCCCTGTTTGAATTTTGTATATTGCAAATAAGACATTCAATGTAAAAGCATGGTAAATCAAGTACAGCAACTTTTACCTCCTCTCTGTGATATATACCAACACCTCTGTGATTTTCCTCCTTTAGTTCAGTAAAAAAATCCTGACTTGTGTCATATGCCGTGCTTCGAGGTTTGTTATGGAATTTGTATCCAGCAAGAGTGACAGCATGGTCTGGATAATTAGGTGTTAACCATGTCTCTGTTACATATATCATATCTGCTTCGAAATATCTGTTATCTTGTAGAATATCCAGTATATGTGGGATTAATCCTTCAACACTGTGTAACATCATAGTGAATTTAAGTGAAGTTTATTCATAAACTAATTTCGATAGGAGCACGTGCTTATGATTGATAGCAGCTGGTCCTGCATTAGCTAATGCATGATCCACCAATCAAATGATTCCTAAATCACTATAAATAACCAGAGTATCTTACCATAGCCCTCTTCGTCTTGAAGAACGCTTCCTGCTACAAAAACGCTCCAGCTCCAAAAAGCTTCTACAGCATCTCACCATTTAGCCTGTCGATATGGAAAGAATCAACCAAACAACTTCAGCCAGAGCAGCGCTCTCCCCGAGACTTCAGCTGCGGCTCAGCGCCATTCAGCCCCGGCAGGACGACAATCGATCCAGGGGTCCCGCAAGACTCCGGCCGGCCCACCAGCTTTTCTACCATTTAACCATAACGCTGTCAATATAATCTCCTTCTCCATACACTTCAAACACCTTCACCCAACGCATCCGCCGTGTTTTCAACTCAGATCTCCAGCAAGATCATCGTCCACGAACTCTGCCTAAACTCTCAAGACGCTGGCGGTCCAAGCCACTGCAATGAAGCCGAACTCTTACCGCTCTCCTAGCAGTCCACCCGCGGTAACGTACATAGCATGCTTTAAGGGGAAGCCTCCCAAAAATAACTACTCTCCAACACAGACTAAACATTTTATAAACCTTTTGAAAGACGAGACTCGCGTGACTAGAATGATTTCAATCAAAGAAACTCACCTCTCAAGCCTCCCGCCTGTCCACAGATCCATAACATTCTAACAGCTTGAAGTAATTTGACTCCAAGGGTCCAGGCAATCCAATCCGTAAAACATTAGTGCACAGCATATTCATACGTTGATAACATCCATGGAATGCACTGCTATCATCCAAACTAGTCGCTGGAGTGCGTTCAGTAGAGTAGTGTCTCCAGACATAAACACTAGCGATTTTTGATTAACAAAATGGCCGCCGACCTTTTGCACTTTTGATTGACAGCTCATTGAGCCAATAGCTGAAAGAAGTGTCACCATCCAAGGGAGCTCCCAAAACTTGAGATGGTCCCACCTCTCTTGACAGTCATGAATGGACCCAGCTGCAAAAGACCTTGTGAATGAATTGGGCCAGATATGCTCGTGATTTGAATCATGTTAAGATTCCAAACGTAATGTTATTTAATCATGGATTAAAGTAAAGCCCATAACAAACATTCCATTCACAGTTTCTACTAAGTGGTGACATCGTTTTTGTTTTTAAAGTTCAGGGTTTGCTGTTGTCAGTTGATATATATATTTTAATAGAAAAAAAAAAATCTGCCACATCTGATAGCCATTTCACTTCTGAAAAGATTACTACCCAGCTGGTGAAAAACATTCAACACATCGAGCATAGAAGTCCAATCGTAATATGCCATAGTGCCTCATACGTCCATACATAAAGTGTCATATGCAAGTTTATAATGGCAAGTCGGTTGGATGTGAAAATGGCAAAGAAACAAACTTCCCGCTTGACTGCTGCGAATAAGAGGAGTACATTTCTGACAAATGGAGTAATGTTTCATCCATTGACTCTGTGTTAGATACATTTGCATTAAAAAAAATAATAATAATTATATCACTAAGGGGTTAAACTCCACTCCACTATCACTTCACATACTCTGTCTTCAAGAGGTACTTCCAGGACCACCAGCCAAGCCACGCCCCATATCCTCAGCTTTCCATCCATTTGCCATTCTGTGGGGGGACGAATGCCCACCTCTACCATCCTTGCACACCATTGCGTTAACAAAAGGCGCTTCCATTCACAGTTGCTCATGCCCCTATTAAGAAACCTTGCATGGATATCAGATAAAACAAT
This sequence comes from Danio jaintianensis, assembly GCA_903798115.1. Lineage (NCBI taxonomy): Eukaryota > Metazoa > Chordata > Actinopteri > Cypriniformes > Danionidae > Danio > Danio jaintianensis. Next base: position 170,097 of record CAIGQV010015253.1, read on the forward strand.
TCATTGTCTGCCGTACATGTACTATGTTGTAATTTTTTTTATTTCTGATTCTCTCTTGTTTCTCATTTCAATTCAATTCATTCATTCATTTTCTTTTCAGCTTAGTCCCTTTATTAATCTGGGGTCGCCACAGCGGGGTTATCCAGCATATGTTTTACGCAGCGGATGCCCTTCCAGCCACAGCGGGGTTATCCAGCATATGTTTTACGCAGCGGATGCCCTTCCAGCTGCAACCCACCACTGGGAAACATCCACACACACACATTCACACCACGGACAATTTTAGCTTACCCAATTCACCTATAGCGCATGTCTTTGGACTTGTGGGGGAAACCGGAGCACCCAGAGGAAACCCACGCGAACACGGGGAGAACATGCAAACTCCACACAGAAATGCCAACTGACCCAGCCGAGGCTCGAACCAGCGACCTTCTTGCTGTGAGGCGAACGTGCTACCCACTGCGCCACCGCGTCGCCCTCAATTCAATTCATCTTTATTTCTATAGCGCTTTTACAATGTAGATTGTGTCAAAGCAGCTTCACATAGAAGAGTGCAGTGAATTGAAACAGTGTCAGTCCAGTTTTCAGAGTTTAAGTTCAGTTTAGTTCAGTTCAGTGTGATTTAATTTTTACTGCTTAAAGTCCAAACACTGAAGAACAAATCCATCGTTGCGCAGCTCTACAGGTCCCGAACCATGCAAGCCAGTGGCGACAGCGGCGAGGAACGAACTTCACCAATTTGCGAAAGTGAAGGAAAAAAAACCTCGAGAGAAACCAGGCTCAGTTGGGCACGACCATTTCTCCTATGGCAAAACGTCTTGTGCAGAGCTGCAGTCTAGGCGCCGGAGGCTGGAGAACGCTGGACTTCCATCTTGGAGAAGCTGCAGATGGGAGAGGTCCCCGGCTGGTGTACAGGCTGGCCCTTCAGGATAATGCGACGACTCATCTGTCACTGGGGTCTTACAGGAATCAGACTCATGCTCTCCACTCCTCCATGACCACCACAGCAGCTGCTCAGAATATGGCCTGGTCCAGGATTATGGAAACCTTGGGAATAAAAAAAAGACTAACATAAGCGCAGATGCCGTTCAAATTATAATGTCTTTTGGGAAGTGTTCCTGGCTCCGGTTGCCCTAAATAATGCAGACTAACAATCCTTTTAAGGATTTGTGTTTCAAAAGCATTTGTGTTTTATGTGTATGCTTATGCAAAGAGATGTGTCTTTAATCTAGTTTTAAACTGACAGAGTGTGTCTGCTTTCCGAACTGTGCTGGGAAGGCTGTTCCAGAGTTTAGGTGCCAGATATGAGAAAGATCTACCGCCTACAGTTGATTTTGATATTCTGGGAATAATCAATTGTCCAGAATTAATTGAGCGTAGTGGACGTGAGGGGCTATAATATACCAGGAGCTCCCTCAAATACTGGGGAGCTAAGCCGTTCAGGGCTTTGTAGGTAGTCAATAAAATTTTAAAATTTATACGATATTTAATAGAGAGCCAATGCAATGATGAAAGAACTGGAGTAATATAATCATATTTCTTTGTTCTAGAAAGCACTCTAGCAGCTGCATTTTAAACTAGCTGTAGTTTGTTAATTAGACCAATAGGGCAACCACCTAATAACGCATTACAATAGTCTAACCGAGAGGTCATGAAAGCATGAATAAGCTTTTCCGCATCAGACACTGATAGCATATGTCGAAGTTTGGGAACATTTTTAAGATGAAAAAATGCAGTTTTACAGATGCTTGAAATCTGGCCTTCAAACGACAGGTTGCTATCAAAAATCACCTCTAAATTTTTGACTGAAGATGAGGACTGAACTACGAATCCATCAAGGGTTAGACAGTGTTCTAGGTTTTTTCGTGTGAGGTTTTTGGGTCCAATAAGCAAGACCTCAGTTTTATCTGAATTTAGTAATAAAAAGTTATTAGTCATCCAATTTTTTATATCAGCTATACAGTCTGTTAATTTAGTAAATTCATACATATTATCAGGTTGAGAGGAGATATAAAGTTGTGTATCATCAGCATAACAGTGGAAGCTAACTCCATGCTTTTTAATGATATCGCCTAGCGGTAGCATATATAGTGTGAAAAGTAAGGGATCAAGGACTGAGCCTTGTGGTACCCCACATTGTACTTTTGATCTATATGATGCTTCTTCATTGACTGATACAAATTGATAACGTTCAGATAGATAAGACCTGAACCAGGCCAATGCAGTTCCTGTGATACCAACATAATTTTCAAGCCTATGAAGGAGAATATTATGATCGATTGTATCAAATGCAGCACTGAGGTCCAATAACACTAAAAGAGAAATACAACCACGATCGGACGACAGAAGGAGGTCATTTGTAACTCTTAGGATTGCTGTTTCTGTGCTATGCAATGCTCTAAATCCAGATTGAAATTTTTCATAAATATTGTTTCTATGCAGGAAGGAACATAGTTGAGCAGATACGACTTTTTCTAGTATCTTTGATAGAAAAGGCAGGTTTGAGATGGGTCTATAATTTACTAGTTCTTTGGGATCAAGCTGTGGTTTTTTAATAAGAGGCTTAATGACAGCTAGTTTAAAAGTTTTATAAACATATCCTAAAAGTAGGGATGAATTCAAAACATTAAGAACAGGTTCAGAAATGTCTGAAAACAACTGTTTTAATAATTTGGTCGGTATAGTATCTAGCATAGACGTTGTTGATTTGGACGAATTTATCAGTTTAGACAGTTCTTCCTCACCTACTGCTGAAAAAGTTTGAAGTGTGTCTATTAACGGTCTACAGTGCTCTAATTGGGACGAAGCTGTAGGAGGCAGATTGATGGTGCTTATTTTATCTCTTATTTCATCAATCTTGCTTGTGAAAAAATTCATAAAGTCATTACTGCTGTGTTGAGAAATGCATGTTGATGCTTTGTTTTTAGTTAGATTGGCTACTGTGTTAAACAGGACCCTAGGGTTGTGTTTATTTTCATCTATTAAAGATGAAAAATAAGCAGATCTGGCAGACTTTAAAGCTTTTCTAAAGTTAAGTATACTTTCTTTCCAGGCCAGACGAAAAACCTCTAATTTTGATTTCTTCCATCTACGTTCCATTTTCCGGGCTGCTTTCTTTAAGGCACGTGTGTGCTCATTGTGTCATGGCGTCAGATTTTTTTCCCTAATCTTTTTTAAGTGTAACGGAGAAACTATGTCTAACGTGCTAGAAAGGACGGAATCAATAGTTTCAGTTGCAGTGTCAAGCTCTTCTAGGCTGCCTGGAATGCTATGGAAATTAGAAAGATCAGGTAGGTTACTGACAAAGTGGTCTTTAGTGCTAGCGGTGATCGTTCTACCATATTTATAAATAGAAGCTGGTTTTGTAGACCTATCAATGCACAATAAACAAGAGATTAAACAGTGATCTGAAATGTCATCACTCTGCTGCACAACTTCAACATTATCCATATCGATACCATGTGATAATATTAGGTCTAAGGTATGATTATGCCGATGAGTAGGCCCTGAGACATGCTGTTTCACTCCAACAGAGGCTAGTCTAAGAAGGCCAGACTTAAAGCATCTTTTTCATTATCTATATGAATATTAAAATCACCAACAATTAAAATTTTATCTGTGGCCAGAACTATTTCGGATAAGAAGTCAGCTAATTCTTTTGTGAAGTCGGTATGGTGCCCTGGAGGTCTATATACAGTTGCTAATATAAATTTTGATTTAAATGTATTGTTTAAATTGCACACTGAGATATACAACACTATTACTTCAAATGAATTATGTTTGAAGTCAGATCGCTGGGTAACACTAAAAATATTACTATATATAATGCCAACGCCTCCACCTTTGCCTTTAAGATGCGGCTCGTGTTTTAATGATATCCTTCAGGTGAAGACTCATTTAGGGTCATGTAATCATCTGCTTTTAGCCACGTTTCTGTTAGACAAAGTGCATCTAGCTTTAGATCAGTTATCAAATCATTAACAAAAGGAGTTTTAGAGGACAGTGATCTAATGTTCAATAATCCGAGTTTTATCTTTTGATTACCTTTATTTTTTATTTGATGAACATCAATTAGATTGTTACCTTTGAATGGGTTTGGGAGTTTTTTATATTTAGAGGTTCGGGGAACAGACAAAGTCTCTATGTTCTTATATCTAGGTGGCTCTATGTGCTGCAAATTATCTGAGTTAGGTAAACTGTGGAGGCTAGCAGACGGTTGGTTAAGCCAATCAGTCTGCTCCCTGACCTGGGCCCGAGTTAGTCAAGTGCCAACACTAAGACTATATGCCAGATTACTAGAGAGGAGAGTGGCCCCAGCCCGGGTGGGATGAAGACCGTCTCTCTTCAACAGGCCAGGTCTACCCCAAAAACTTGGCCAATTGTCTACAAAACCTATGTTATTCAGTGGGCACCACTTTGACATCCAGCCATTGAGTGATGAGAGTCGGCTGTGGAACTTGTCACCACGATAAGCGGGCAGGGGACCAGAGCATATTACAGTGTCTGACATCGTCTTTGCAAAATCACACACCTCTTTAACATTACTTTTAGTGATCTCCGACTGACGTAGCCAAACATCATTAGCACCGACGTGGATAACAATCTTACTGAACTTACGTTTAGATTTAGCCAGCACTTATAAATTTGACATGATGTCAGGCGCTCTGGCTCCCGGCAGACATTTGACTATGGTGGCTGGTGTCTCTATTTGCACGTTGCATTACTAGGGCACTTTTATCAGGTTTCTCAGTGGGTGTATCACTGAGGGGGCTAAACCTGTTTGATGTTGGAACGGATATACAGTGTTTTCTCCCACCTCTAGATTCTCTCACAGTAACCCAGCCGTCTCTCTGCGAAGACGCAACAACCGGAGCCGAACAATGTGAATGGCATGCTAGGCTAGTCACATCCAAATCCTTATCTAGAGACCTAGTACTCTTACTATCCTCAATTAAAGTTTGGATGTGTGTCTCTAATTCTGAGATGTTCTCTGTCAGCCTGACTATTTCCCTACATTTATCACATGTAAAGCCCTCCTTGCTGACAGAGAGAGATACACTAATCATGTGGCAGGAAATGCATGTGACAAGAACAGGAGAAGCCATTTTTTTACTCACCGTGAGTTGAAGTAAATTCTGACTTACCACAGCAGTATATTGAGTTGAAGGGAGCTGAAGAGTGTATATGAAATGAGCAATAGGCAATGAAGAGAGAGAGAGAGCAGAGCACCTGCACAAAATGATTTACTATGTAATATAAAGGGTGTAATTATGCGGAATATGTCAATAAACTGGACGACGCACGTGAGAGAGAACAGGCGCGAGTTAGCAAACCAGAAAGTGAAAGCAAAAAATAAATCGACAAGCGCGAGCAAAAATCTGAATGAAATACACACGTACAATATAAAGGGTGCAGTTAGGCACGAGTAAATAAATAAACTAAGAAGCACGTAAGAGAAAAAAGGTCGCGAATCAGCAAACAAACTGGAAATTAAAGCAAGAAAAGCAAGCGAGAGTAAGTAATAAGTACAACTGTGGGCTGTTATACACGTGAGCTGCTACGCTGTTACCGTGGAAGAGATTTAAAATTAAAGAGCTAGTAATTAATTTGATCGACAGAGTTTTATAGTCTTGATATGGGATTGTAAACAGTTATATAGGACAGAGAAACAGCTAAGAGTACTTACAGCTGGACTGTTGAAATATGTTAGCTGCGATGCTAACACAGTGAGCTCACGGTGGTAGTATTTAATATTTATGGAGTTAGTATTTAATATGATCGGCGGAGTTTGATCGCGACGACTAGTAATCCAATTAAAAATAAAAACTGTACTTAGCAGAGCAGGCAAGCTAAGCAGAGCAGGCGAGCTAAGCTACAGCTACACTCGGCTAGAGAGCAACAGGAAACAGCAAGAGCAACAGGAAACAGGAGAGAGCAACAGCACAGCAAGAGAGAGCAACAGCCAAAAAAAATGAAAAAAAATTAGGAGATTTCAGAGATCATGGCAGCCGGCTCCAGAAGCTGAGCCTTATTCAACCTATTACACTCCATGTCCATTCTAAATGCATTCACACTCTACGCGAAGGATACATTTCCACTCACACAGCCACACCCTCCATGTTCACATTAGCCTTTTTTGTATTTTGAGATGTTCTGAACTAACATTAAATTTCAATCCCACAATCCACCCCCCTCTATCTGATCTAACTTTGCAGGATGAAGAAACTCTCTTTCTTTATTAAGCAAAGCAAAACAGATCAATTACACAAAGGACATTCTATATACATTTTTGACATCCCCTCCCCCACACACCCATTCCAAACCCTCTTAGAATTCTTACACCACAGGAGAACAATACCACCTCAGGGAAGCCCAGCTGATCATCTCCAGCCGACTTCCACCCACATGCGTTTCTAGGCATGAGTACGATTCTGCCATTTCCCCCTATTCCCCCTCCAATTAACATAGGAGCTCCTTCACTACCCTTCCCTTTTTCTTCCTTTAACTTTTTCTCTCCAAACTCAAACTATCCCATACTTCCATTTACTCTCGTTCACCACAGCTCCGACCCATTTAGGGGTCGCCCTGAGTTTCAATTGCTGCAGCAGCGACGCTCTAAATGAACTCATATACATTTCCATTTCCAAATACCACTATCGTCACACTCCTCCGCACTAATACAGCAGTAAATGCTCCTCCATACTGACCCACTGCACCTCTGCAGCAGCAGAGACGCTCCGCTGAGCTACACTCACCCATAGCACCATTACAACTGCAGTGACGCTCTAGCTGAGACATTATTCACTTTCATCTCTACACATCACTACTGACAGTATTTAATATTCCTGCGGGAGCACTCATAACTCTCCAATACTGACCACCACTGCACCTCTGCAACAGCAGAGGCGCTCCGCTGAGCTACACTCACCCATAGCACCATTGCAACTGCAGTGATGCTCTAGCTAAGCCCTTATTCACTTTCATCTACACATCACTACTGACAGTATTTAATATTCCTGCGGGAGCACTCATAACTCTCCAATACCGACCACCACTGCACCTCTGCCACAGCAGAGGCGCTCCGCTGAGCTACACTCACCCATAGCACCACTGCAACTGCAGTGATGCTCTAGCTAAGCCCTTATTCACTTTCATCTACATATCACTACTGACAGTATTTAATATTCCTGCGGGAGCACTCATAACTCTCCAATACCGACCACCACTGCACCTCTGCAACAGCAGAGGCGCTCCGCTGAGCTACACTCACCCATAGCACCACTGCAACTGCAGTGACGCTCTAGCTGAGCCATTATTCACTTTCATCTCTACATATCACTACTGGCAGTATTTAACATTCCTGCGGGAGCACTCATTACTCTCCAGTACTGACTGCAACTGCAGTGATGCTCTAGCTAAGCCCTTAGTCACTTTCATCTCTACATATCACTACTGAAAGTATTTAACATTCCTGCAACAGCAGAGACACTGCCGAGCCTTATTCTCCCTCTGCACCCCTGCGCATCAGTGACGCTCTGCCTGAGCTCACACACACTTCCATTTAGCCATTCACTACCGACACACTCACCAGCACTGCCACAGCAGTTAAAACGCCTCTGCGGAAGCATACTTGCCTTTCAATATTGACTTCCACCGCACCTCTGCAACAGCAGAGAAGCTCCGCCGAGCTTCATTTTCCCTCTGCACCACTGCCGCAGCAGTAACACTCTGCCTGAGCTCACATACACTTCCATTTAACATACCGCTACTGACACACTCCCCAGCACTGCCACAGCACTTTAAATGCCTCCGCGGAAGCGTATTTACCTGTTGTTATTATTGACTTCCATTGCACCTCTGCAACTGCAGAGATGCTCCGCTTAGCTTAAATTCTCCTCTGCACCACTGCCGCGGCAGGGACGCTCTGCTGCGCTCACATACACTTCCATTTATTTATACTATTACACTCCCCAGCACTGTCACAGCTGTTAAAATGCCTGCATAAGAGTTCTTCGATACTGACTTCTATCGCACCTCTGCAGCAGCAGAGACGCTCCGCTGAGCTTATCCTGACATTTCACCACTGCCATTTATAGAGTCTCTCTAGCAGAGCTCATACATCCCGCATTCAAATTATTACATCTGTCTCACTCTCTCGGCTGGTCACGGCAGTTAAACACTGCTACAGGAGCACACATAGCATTTGCAATATCGGCTGCCAGTACACCACTTCAATAGCAGCGATCACTCTAACCTAAACCATTCACCTTCTGCACCGTTTCCATCTTTGCTCCTGCAAACCCTCTCCTGGTACCATCTTTCTAACACTTTCCATTCAGCAGCCGGTTATGGCTTTGATCTTTATTGCCTCTTGGGGGGTTCTTCAATACGCGGCTGCTGTCCCGAGCTAAAAGGCATTTTGGGGAGTTCTCGAGACCTACCTGAGCTCAAACTCCCCTCTCGCCCTGCAACGGAAGGGAGCCCCGGGCTCGAGGATCTCATGAGCTCAGGGCTCTCTCCCGGAACAGCATGCCAAGCACGCTTTATAATCAATCATCAGCTAAGGGCGAACTCTTGAAAACTTTCTATTGTTTTACATGGAAAAATGAATGGAGGCATACTCTGTAGAGCCTTCTCAATGTTAATCTTAAATTATAAGCCCATCAATATTTGTCACTCGTCTTAGTGCTACATATGCTTGTCCTGGAGCAAATATCTTTATCAGTGAAACAACAGCTTTGTCTGATGGTAGACCTTGTACTTTGTGAACTGTGCATGCCCAGGCTAATCTTAGAGGAAACTCTAAGTCCAACTCTAACTCCACCACTGCTGGTTACCTTTTCTTCCTCAGGTTCAACTGGTGTGCTTTTTTCCAGACCAAGTTTTAAACATGGATTTTTCTTTCTTGCTTCTTTACCAACTAGTTCATTATCAAATTCAATATATATTTTGATGGAAATGTTTAAATTTCATCTTTATAACAAAAGTCTTTAATTGTCCCAAAAATTCCATTTACAAGACCCTCTGAAACATTAATATTTTTCAGTAACATTATTCGAGCATTAACAACTAATTCAAGGGATTTTTCCAAAGAAGTATTTTGAACTCTGAAATTAAACCCATCTTTTTTTTCCATACGGCCAGTTTTAGCATTTCTCTCAAAGTCCTGTGCATTGACAGTAACTGTGTCACAACATACCTTATCTAACATTGTAATGTTATGCACATCAACTTCACTGTTAGTTGCATAAATGTGGATATCTGGAGATTCATCACCATCTCCTGTTTCACAGTTTTTAAGCATAGTAACATCTGCTTCGGGCAACCCGGTGGCGCAGTGGGTAGCACGTTCGCCACACAGCAAGAAGGTCGCTGGTTCGAGCCTCGGCTGGGTCAGTTGGCATTTCTGTGTGGAGTTTGCATGTTCTCCCCGTGTTCGCGTGGGTTTCCTCCGGGTGCTCCGGTTTCCCCCACAAGTCCAAAGACATGCGGTATAGGTGAATTGGGTAAGCTAAAATTGTCCGTAGTGTATGTGTGTGAATGAGTATGTATGGATGTTTCCCAGTGATGGGTTGCAGCTGGAAGGGCATCCGCTGCGTAAAACATATGCTGGATAAGTTGGCGGTTCATCCCGCTGTGGCGACCCCAGATTAATAAAGGGACTTAGCCAAAAGGAAAATGAATGAATGAACATCTGCTTCAATCATTGGTTCATTTATTTTACATAGTCCTAAATAACTTAATAACTCTGCAATTTGTTTATCTTTTTGGTGTGTAATTTCTGTAAATTCTGTGAAACTGAAGTTTGTTTCCCAGAGATTAACACAGTTCATTGGCTCAGTGTAAAGTGGCAAATGAGGCAAAAAAAATTCTAAGATACTTTGATAATAATTTTCTGGATTTTTAGTAGGTTAAAATCGAGCATATCGTACAACTGCAAAGTCTGTGCGAGTTCTTTTTCTCATAAACCCCATGTCATTTTCCAGTTTTATTCTGTCTGAACAGGTTTCAGATTTGGACAAAACTCTGTATTCTATGGCAAATGTTGCTAAACACATTTCTAAAAACTCTTCTATTTTTGGACGAGCTCTATACCTCTGTAATGCTTGTCATCCACATGTCATCAGTTTCTCCGCATTCAGCTTTTTTTATGGATGTTGTTTAATGGTAGACTCGTTTTTATTGTGTTGTTACCAGTTAGAATAAAAACCACTTTCCTTGATCCCTGTTTTAGTTTCATGTTGGTCAAACGATAAACACTCTCTTGAGCTGAAACTTCTCGATTGTGTAAAAACACACTTCCAAGTTTTCTTAAAGCCTGTTTAGCATCCATATTTCCTTGCTTGTGAGCTTCTTTTTGAGCATTTGCCAATGAAAGATTACAAATTTCTTTAAATATATAAATTACATTGTAAAATGCATTCTGAGGGAGCCCATATGTGAAATACAGGAACATGTCTCCAAAGTAATGCAAATTGTCAGTTGTGTATATTGTCTAACAAATGGCTAGTTAACACTTTCAAGCTGGTTAAGTGGCAGGACGGGTTCTGACTCCAGTACTTCATTTGCACGCTTTGTTTTCATGCTAAAATGTATCATGAATGGGTACTTATATGCTGATGAGATCGGGGCTGGAAATGCAATTTACCCTGCTGACAACAACACTTCATTTACTTCATTTACATGCTTTGTTTAGGTTTGTCCCCACCTATATGTATCACTGTCTGTAAAAATGTATTTAAAACTGAGTGCCTGGCTGCACTAGTCAGAGATCTTTCGATGAATGCCACGGCGACGCCGAGTTCTTATTAAAGGATTCTGCTTTGAAAATACCTGAAAATCTCCCTGGTTTTGTTGCTTCTTGAAATTCACAACAGTTTTGGTGCTGTGACCTGGATAGAGAAATTCACCTAAATTAAGTTTGAATCTTCATTTTCAACAAATTTCTGACTCCACTCAACACGTAATCGTTCCAGTTCCAGCAATTTGAAGTTGAACAACTGAGGTCACATATTCTCAACAATTTGGTGACTGCAACCCTGATGGAAGTTGAATTTACCTGAATTCTGATTGAAACATCAAGCTCAAGAAAGATCAGACTTCTCTCCAGACTGAATCTTTTCAATTCAACCACGATTTGGTGAGTTTTCACTCTATAAAAAGAACCGCACAAACCAGTACATTTAGTTACCCTCTGCGCCGTCAGAGAAGAGTTAACAAACAGCTGTGGGTTTGGATAGCTAAGTTATCCTCTAAATTTTATTTTAGAGATGAATAAGTAATCCTCTGTTTACAGGCAGGGAAGATAGCCTTTTGTGCTAAAATCTGTTATCCTCTGTTCAGGCAGGAAAGTTAGCCTTTTGTGCTAAAATCTGTTATCCTCTGTTCAGGCAGGGAAGTTAGCCTTTTGTGCTAAAATCTGTTATCCTCTGTTCAGGCAGGGAAGTTAGCCTTTTGTGCAAAAATCTGTTATCCTCTGTTTTCAGGCAGGGAAGTTTAGCATTTTTGTGCTAAAATCTGTTATCCTCTGTGACGCAGGGAAGATTAACCTTACGTGTTAATATGTGTTATCTTTTTGTTTTGTTTAGCATGAAGTGCTATTAGTTTGTGTTTGTCCTTTGCATTGCCAGGGAAGGTTAATGGTGTTATCATACTGTAACTGGACACTGACAAAGGAGTGAGGATGCAAACACAGGTTTATTAAGAATAATCAGGCAAGCAATGGTCAACACACAGGCGAACAGATGTATGCGGGAATTCCAGAGTTGTGGTCAATAAACAGGCAGATGGCCAAAAGGCAGTCAGCAGACAGGGTAAAACAAACAAACAAAGTTAAAAACCACAGAAGGCAAGGGAACCGCATCGTAATGTTCACTAACAGTATAACAAGACTCGGCCACAATGTGTGTGAGTGCTCCTTAAATAGTCCAAGTAATCAGTCTGTGACAATCCTCCGCCTGTGTGTATGCAATCAGTCATGATCAGGAACATGTGTGTGTGTGGTGCATGACTGGATCTTGTGGTCCATGAAATGGCAGATTTGTAGTCCGTTAGTGATACTGTGTGTTTACCAGCGATCTGCACAGGCTGGATCGCTGGTGATCGTGACACATACAGTCTGTTGATCAGAGAAGTTTAAGTGTTTTGTTTGTGTGGTAACCCAAAAACTCACAAAATGTTTAAAAAGAATGCTAGACTGATCCCCACAAATGAAAAAGGTGGTCCTGCGACTCCTTTGTGGTCAGATAAGGAATTTAAATCATTGTTAGGAGTACAGATGGACTTAATAGTCACTGAGAAAGTTAGACAAGGGCTAACTCAGAAATATGAAATCCATCCAGACAAAATTTGGTCTGTAGATGAATGTAAAAAATTACTAGGTGCCAGTATTCGTAAAAACAATGTAAAAGACAATATCTGCTGTCACAGGGAATTTGCTTTACCCAGCTAGAAATTTGACGTTCCCAGAACGTTCTCAGAACGTCCCCGTCGGTGTTAAGGACGTTGTCTAGTAACGTTCCCAGAACGTTCTGAGAAGGTCACGGTGTTGAGTTCTTTAAAGGTGTGGAGGACGTTATTTGGGGGACCTTTACAGAACATTCAGAACGTTCTCAGAACATTTAGGGGACCATACTTTATTGGAAAATGTGACGTTCTTATAACGTCCCTATTGGTGTTAAGGGCGTTGTCTAGTAACGTTCCAAGAACGTTCTGAGAAGGTCACAATGTGGAGTTCTTTAAAGGTGTGGGGGATGTTATTTTGGGGAACTTCACAGAACATTCAGGATGTTCTCAGGATGTTTAGGGGACCACTATTATAGGATCCCTCTAGGCCTCTACACTACATTCCCATAACGTTTTCAAAATCTTCAGGGGACCAACCTAGAATGTTATTTTCTTAGAGAGAGAGCTCAATCAATAAAATGTTATTAAAATTGGCTTTATTGGCAGAAAACATAAAGCATTTGTCAAACAATTTAATTTTTAATATGCTGTGTCTGTGTGTGTTTGTGTGCGTGTCCTTAATCACTTTCTCTATCGTCCAGTTGTCATTCTGCTGCCTGAAACAAAGCATAAAAAACAATATTTAAATAAAAGTTCACTTTGTATTTGCTTTTTTTTTTACTTTCAGGTGTATACAGTGGTGCTTGAGTCTTATAAAATATTTCAAAATTAATATATTTTGAATTTAAATCTATATCAATCTCCATATCTACATCCCACTTATCTTTTTTTAAAGAACTGTCACTCAAATATCTTTTGCTCATCACTGTCTGGCAGTCCGTCAAAAATGTACTTACATATAAAGATGTTCAGCAGCTCTAGAACATTTGGGCTCCTTTTAAGCTGCTGTTGAAAAAAAAAGAAAAAGAGAGAAAAAGACAAAACATGACTGAATATGAGTTGTGTATCATGCCTGTACAAAATAAAATATATTAATTTTAGGGCTTAAGAATGAATTAAGGTGTAAGGGATCAGTCAACAGTCTAAATATAAATATTTTTTTATGTGAATCTTAAAATGTAATTTATGGCTGTAATATAAAGCTGAATTTTCAGCATCATTACTCAACTCTTCAGGGATCTATTTTAATGATCTTGGCGCAAAGTCTAAAGCGCAGGGCGCAAAAGCGTTAAGGGTGTGTCCGAATCTACTTTTGCTATTTTAAGGATGGAAAAATACGCTCTGCGCCGCGGTACATGACAGTCTAACAGGGTTGTGCTTATTCTCTTAATGAGTTATGGGTGTGTTTTGCGAATAAACCTATCAGAGTCTCATCTCCCATTCCCTTTAAGAGTCAGTTGCGTCACACCATGGCGCATTCGCTATTTACATGATGGACTTTGTAAGTGGAAAAACTGAACGCTTCACTAGCGAGAAAACAGTTAAACAGAGCATCTGCAGCACGAGGATATAGAACAAGCCACCTACAATCAGCCTTTACTTTCTCTTTCTCTCTTTCGTGGATAAGGAAACGGTGTTACACACTCCACTGAAGACATCCATTAGCCTACATAATTATTTTCATCTGTTAAGCGCAACAGATGAAGCGAGTTATATCCAAACACACGTCCTATGCCCCATATGGTCCAAAACCTGACAGGTGGACAAATCTAAGCTTGTTTTAAATAAAAAATATATATAAATATGCATATAATAAATAATACTACTACTACTAATAATAATAACAACATTATACAAAAACAAGTTGTCATGAATAAACTGAAAAAAAAAAAACCCAGAGGTGAAGAAGGCATGGAGGCAGTGGATTTTATATTTATGTAGAAAATAATCATTTTTGTAATATTTTAATCCTTTAATTCTTTTTCATTTGTAAAGATATTTACGTATTGCTGAACATCCTGTGTGTATTAAGCAATGTGTAAGCAAGGCGCACAACTGATGTGCTCTGCGCTGGACTTTAGGCCTGCTTTCAGCTGGTCTATTGCACAATCTATTTTAGTTCCTCAAAATAGCAACACGCCAACAATGTCCCTTAACACACCTCTTTTCTAGACCGGATCACCCATGAGTCCACAAAGTGGTGCAAATGGATTTGCTATTTAAACAACATGGTGCAAAATGGGAAAATTAGGGTTGCGCTGGTCTGAAAATAGCAACACATCGCGGCAAACACATCTTTGGTGTATGTGATAGGGCCCTCAGCGTCTTTTGATCCTTCAGAAATCATTCTAAGATGATGATTTACAAATAAAACATAATGAAAACCAGAAACATTACTTGATCAGCAGCAAATTATGAATAAAATATTACATTTCTAAAAATCATGTGACACTGAAAACTGGAGTACCGATGCTTTAAATTCAGTTTTGATAACAGCAATGTAATGTTTTTGTAATGTTTTTTAAAACCACTCTTATGTTTGGATGTCAAAACCTTCCTGGTAACTGCAATAAAGACATGTAATGATAATATAAGGATTTGTTATGAAAAAATGCACATTAATTAATTTAATACGTTTTCTTGTCTTACCCTTGTTTCCTCCATCTCTGTGATCAGCTCCCTTCAGATTTTTAGAGATATCCTCTATTCTGTTGTGGGGGTAATTTGTGTCAGTCCTGAAATCACAAAGCACTTTTTAAAATCAATATTGGTTTAATGTTACTGTGTCTAAGCTGGTTGGCTGGTTTTAGATGGTCAGGCTGGAAATTGACAGCTAAAACCAGCCAACCACCTTAGGCTGGTTTAAGCTGTTTTTTCACAAGGGCTTTTAATTCGTTTTTCTTGACAGTACAGCACGTATTTAGGCTAAATATACTAGACTACCTCCAATTAAGGTACAAAAACTCTCATCTACACATAAAGATGTAATTAAAAGCCAAAACTTTTATAAACAAGAGCTCAGTAACGTTAGCCTAACGCTAACGTTACCTCTGCTAAGACGCTAACAGACTTTTTCCAGACTCTAACCATCTCTATAAAATAAATATTCAACAGAAATATGTCAATTGCCAGTAAGAAAAGAGGCGGGAACAGTTGTATGTAATATTTGCATGCTTTTAGGGACTAAACTCACCAGAAATTGGCGAAAACAGCCGCATGAGAAGTTTTGTTGACTGCCAGATTGAGTGCCGTGGGTTAGGGGTGGGGAGTCGACTCCAAAAGAGTCGATTCCTCGATTCTCAATGGACCTAGTGCTGGAATCGACTCCCAGAGACGAGTCTTTTTTTTCAAACCCTCCAGAATGAAGCAGTTCGCTACACTGCAGTTATAATGCTCATTCTCGAGCACGATAAACATGGCACTCACTTTGAATGCGTGCTCACACGTTTTACGCATTTGCTTTTGAATTTCACGACCACGAGCACTGGCTATTAGAATTAGTGCTGCGGGATGAAGTTTGCATTCACTTTCGAATGGTCTTAAACACACCTTTTTGCATTTTAGCCTGTGATGTCAAGTTTGCTGTGTTATAAATGAAATATAGCTATATGTGTGTGTTAGTGAATTTGGAGCGTATCGGCATCTTACATAAACGCTGCAGGTAAATATTGGCTGCTGCTATGCTGAAGTAAAAAAATTATTAATTAATTATTTAATTAATCTGACCAAAACAGAACGTCCTCCTAAAGTTATATTGGAAACGTTATTATATGACTAAAAGAATACCATGTGGAAACGTTCTGTTAACATCAGAAAGGTTCTCTTTGTAACGTTATTATGTGACCATAGATTGACCAAAACAGAACGTCCTCCTATAGTAATATTGGAAACGTTATTATATTTCTAATAGAGGACCATGCGGCAATGTTCTGTTAATGTCACAAATGTTCTCTTCGTAACATTATTATGTGACCATAGAATGACCAAAACAGAACGTCCTCCTAAAGT
>CAIGQV010015253.1:186459-198815 GCA_903798115.1 Danio jaintianensis
CATATTGAAAACGTTATTATATGACCAAAAGAGGACCATATGGCAACGTTCTGTTAATGTCACAAATGTTCTCTTTGTAACGTTATTATGTGACTATAGAATGACCAAAACAGAACGTCCTCCTAAAGTCATATTGAAAACGTTATTATATGATGTGGTGTTTTTCAGTTTTTCAGTTGAAATAGAACTTTTATATGTTTAAGACTTTAACAATCAACCTATAAAGTGCTAATTACTGTGAAACTGTCTGGAGGGTTACTGTCAGATTGTGTGCACAGAATAGAGAAGTGCTGCAGCTGCTGAGAGCAACACATCCTGTTATCTGGTATGGGTTCATGGAAAGTGCAGAGAGTTTAGAAGGTTAACGGTCAAGAGCTGTGTGTACCACTCTGAAGAAACATCTGTCCTGAAAGGTCAGGTCAACTGTCAAGAAAGAATGCTCTGGGAGGCAAGAAAGAGGAAGGAGTCAGACAGAAGAGGCAGTCTGCCCAGCAACAGTGATGTGAGATGGAGTCAGATAGGAAGTACCAGCTGGAACATATAAAAAGGATGTTTAAAAGCAGATAGTCAGAGTTGAGCCTCTCCAGCGCTGTATATGTTACTCTTGGTTTCTCTTTATGCTTAAGTGAAATAAAACTTGTAATTTTGACTATTCGACTCCGAACCCATTTTTGAACATGCTCTGGATCCTTTGAAGTTCAACAATTTTGGTGACCGCCGACGTGATGGGAAAAGGAGGAATTTTGCTGAACAGAGGGATGAACTGAATTCAACACAAGGGCGCCCTTAAAATAAGGTAAGCAGAAATCTTTTAAATAAATTCTGCGATTGAATACTGTAAATCAAGTGTTGAATTCAGCCTAATCCTGGTGTAAGTAAAATAATACAGAGAAACCAAAAGTAATATTTTATATTTTTTCCTGTTTTTCGAGAGATTGTGTGAAGAGTTTGAAAAGTGATGCCAGGGTAAATTACTAGAATTTAGAGAGGAAGTCCTTGTCCCTGCAAGGCTACTAGGGGGAATTAATAGAATTCAGCAGGAAATCCTTGTCCCTACAAGGTATAAGGGCTAAATTTCGCGCAAGAAAATTTGACAGGAAA
Organism: Danio jaintianensis; assembly: GCA_903798115.1. Lineage (NCBI taxonomy): Eukaryota > Metazoa > Chordata > Actinopteri > Cypriniformes > Danionidae > Danio > Danio jaintianensis. The sequence goes on from CAIGQV010015253.1 coordinate 187,561, forward strand.
CCCTCTCCCTTAGAGGTAGATTGAAAGCAACCCCTCTATTGACGAAGGAGGAAAACTTTTAATCACAGGGATAAAGACAGGAAATTATATGTCTTTATAAGGAAAGTCCGTCTCCCTGTCACAGCAGACCCTTGAAGATCCCTCTAGTTCTGACGAGAATTTGATATCTTCAAGTAAATTCCCAAGGATACTAGGTTTACTGAATTGGGAATAGTGAGAGAGTAGGGAAATAAAAACAGGAACTAAGAAAAAGACAAAAAAAATTATAAAATGGAGGGTGAATTTGATAGAGAATGTGAAGAATATGATTGTCCTACATTGGGACATCAGTGGGACAAAGTGATTGAAATAGTGAAAACTCAGACTGAGCCAAAAGATGTGAAAACTCGCATGCAAGAATTGGAAGTGTGTAAACATGAAATGATTGAACAATACGGCACAGATTGTATGGACAGAAAAGGGTGTCTGTTTTGGAAAGTAGGTGTAAAAGAAAAAGAGCAGGGCTGCAGAATTACAGTGAGCTCCAGCTGGGGTGACCCAGGCCATGGAACAATCACCTGATGTACCAGGAAGTGACGATACTAAATGGAAAAGGGATGCAGTACACTTCATAAACAGAGCGGTAGAGAAAGCAGATAAGGAAGGTGATGAGATGGTAAATTGCAGAAAGAACTTCTGAACAGCTTGATGAAAAGAAGTTAGCTAAGAATAAGGGCTCAAAACATATGCCCCAACAGTAGTTAGAGAGGGCCTGATGGCCTCACCACTTCCTGAAACAGACAACCCAATTACACTGTTCACTGATGGTAGCTGCCACAGGGCAGATGATGGAACTCTAAAAGCAGGTTTTGCTGTGGTTCAATTACAAAATGATCAATATGTCACAATACAATCTGAACCCCTAATTGGCAAGCAATCTGCACAAAAAGCAGAACTATTGGCCCTAATCAATGCATTGAGACATTCAGAAGGGGAAAATGCTAACATCTACTCTGATTCTGCATATGCAGTGTCCGCAGCCCATGTGGAGCTGCCTGTGTGGATCAGGTGTGGATTCACAACTTCGTCTGGCCGGCCTATTACTCATGAGAAAGAAGCAAGAGAGCTCTCTGAAGCCATAATGTTACCTAGCAAAGTGGCTATCATTAAGTGCACTGGTCATTCTGAAGGAACTGACCTAATATCGAGAGGGAATGCAGACTTGGCAGCAAAACGTGTCTCAGGCTACCTACAGATCAGTTTGTGGTAACTTCTGAGCCAGACGTGACATCCCTCCTGCTAGAATTCTCAAGACAATTGTTGTCTGAGCTGCAAGATAAGGCTTCTCCGGAAGAGAAGTCTGTGTGGAAAAACAAAGGGACAATCAGACATGCTGATGGCCTTTGGACAGCACGTGATGGTAAAGCTTTGCTCCCTGTGTCTATAGCCCCAAGTGTGTTGAAAGAAGCCCATACACCTGCAAACTGCAGTGACAAACAGATGTCACGAGCGTTGCAGTTGTGGTGGCATCCTTTCATGCCACACCTAATCTCTGGATACATAACGTCGTGCAGTATCTGTCAGGAACACAATATTAAACCAGCAATGAAACCGTCCCAGGGGTCATTCCCACTGGCAAATGGCCCTGGAGATGAAGTTGTCATTGACTTCACTGACATGATTGACAGAGTGCAAGGGAAAAAGTACGTGTTGGTCATGATTAACGCATATACTGACTGGCCTGAAGCTTTTCCAGTGGGCAGGGAGGACAGCACTGCTGTCATTAAATGCTTGATAAACCATTATATCCCACACCATGGTTTCCCAAGAAGAGTCAGGTCTGACAATGGCTCACATTTCAAGAATGAACATCTAGCTGAAGTGGAAAAGGCATTAGGTTTGGTGCATCACTTTGGTGCAGTCTATCACCCTCAATCACAAGGGAAGGTCGAACGATTGAACCTAACTTTGAAAAACAAATTGGCTAAAATCTGTGCACAGACCAAATTGACCTGGTTGGCTGCCCTATCACTAGCCTTGATGTCAGTACACAGCTCTGTGAGCAGGGCAACAGGGTACACACCGTTTGAGCTATTAACAGGTCGACAATTTCCTGGCCCACACACTTCACTACAACTGGAACCAGTGCAACCACTGTCACACAAGGTATACTATGACAAACTGGTTGCCTTGATCACATCCTTTGACAAAGTTTTACCCTCAGATTATAGGGGACACAAATACCCTGAACGAGTTCCAGACCGAACCTGGGACTGGGTGAGACTGAGAATCTACAGGCGTAAATGGAAAGAGGCTCGCTGGTTTACCCCATTTAAGGTAATTGCACGCACTTTTCACTGTGTTCGTCTTGCAGGAAAAGGTGACACTTGGTACCATCTGAGCCAGTGTTGTCCGGCGGACCAGCCGTCCAGATCATTGGACGACACCAGAGTGGACCTTGCTTCGCAGGTCCAAGAGAGGGAGGATACCTCAGAAGGTGCAAAATAAGGTGACACACAAACACATACACATACAGGACAAGACCAAGAATAAAATTTTCCAAAAAGTAGTCTACAAGTTTGCAAGTGGTTTACAAAACTGGAGATTTATTCACAGCCCCCAAAGGTGAAGCCGTAGCTCATTGTGTCAGTGCAGACTGTGCATTTGGAGCAGGCATAGCAAAAAAGTTCAGAGAAAGATACGGTGTAGACAAAGTAAGAGTTCAGGAAAAAACAAAAGGTGATTGTGCTGTAACTCACGAGGCAGACAGAATAGTTTTCCACCTAATCACAAAAACGTTTGCCAGAGACCTACCCACATATGAGAACGTGGTGCAACAGATTAGACATCACCAGATTATCCATACCCCGGCTGGGGTGTGGCTTGGATAAGTTGGGATTCTACAGAGTTCTTGACATTATTAAGAAGACATTTAGAGGCCAGAATATAACAATTTCCATCTATACTCTTGATTAAGCTGATTTTACTGATACTGCGCTTATTATTGTTGGTTTGATATTTGCTATTAGTGTGATAACGCTGTTTATGCTAAAACTTGAGGGTCAAGCTATGGGAAAATTGGAAACTCCTGGGGGTAATAGGGATAGTAGCGGTAATAATAGTGGGAATAATTCTGGGAATAGAAAAAGGTCAGAACAGAAAGGAAACTTTAGCAATGAAACTAAAAGGGTAAGAAGATCCGTGGGGATAAACACAGATGGGTGTTTGAAGAAATATGGAGGTTTGTCCATAGACTATGTGAAAGGAGAGACAACATCCTACACATTTGATCTATGTCAGGTAATTGACTGTGGGGGATACAACAGTTCTTGGATACGTACAATAACACGATGGAGAATAACAGTCTGGTATGGTGTGTCAGATGAACATGTGGTGGCTGCCCATACGTCAACTAGGGGGCCGTCTGGGTGTCTTTCCTCATTGAGGTTTTCGACCCAGGCTCATCTGGACATATTGGACTGAAGAAAAAAAAAATAAAAAAAATTTGTTTTTTATATAATACATATACATAATTGTGATAGTCTAAAGATTTATTGAACATTATAAGGTGTGGCCTCCTTTTGAGGCCAAGAGAGGGATTGTGGTGTTTTTCAGTTTTTCAGTTGAAATAGAACTTTTATATGTTTAAGACTTTAACAATCAACCTATAAAGTGCTAATTACTGTGAAACTGTCTGGAGGGTTAACTGTCAGATTGTGTGCACAGAATAGAGAAGTGCTGCAGCTGCTGAGAGCAACACATCCTGTTATCTGGTATGGGTTCATGGAAAGTGCAGAGAGTTTAAAAGGTTAACGGTCAAGAGCTGTGTGTATCACTCTGAAGAAACATCTGTCTTGAAAGGTCAGGTCAACTGTCAAGAAAGAATGCTCTGGGAGGCAAGAAAGAGGAAGGAGTCAGACAGAAGAGGCAGTCTGCCCAGCAACAGTGATGTGAGATGGAGTCAGATAGGAAGTACCAGCTGGAACATATAAAAAGGATGTTTAAAAGCAGATAGTCTGAGTTGAGCCTCTCCAGCGCTGTATATGTTACTCTTGGTTTCTCTTCATGCTTAAGTGAAATAAAACTTGTAATTTTGACTATTTGACTCCGAACCCATTTTTGAACATGCTCTGGACCCTTTGAAGTCCAACAATGACCAAAAGAGGACCATGTGGCAACGTTCTGTTAATGTCACAAATGTTCTCTTTGTAACGTTATTATGTGACCATAGAATGACCAAAACAGAACGTCCTCCTAAAGTCATACTGGGAACGTTATTTTATGACTAAAAGAGAACGTTTTAAGAACATCCCTAATGTTCTGTAAAGGTTCTGGACTTTCATTACCTTTAGGGAACTTTTAGGGAACGTTGCGCAAGGTCGCGAGAACGTCGCTTCCTACCTGGGTTAGCACTAGCCACACAACAAGCTAAGAGCAACTCAGAGCTAGAGAAGCAGAACAAACAGCTCCGTGCTAAAGTAGCATCTTTGACAAAGAAACTGAACCGCAACAAAGCTTCAGATAAGGCTGAAGTTGAAGAAATCAGTGAGTCTAATAATATTTATCCAGACTTAGAAACTTTCTTTAAAACAGATGTACCTGTAGAGTCAGTGAATGTTTGTGGTGCTAGGAGAAGATCACAGAGAATTGAGGAAAATGAAAGTGTTTCTCCCAATGCTTCTGTTGTCTGAGTTCAAGCTGTTGCCAAAGCCCTAGGACCTAAAGATATTGAAAGACTCTCTCAGAGTTTACCTTCAGCTCGCAGAAATTTTCCTGAGTTTAGGAGAGCACTAATCAGTAAAATGCGTTACAAAGCTAATGCACAAATTCTAACAGAATCTGAATTCACCAGTTTTGAATCTGCTGTTTCTGATCTGCGACATGCCAGTTAAGATGATTTGAGAGAGGGTGTTTTAAAAACTTTAAAAAAATTTATGGGAGCCAAAATAGATTGGTCCAGAGTCACTTACTGTGCTCAAAAGAAAAATGAATCTGTGAATGAATTCACTGAGAGGTTTTGTCAGACAGCCATAGCTTACAGTGGAATTGTTGAGGACCCTGAAAATGTGTTAGATGACGGGACCACTAGTTCGCATCTGGTCAGATGGCCTTGTAACTGAGTACAGGAAAGCATTGCCATTTCTAGATCTTACTTGGTATATCAATACTATCAGAAGTAATCTAGACAAGTTAGCTGCATGGGAAAAAGATGCTGATGTTAAAGCAAAAGTGAGAGTAGCATCAACTACATTTAGTACAAAAAAACAAGACACTTGGTGGTGTGTAGGAAGAAGTTGCAAGACAGTAAAAGACATGCTGTGCATAATTCTGCTCCTTTTCAGCCTGCCTACAACCTTGAAGTAGTTCTGCCATTGTCTACGGCAGCTTTAGGACAGCTTGCTCTGACAATTCTAAGAGCACAACAAGAACAGGAAAAAAACGAATTGTCGGGCTTGTGAGTAGCTACCTTTCCCCTGTAATCCATCACAACGACATAATAATTTTTGTGAAAGGTCGCATACAAGATAAAGAGATTGATTTTTTGCTTGATACAGGTGCAGAAATTACAGTAATTCCTATGAAATTGGCTAAAAATGTAAACATTCCGTACAACAAAACAAAACTTTCCTTAACAGGTGTAATAGGTGCTGTGTCAATGTGAGCTGAGCTGCGCTCGGGTCCTGGTGCTGCGCCTCCTTTAAATAGCCTGCTCTAGACTGGCCCCTTCGCTTACGGCCACACGACCCTGAGCACGTCCAAACTTGGTACGATCCAGGAAGTGATTGTGGCGGCAGATAGGACAGAAAGGTTCTCCTTTTTTTTCGTGTATATATATGTATTTTTTTGGTTTATATTTTTAAGCACAAGTGCTAGCTGGAAGGTGGTTTCACCTTTTTTTTGTTTTTGCGATGGAGGATGCACAGGGAAACAGCATGGGAGTTTTGAGAAAGACAAAAGGGGAAAGGCACTGGATTACAAAAGGAAAGACAAACGGGAAGTAATGATGGAAGAGCAGGAGATACAAACGTGCCAAATGAAGAACAAAGTGGGTATCAACAACTCCAGAGACAACAGGAGAGGAGTGGAAAGAAGTACAAGAAGGAAGCAACAGTGATACTAAACGTGGACAAAGTTAAAGAGATGAGAGTCTTGGATATAATTAAAGCGGTGACAGAAATATGTGGACACGGGAAAATACTGGCGATAAGACGGAGACAAGAAAAAGACTATGAAAGAACGCTAGAGGAAGATGAAACGTGATAAACTGATAGAGGGAGTAACAATTAATGTTGCAAAATAGGGATTATGTGGTTTCCTTCATGCATTTGCTCACTTACCTGGAGGATCAAATTATTTTAGAAAAATTAGAAGGTGTGGGAATTTTCCCCTTTAACAAAATTTAAAAGAAGGTTATATCCTGGCACAGAAAGATGGCACACGCTTTATAAAAGCGAGTTTCCACAAGGAAGTAATCTTTCTCCCGTATAGCACAAGGCTAGAATCGGTGGAAGGCATGCAATATTTTAGGGTAATGCACAGCCACCAGGTGAAGACCTGGAGGCTGTGCATGAGCCCGGACCATATGGTCATAGATTGACGGGAGTTTAAGTGCTATAAGTGCGAGGAGAGAGGACATTTTGCGAGAGATTGCGATACCATCAAGTGTATGTGCCAAAAATATATAAACAAGTATGAATGTTGGATGGAGGAAGAGGTGGAGGAGAATGAGATCCAGGTGAGTGGGCAAATGCATGAAGGAAACAGTGAAAGGGAGAGCTATGAAGAGGACCAAATAACAGCGCAAACAAAGCAAACTACAACAGAGGAAATAACAACTGATGAGGAAATAACAAAAAGAGAAAAGAAACAGACTTTTAACAAACAGAGCATGGAGAGGACTTAGTATGGACACCCATGGACATCACACCCAGTTTTAAAAACATCTTGGATGCAGCGGAAAATGACATTTCAAAGCAACAATCTAAAGAAACAGACAGAGAAACTGAGAAATATGAAGAGGAACCTGAGAAAGATAATTTTGAAAGAAGACAAACGAGACGATCGGCGAAAGCATTATCAAAAATAGAAACTGCCGGGAAAAAAAGTATTTAAAAAAAGGACAATTGAAAAGCCACAATCGTTATGAGTTTTTGAAAGGCCTAGGAGAAGAAGAGGACTAAGATGTTGAGGTTTATTTCCTTTTTCTTTCTTTTAGTGAAGTTTCACAAACTAATTTCGAGAGGAGCACGTGATATGATTGAGCACGACTGGTTACTCATCGGTAATCAGTATTAATCCAATCAGATCGATTCAAGCTCACAATAAATAAACCGATTTCCTCTACCGATCTATCTTCATTTCGGAAGAATACTAGCTCGAAGCTACTCAGCCTTCTCCAGCGAAATCACCCAACCTTTCAAGGAAACCACTCAGCATTCAAAACGAAAAACATCCAGCCCGTCAAGCAAACCTACGCAGCTTTCAGGCGAAACTACTCAGCTCTTCAAGCAATCTACCCAGCCCTGCAAACGAAACTACAACGCCATTTCAAGCATCGGAAATGAACAACAACAACACCGGCAAGTCTACCAGCGAGAGCTCCGCTCTCCCCGACACACCAGCAGCGGTACAACGCCACACAACCCCGACAAGACGAGAAATAGAAGCCGAGGTCCCAGTAAGAGGCCGCAGGCCCATACGCACGGCTTCTACTCAACGCCGGCAAACTTCACCCTCGCCAACTACATTCAGCCGCCACCTACCTTCACCTGCTTCCTCCTATGCCTTTGCCAGATTGTCATCCCATGTCTCCAATAAAATCACCATTCCAAAACTCCGAAAAAACCCTCTCAGACGCCGGAATTCCCATACCTTCACGCTGCAACAAAGCCGAACTCTTAAAGATGTACTCCACCATTACTCCCCAGACTCCGCCCACCACGGACACCTCAAGATCCACCAGCTTACGTCACGCCCCCTACCATCAACCCTCTAACTCCGTAACTGAATTTTCTCATCCTCAATTATCCAAATCAGCTTCTAAGAAAAATACAGCATCCAGCCAGACATCATCCAGATTACGCACCCAAGGAAACAGGAACTCATCAGCTTCAACTTCAAGACAACATACAGAGACTCTCCCGGACAATAACCCTTCCACATTTCACACTGGACAATCTTTCACTACCCCGCTCATTTGGCCCCCAGCTCCTCACACCAGATCTACTCCCAGCCCCCCTCTACACACCACTCCTATCAGCCATACCCATGCCCAGATTTCCATTCCCATTGACCCCCCCAGCCCCCATACATCAACACACATTCTTCAGCCTACCACCAGCTCCAACTCCATTAATTATCCTCTCCCCACCTCCTTTCCACCTGCTAGTATCCCCTCTTTTATTCCTCCCTTCACCAAACATTCATTCACACTTCCGGCACAGATCCAGCCCAATACCCCACGGTCCCTGCACAAATTTCTTCAGCACGTCCCCCATACACCCTATCCACCGCCACAGCCCTCCCGGTAAATTCCGCCACCCCTGTAAACACCCTCACACATGCAACTGCTTCGGTAGTCTGCCCCATCTTGAAAGCTAAAAAAAAAAATAAATAAAAAATTTATGGACTCCCGTCAATATATCTCAACTGGCATCTGAATTACGTTTTCACCCTGACCCTAACTTTTCTGAATTTCTCATTTCAGGTTTATCCAAAAGATTCCATCCAGGCGTCTTGACTTAGCCTGTGGATTTCCTTTCTTAAATGCTGGAATGGCTGCTCGTTCTTCTATAGTGACTTGATTTCCTCTCCCGTAGATATTCAGTTATTTACTGATGCCACCCCCTCCGTAGGTTTCGGAGGATATTACAGGGGACGTTGGTTCGCCTCTCCCCGGCCCCAGCAAATGCTGGAAATTCCCCTGCCCTTACAATCTTCAGCCCTATTTGAATCGTACCCCCTAGTAGCCGCGATTATCATGTGGGGTGACGAATGGTCTGCTTCTAGTATCTTAGTCCACAGCGATAATGAAGCAGCAGTGCAATGTATTAATAAAGGACGTTCTCACTCTTCTACTCTAATGCCCCTTCTTCGTCGCCTAGTTTGGACATCAGCCATAAAACAATTTATTATAACTGCAAAACATGTACCAGGATGTAAAAAATCAAATTGCTGACTCTCTTTCTCGCTTTTCTTTCCAGAGATTTCGGCGATTGGCCCCAGAAGCGGATCCTCATCCAACGCCCATCCCTCCATATTCAGAGATAATATTTCCATAAACCACCCTATGCACAACCTACACCAAACATCCATTTCCCTCATTCTACAAGCCGTAGCCCCCAGAACCCTACAATCATACCTCTCAGCATGGAATTCTTTCAAACATTTCCACACCCCGTACAACACACCCTTTCCCAATTTTTCCCTGCTCACCATTACATCCTTCATCACTCATCTACACACTTCCAAAAATATTCAAGCCAACTCCATTAAAAGCTAAGTGGGATTAATTTCTTTCATAAATTAATTCACGGCTCCCCATCAGAAACCATTTCTAACTCCCAAACCGGCCTCCTTATCAAAGGTATCCAGAAAGCCCATTCCCCCTCTCCAGACCCCAGGCTACCCATCACTCAAAACATTCTCTCCAAATGCATCACTACTCTTCGCAAAGGCTACATATCCACCAATACAGATCGTACCCTTGATGCTATGTTTAATCTTTCCTTTTTCGGTGTCCTTAGATGCTCCGAAATCACTACAATATCCAAATTCAACCCAGGCATTCACCCCACCATCTCAGATCTAACTCTGTTAGATGAGGAAACAATTTTATTCCTTATTAAACAAAGTAAAACAGACCAATCACGCAAAGGACATTTCATATACATATTTGATCTTCCCTCACCCACACGCCCTTTCCAAACACTTATGGCCTTTTTTCTCTTTAGGAAATCTCAAAGCCCTAGTCCCTTCTCCCCCCCTATTTGTAGACGACACTAACTGCCTAGTTACACGTTTCTGGTTTCAGAAACACCTTAAAGCAGTCCTCCGCCTCTCAGGCTTCCCCCCAGACTCATACTCCAGTCACTCTTTTAGGATAGGAGCAGCCACCACAGCAGCACAAAAAGGGCTTTCGCATCAACAGATCCAAACTCCAAAATCGGATGGCAGGTGGTCATCCGATGCCTTCAAGGCGTACATACGTCTTAGCCAAAGGCACCCAAAGGAAGCCCAGATGACCCTCGCCAGCCACTGACCTCCAACTACCCAAGGGCGAGGGCATGACCCAGCCGCTTTCCCTTCTTCCTTCCAGCTGAGTAATACTCAGCCTTCTCCCCTTGACATGAATTAATTTAAATTCCAAGGCCCATTGTCACCCCGCCCCCCCGGCCATTTCCGCTGGAGTTTTCACCGCCCCCTCCTTTTTCCCGACTCCTGCCGGACCCTGCCCCCCTAAGGCTCTGACTCCCACAGGAGTGTTACCCCGAGCTTCGATTCCCGCAGGAATCATCTCACTGCCCCCCCCAAGCCTTAGCAATCTCATCATATATATATATATCTATATATGCATGTATATAAATATATATGTATATATAACGCTGTCACTCACCGCTCCATCTCCTTACGGAGTGTTCCTCGAGCACCCGACTCCCGCAGGAGTCTCGCCCCGTCACCCTTCAACAGGAGTCTTCACCGTCCAAATCCCCTTTCCCAGACTCCTGTTGGAGTCGGCCACCTAGCTCTGTTCCCCGGGCTATGACCCCCAGGGGTCATGTCACCGCCCCCTCCAGGCCACTGAAACTCATTATATATATATATCTATGGAATGGCGTACATAGATATATATTTATATAGAGCGCTGTCACTCCCCGCTCTATCTCCAGTAGGAGTGTTCCTCGAGCATTCGACTCCCACAGGAGTCCTCGCCAAACTTGCCACTCACCCTCCAGCAGGAATCTCCACCGTCCAAATCCCACTTCACGATTCCCGCTGGAGATGGCAAAAAAAAAAAAAAAAAAAAAAAAGTAATAACTGTTCCCTACTCCCGCAGAAGGTAAAACTCAATTCGACTCACAGAAGTCTCCTAATCGCCCCCTCCAGGCCTTAGATCACCCCATTATATATATATATTTATATAGACTCATATATACATATATATTTATATATAGTGCTGTCACTCCCCAGCTCTATCTCCGTCAGGAGTGTTCCTCGAGCATTTTGACCCTCAACGAGTCAACCCCCCCCCCCCCCCCCCCCCCCCCCCCCCCCCC
>CAIGQV010015283.1:0-20998 GCA_903798115.1 Danio jaintianensis
TATATATATATATATATATATATATACAGGGTTAGACTTTTTGTTGTTGTTAATTCATCAATGTTTGCCAGTAGCAGTAAAAACATCAATAAAGCAAAACAGCTCTCATAATCCCTCAGAAATTAAACTAACCTGTCCTTCCACCTGATCATGTGCCCTGATTGGCTGCTTTGACATCATCCCATGGTTCTTTTGTTCATTTTTGGCCATTTTCATTGGTTAATTGCCCATGAATTCCTAGAGCTGGGTTGTTCATTCCTGCTTTATTTAATCTCCCTGAGGCTTCTAGAACATGCCAAGGTCAACCGACACCATCTCGTCTCCCTCTGTCTACTCGCTCCTCACCCTCTGTTAATTGCCTGTTTAATTAAGGGCTCAGCAGTGACCCCATGCATGATGGCAGCAAAGGGGACAGAGAAAAGTGGGGTCTATCGATCGCCTCCTCTGGCCAGGAACAACCTTTCTTCTCTGTACTCCTTCGCTGACCCTCAGAGAGCGTGACGGAGAGCTAGATGCACGTCCACACTTCACAAATCCAGTGAAAAGTGTCACAGCTCAATAAGGCCTATGCTTGTAAAAGACTAGAACCCTGCAAGAGGGAGGGCTCTTGGCACCACAGTAAATGGGCTACTCTAATTGGTCTGCAGACATAAGGTGCTAATTTACATGCTCAGATATGCAGCTTATTGTTTAGAATCTACACTCTTGGGTTTCAGTGCTTTCAGAATAGGCTCATTTTGGAGCGTTTGTTTCTGAACCTGCTGGTTTTCTGCCTTGGTTTGATTCATTTATGCATATGTGAGCATGGCAATCATGCTAAAACAATTGCTCAGAGATTGTCTGAACAAGGAAGAGCCCAACTGAAAATAAATTCTGTAGCGGTTTACTTGTGGTGAGAAAGAATGTGGATCCAATGAGCATACGAATCAAGCAGTATAATCATTTCAAAAGGGAAATGTGTTACATGAAACAACAGCAATATCTGATTCTTTGAGTGAACAACATCAGTTATAGGAGCAGAAAACCAATGCAAAGACTGGTGTTGATAACCACTGACTAGACAATGACTTCAACAGTATTTTCTTCTACTTTAGATGTCAATTGCAAACATATCTATGTTTGTGTTCAACATAAAAAAAAAATACACATACAAGTTTGGAACTTGAGGCTGAGTAAATGGGTGATTAAATTGAAAACATTATTGGGTGAACTACCCTTTTAAAACTCTTTTCCACTATTGTGCCAAACCATTCTAAGAACTGTCAGGTACCATTACATACAAACCGTTCTCAGCCCAGAATTCAAGGCATGGTTAGACAGCCATGCTGGACTGGTACAGTGTGTGTGCGCATGGCGTCACCACTCTGTTGCCTGGCTGCCAGTTTCTGCATAGTTGGCAAGGCAGAAATACACTAACTAACTAACTAACTAACTAACTAACTAACTAAATATCTTCCCATATTGCTGTTTACATAACACTTTTATTACCAAGGCAGCGGCTGACAGATTTGTATTTGTATATTCCAAAGAGTTCTGCTTACAGCACCACTGTGGAAAAGGACATTTAACTAACTGCTAACTGGACCGGATCAGCATAGAATAGAACAGTTAAGCAAACAGAACCATTCGGCCACCAATCCCATCATAGGAGTACTACCAAAAAAAGTCCAACCCTCGGGAGACTCTCCCACTTCCCCATCCCACCCCTAAGACTGAGATTACAACCTAATCTTGAATTAATAGTCCCACATTTAGGTCCATTGCCTGATACAAAAAAGTCCATGTACTGATCCAATAATAATTTCTGAGAGCCTGTTACTGTACTTAATGAGTGTGAAAAGGAAATTGTGTGAACACGAAGGCTAAGAGACCAATAAAACCATTTTCATAAATGAATAGTACTCCGGTGCTCCCCAAACAAGGTTTGCGATGGACTGCAACGCTTTTTATCCCCTCTATTTGGTCCAAGCTCTGTGCGCATTATGTGCTGAATAATTGAATCAAGCTGTGATTTGGTTCTGTTCCATTGAACGAGTGCTGAGATGTTTCATGACTCTGGTTCTCCTGGCTTCACCTCTCTCGTAAAACAACCACCCGCTGCCAACAGCACCACGACAAGCACTCTTGCTATATATATAGTACTTTTCTGGGCACTCAAAGTGCAGATTTGGGGGAATCTCCCCAACCACCACCAGTGTACTGCATCCATATGGGGGATGTGACGGCAGCCATTCTGCACCAGACCACACACCATAACAATTATGTAGAAATGAATAAACCTAACCGTAGTTCTAAACTTAACATAAAAGGTAAACCTATCCCTTAATTTTGATTGGCTGATTGGAATGTTGTTCCAGGATCAACATAGATGTTAATCCAGGAACATGTTCTACCTGATGAAATCAGGTTGGCGACAAAGTGAGCACCCCCTGCTGGCCTCTGTAGGACCTTTTCAAGCAGTAACCAAGATTTCCCATGTGGTCCCTCATCCAGGTACTAACCAGGCCCAACCCTGCTTAGCTTCAGTGGGTGACCATGTAAGCTGCAGAGAGCTAGCTTACAGGCAATTCCAGATAAATGCCAGATAAAGACAATGAGCAGTATACTTCAGTTCACCTGAAAACCAAAATGCTAGGGCACTCACCACTGAGATGATCCTTCTGTGCCGGTTATCTCCAGTACATCATAGTCTTCCTCCAATTGAAAGTCGGAGAAGACCAGAGCGATGGTGTCTCCTGGTTCGGCTAGGATGGTCCAGGTGCAGTCTGCGTTGTTGTTGTACTCCTGGGGGTAATTTGGACTGGTGATGACACCGCTTTGACCCCGTAAAGTGCCACCACAGCCATCATCCGCTGTAAAGTGAGACGCATATAACATATTAAATCAATTTCATTGGTCGTGTGCAAGAGAAATGGATGGAAATAGGAAAATGATAAGATGCCGTGGCACACAATGACGGTCTTAAGGTTTCGGGCTACCCTTGCAGGCCAGTGATGCAACACACTGTAACATGAGGGTAATTAATTGAGAGCTATGTAAAATTCAGTTAATTATTTGTAGTCGAAACCTGTTCTGCTTCTTAAAAGTGTGTTAAGGAGACGATTATATAACAAATAGGCACTTAAAGGCTGCTGTGGTAATTGAGCCCCTTGGCTCTCCCAACCTTCCTCAGTGAATCAAATGCGATCTCTCTATTTTTCACTTTCTTGATGCTCAGACTTTCTTCCTGACAGCGAGTCCATGAGGTGAAGCCAGCTGAGGGTGAAGGCAAAGCAACAGGCCCACTGACTTCACTCCCCCCTGTTTTTCACTACACGTATCTCCCCTGAGAAAAAGAAGAAATCAAAACTTTTTGGCATGAAGAAAAGTTGAGTCTGTATACCTGACCTCCTTTTCAAAAAGTCTATTCCCCAACATCACCTAAAGAGGTATTGTCTCTCACATGACTTAAATAAAATGAATTTAAAAAACGTTTAAAGACAACCAGGCTGCAGATATAAACTGTTTTGTAGCTACAATGGAAGATATTTTTTTGTTAGGGGTTTAGAGAATGTACAGGTACATGGGGACATCAAGGTATTCAGAGCTTAGGGAGAAATCACCTAAATCATTAGGTGGAGAAATCTGGGCTGCTTAACTGCAGTGCTGGTACAGTCTTTGGTCATTTCTGTTAAGCTTTTTCAGGAAAGTGTAATATGTTATGCTTGACAGAAATAATAATGAGGCTGAGGGATAGATGTACAGTGTGTTCAGTCAATTGTTCAGCTGATGGAACATCTTTCCCCCCAAAAAAATAATAATTGGACCAAAAGTTCCTACACTTTTGAAAGTTTTAAGATTATAAATATCATGTTATCTCAGGCCTTTATATAGAGTATGTCGGTCCCTTAAGGCTTATTTCTGTCTTTTGAATTATTATTATCATGACAAATTATATTAGCAGAATAATGATTTGAGTGTAAAACCTGATAATAAAACATAATATTTCAGTTACATAATGCACATTTCCAATTATATATGTGTGTAAGAGTGAAAACTACATATATCACAATATGAGATTAAATACCATACTACTTACATATATTTGTTGCTTTCATTAAGTCTATTGTTAAGTCGTTTTGGATAAATCAAAATGTCTGCCAAATGATTCAATTTACTATAAATGTACTATACAAATGTTTCATACAATCTTTTTAATACATCTCAAATCATATAGTCTAAACGACAGTGTACTTTTGAACTCTGCTTGAATGTAGAAAAAACAAATCTGCCCTTTTGTCACACTTACAGTACACATGTGACACACAAAGACATCCCTGCTACATGAAGCCTTCACTTTGATATCTCCAGAAGAATGGTGAATTATGGGTGCATGCCAACTGAATGTGTTGCCTTCCAGGCAAGTAAAGGTGCAAAGAGCCTCAGTGTGAGCAAAGAAGGGTTGAGGGAGAAAGAGAGTGATGGCAGATTTGTTTAGAAGGCGTTGAGTTGGCGTTCATGTGTGTGTGAGTTTGAGAGGGAGGAAGGAAAGAAAAAGTGAGTCATCACACCTACCTAGCAGGCAGAATTCTCTCTCAGCAACCGAATAAACAAACTGTGTGTGTGTGTGTGTGTGTGTGTGTGTGTGTGTGTGTGTGTTTGTACGGCTATCTTTGTGAGGACCAGCGTGGGTTTTTAACCTTTGGAGTGAGGACATTTTTGCAAAGTGAGGACATTTTGCCCGGTCCTCACTTTTTTTTCACTCTAATGGCCTCTAGAGGGTGTAAATAGGCTTCTCTCAAAGTTTCAAAGAGGTCCTCAGATTGATGCCAAAATGAAAAGAAAAGTGTGTGTATGTCCCCCTGAATACACACACCGTTTGCTCTCTATCGCCCCTAATGTTTTTCTCAGGTACTGCACCATGATCGGTTTCTGCTCTCTATCGCCCCTAAAGTTTGTCTCAGGTACTGCACCATGATTTTTCTGCTCTCTAGCGCCCCCTTTGTTTTTCATATGTACTGCGCCATGCATTATCAATGTGATAACTCAGAAATGGCTTAAAGGAGTTTGTTTACATTTGCCACACATAAACACAAAAATACATTGAGATTTTTGGCGGTCAAAAGACAAGATCACAGTCACCTGGAAGGCATTAATCTGGACGGCATTAATCTGATGGAACAAAAATACTATTTGGACAACAAATTAAGAATTGATTTGCTAATTACAAATATGACAAGTAAAAGTGTATTTTTTAATTAATTGTATTTTTTCCATAAATTTATAATTAAATACCACATATTACAGATCAATGTTTAACAACTTTTAACAAAACTTAATTAGTATATCACAAAGGCTTATATAATAAATTTCACATCTATATTTGTCATGAACAATTCCATATGCATTTACTTTTCATAAAAGTACAGATATGCAGATGAAGTATTAGTTATTTTAATGTTAAAACTAATGCATTGTTTCCTGATTTTTCCTGAGTGTACAGAAGAATATGATGTTGAGGTCTGGCACAGACAGTGTTTAGCTTAAAACGCTCCAGACTTTTTTCTTATTGTATAAACTATTTAACTCACATTATTCACTATCAATTGTGTCTATCAGTCACTATCAGTCACATCATTCACTATCATGTTATCATATTAATAGTTCTGGAATACATAGACTAAAGAGGACACAATCACATTAGGGAACATGAGTGATTGCATTAGTTATTTTAACATTTTATTCAGCAATTATGAGCCTATTCTTATCAGAATGGTGTTTTCTGGACCTATTCTGTCACGTTTAACACTGCCAAACGCATCCCAAACAGTTTTATGCCTTGGACAACAAATAATAAAATCCAAACAGTCCTGAGCATCAATATGAAGCTTATGGACACAGTTTTCCTAACTTTCCTCGTTCATTTTCCTTCAGATTGTGTAACAAACGTGAAATTATGAACTTTTAAATATGCTCTGTGCATCGCACCTGTGATGTGACTATCGCGCATGCGCACATCACGATGTCACTACTGAAACCACACAAATCAACCACACAGGTGACATTTAGAAACCTAAAGTATAAAAACGTTACACGGGACTAAATAAACTAATGAACGCTATGTAAAATACTAGTTTTGTAGCATTTGAAATTGTTTTGCTTTTGGCTGCATACAGTGAGCGCGCGCACGGACTCAAGCCCCGCCCCTCACGCTGAAGTCCCATACAGCGGCCTTAAAGATTCGCTCTTTTACTGTACATACAGATCACCAACAACTGACAGTCCAGCGTTATGAGCTAAAGGCAACACTCATGTACAACATACTAAAATTAAATCTTAGTAACTTACAGTAGGCTGCAGGCCGTCCGTCGCGAGCGTAGTTCAGCCGATCCGATTCTCGGGCGCGGTGACTCGTTCTGAGCGCTTCATCAGAGTCAATAACTCGGTCTGAGCGCTTCAATCGAGTCAATGGCTCGGTCCTGGCTCTTCGTTGGAGTCAATGACTCGATTGAAGCGCTTCACTAGAATCAATGACTCGGCTTGACCGCTTCATTACAGTCGGTGACTCGGTTTGAGCGATTCACTAGAATCAATGACTCGGCCTGACCCCACAACATCACATTTACTCATGAATCTCTCATTAAAGAACCGATACAGCAGATGATTGAAAAGACTCGGTTTGTTCACGAATCAAAAACCGCTTTTGTGTCTAAGCACGTGATATTTTCTATATTAAAATAATGAGGATATCTGTTTATGAAACAAAGGGGAGTCTTGATATTAAAATCTCAGAATGGAGTACAAATATATAAAAATCCTTTAAAATATTTTTTTTTATTAAAATATATTTTATTAAAATAAATATTTCAATATTTTAAGAAAAAAATGTTTCAATATTGTCCACAAAAGTGTTTGTTCTTGTTTTAATTTGTTTTAATATGCTACATGCTAACATGCTCATACATGCAGACACCACACTGCTAAATAATTAGATGACCTGGTGAATAGACTTCCTTGCCAATTATTATTTTTTTAATTTTCTGAATAATATTTTGAGCAGATATGTAAATGTTGATGCCGGTTTATTCACATAGGGAATGTTTAGATCTGCCCGAGCTCAAACCTCCATAGGCACAATGCTGCCGCTAAAGCACGCTCATCAGGATACAGATCTGGACTGACAACACTCTGATTCTGTTATTACCCTGACACATCTACACACTTAAGTTTACACATAACCTGTAGAAAAGTTTTGTAGAAAGATCTTTAAAGTCTTAAACTTCAAATTGTGTTTGTCTTTGGTGCCCCAAGTATAATTAAGCAAGTATTAATGGACAATTCATATAGAATATGAAAGGCTAACATTATGTTCCGCCTTTACCTCCCTGTTGTGTGTATCTTGCTGCTTCCTGACATAGGTACATGTCTAATCAAATGCTTAATTAATTAAAATTGGATTCTGTCAATAATAAGCACTTACCTAAAGCTAAAATAAATGTCATTCCTCTAAACAAACCTTCATATCGATCTGAATTGTATGTGTAAAAACACCTGTAGATTGTTTAACAGATGTGTTCCGCTGCTTCAAGAGCCTATAGAAACAACTGTGGAAGACTACTTTTAAACAGAAATTAGCCAAATATTTACACATTTACTGCTGGTCTGTTTCCAGAGCATTAACAGTACCGGAGACCTTTTTCTCTGGCCTTTTATAGTAGGTAAAAGTTAGCATAATCTGTGCTGACATTGTCTGTGATGATATAGAGATGGCACCTTCAGATGGGGAAAAAGCACTGAAAAGCTCTGGTAATAATAATTTACCCCACATCTCCATCTAAAGATATTCCCATTCTAACAGAGATTATACAGGGTGACCAGAAGTCCTCTTTTTTTCCAAACATGTCCTATTTTTGAGATATTTTTTTTTTTCTAAATCTCTGAAAATGTCCAGAATTAGTCATCATTAATTAATAGGTTGTGGAGGACACTTATAGAAATGTTTGCTACGTCTTGTTGCAGGCCAGACCAGTCAGTCACGTATTTATAGACATTAGCCAGTGATTATCAATCCCTCAGCACTAACACTACAGCTGAGAGAAAGAGAGAGAGAGCTGCAGCTTATACCTGCAGTGCTGCACATGGCTCCTCAGTAGAGTAAAAGCAAACGGGAAATAGTGGATCTTTTTTTCTTTTTTTAAATTTCAACACATTATTTTTTAAATTTTACTTTACCCTATTAAAAAAGAAAACTTGTGATGTAAAAAGTGTTCAATGCACAAAAAATTATTTGTTTGTTAATATTCTGTTGTTGTCCAAAAGTCTATGTAAACAATGTTATTACTTCATATATTACTTCTAGTTACTTTAAGTTCAGTAACTCAGTTACATGGTTGTGAATGCAGTCTTCAACATATTTACAGCCTACAAAGATCATGTTTGTCATAGTAGTATTTCCATAGTGTTAAGATAAATCACCTTTTTCCATAGGGCTTTTTACAGTACAGAGTGCTTTAATACAGCTTTACAGCGGTAACAGGAAAATGATGCATTGTTTGTGAATTTTGTCATTGTTCAGCAATAAGCTGATTCAATTCAACTGTAAAAATATGTCAGGTATCAATTTTTACTTATTTACTTAGAAACCATCATGTAATAGTGTCAGTGAAGTGTGATCAATAGTTTAATAAGTGTCTCAAGCAATGTCATTTATCATTTAGTGTAATAAGTTGTGATATAGTGTCAGACATGAAGTTTTGATAAAGTCTGTCAGACTCCTGCAGAGTGAAAACAGTGCTCAGGACGCCCCGTACAGTGAACCTGCCCTTCCATCTTTAAGGGTGCACTCACACTTTGCTATCCAAACTGTGCCTGGGCACGTTTCCCGGTTTGTTTGACAAGTGTGAGTGCTCTGAATCGGGCCCAGACGCGGTTCAGATGGCCGGCCCTGGCCCGGTTGGAAGAGGTGTGTCAGAGCGCGGTTCGGTTGGGTTTTGGCGCGGTACGCTGGTAGTGTGAGAGCAAAGCGGGCCTGATCCCGAAACTGAAGACGTGAAGTCACCTTTAAGGGACTGTTTCATATGGATTTATTAATCGTTCTTACTGTTCAATGAACTCGAACTGTCATAGTTTATTAAAGACACAAACCCCTCACTGCACGTCAGCTGCACCTTCAGCAAACCTCCTAATACCTGCAGCACGATGACAGAAACGTGCTCCAAAGGCAAAATGCAGTGTGAGTGCAGGCCGAGGGGGAGAGGGGGGACAACCGTGCTTCAGCATGGTTCAAGGCAACTGTACCTAGTGTGAGTACGCCCTTAGTCTCACACATCACCAGTGATTCGTGTCTTTTGTGACAGATAGGTAGAGGACAATTTTGGGCCACCACCAGATATAAAATGATGCACAATAAAAAGTTGGAACCTTAAATGAACTATATATATCTGACAACACATTAATATTTTGACTTTTAAAATGATAAAACATACAAATAATTTAACATGTAACCCCTAACCCTCTATATAAGTATAACTCATATATCTTTATAAGTAGTGGTGTAGCTTTGTTTATTATATACAAACCTTGCTCTGTACTGTTGTAATGCTAAGACCTGACAGTGCACTTTTTGTGAGTTTATTTTAGTAAGTTGTTTCTTTGTACTTATTTGAAAGTCACTTAGATAAAAGTGTCTGCTAAATACCTAAATTTTAATATAATATAGTAATTGTCTTAGTGTTTTGGCATTTAAGTTAACTAATAATGATGGTTATTATTACTATTATTATTACTATTATTATTATTATTTTAACAATAATAATTTAAAAAAGCTTTCTTTCATTGTAACTGATGCATTGTAGTGTTAATTTAAGTAAAACAGTAGTTGTATGGTTAATATGAGCTTCAATGAACAAGTAATGCTTTAAACACTGGAGAGTATCATGAAGCAAGCTCTTCAATTAGGCCATGAGTGTGTGCGCTGCCCATCCCCCACTGCGGGCTTAATTGAAGGCCACGCCCACCCCTCCCCCACCGCACCTGCAGCTCAGAGTCTGACTGAGTTCATTAGGTCAGAAAATGGATCTGGAAAGATTGAAAAGAAGAATGGAGCGACTGCGATCCCACCACAACAAATGTGAAGCGTCTGCATTAAAGGTAAGACTTTTAAAATTAATTTCACCCATTTGAATTATTTATTACGCCAGTTTGGTGATTGTGTAGGCAAAATCTGATGTTTTTAATGGCTCGGCCTCTCATTAACTCATCTGGCACAACATGTTTATATCATTTTGGCTTAAATATCAGTTAAGACTTAATCAATATGACTCTATAACATTTTTATATTCATATTTATATTCATTAAGAATGGGGATTTCTTGTGGTAATTTTAATGTTAGTTTAATGTAGCAGTAGGCCAATATGTTTATTGGTAAATTAACATCAAGTAAAGGTTTATATATATCTGTAAGTGTTTGGTGTCTCTCTAATTTGCGTGCTTGGCCTGTTGTTTGGGCCTGATGTTAGTAAGTTTAGAGAGGGGGGAGGGGGAGGGGTGCGGTGGCGCCTCTGGAACTCCAGAGCACTGTGTAGTTCAGGGAGGGGGAGAATATCACTATACACCTGCATGCCATATTACACTGCTTTATCTTTAAACTCATGAGCTTTTTCATGTAGATTACTGATGCTGAAACATTATAAAGTGCTGTAAAACATGTCCAGTAGTACTATATAGCTTGCTAATTGTAGTCTTTAGCTAGATTTAATAAATGTATATCATTACTAATATATAAAATATATACTTTTTCAATCTTCTCTTTGGTAAACAGGTACTGGGAGCAAGGATGTGCACCACGGAAGCAGAGAATTGCACCATAGAAACAAAGTCAGCAGAGGTATGCACCTTTACACAATCTTTCAGTAGTCTTTAGTAATTAAGGTGTAATAAGAGGCAATTTTCTAAATAAATAATACAAAGTGATATCATAATACAAATAAATTTAAATATAGTTTTTTAATATTAAATCATTATAAAAATGAGGGATTTTTTAAAACCAGCGTGAGTCTTTGTGATTTAAAATTCCTTTATTTAATATATGAATTTATTTCAGCATTTATATATTTACTTATGTAAAACACATAATTAAATTAATAAATAAATAAATGTATACATTAATAAATAATTAATATTCTTATTTATCTTCAGTTATTGTGGCTGCACGGTGGCGCAGTGGGTAGCACGTTCGCCTCACAGCAAGAAGGTCGCTGGTTCGAGTCTCGGCTGGGTCAGTTGGCGTTTCTGTGTGGAGTTTGCATGTTCTCCCTGTGTTGGCGTGGGTTTCCTCCGGGTGCTCCGGTTTCCCCCACAAGTCCAAACACATGCGGTACAGGTGAATTGGGTAAGCTAAATTGTCCGTAGTGTATGTGTGTGAATGGGTGTGTATGGATGTTTCCCAGTGATGGGTTGCAGCTGGAAGGGCATCCGCTGTGTAAAACATATGCTGGATAAGTTGGCGGTTCATTCCGCTGTGGTGACCCCAGATTAATAAAGGGACTAACCCGAAAAGAAAATGAATGAATGAATCTTCAGTTATTTATATTTATTCATGTATTTTCACTTATATTATGTATTTCATTCTTTCTTTATTCATTTATTTCCACATTTATATATTTATTCATTTATTTGAGACACTCTCTGAAAACCTGCCTAAAGTCTTTTTTGTGATTCGCTGTTTTTGGTATAAAATCATTTTACGCCATGTAAAAAATGTTCTATGAAAATATAACCTTGATTTTTTTTTAAAGATTGACTGAGTTAGGCCATGTAAAAAATGCTTAGTTTCAGACTCAGAAAATCATCTTTTTGAGAAAATCCAATTTAAAGAAGTTTATATTTAAAACTGCAACATAACTGAACCATAATTATCCTGACTATGTGTCATATACGTAATTAAAGCTGAGATTCTCCCATTATGGGAAAATTCTTAAAGTTTTGTAAAACAGATCAAACTGTTTTGATGTGTAGATCCAAAGAGCATAAATAAACTATTGGGCATGGTAAAACAGCTTTATTTGTACAATCAAATATCAGTTGAAATTGTTAAGAAATATATATAAGTAATATAAATATAAATGTAATATTGATAAATACGTAAAATATAAAATCCCAACCTCTTTCTGGGTTGATCTAATTTTGATGATAGTTACAGTGTGCTGTAGCATTTAATACTTTAATACAGTATAGGCATATAACAGGTAGACTGAAACATTTTTAGTCTGTTATTCACTGCAACAAACAGAAATTGCATTTTTTGGCATTTTTATGGCTATACACCTTTTGTGCTTTTTTTTTTTTTCACTGAACTAGATTATGTGACTTTAGCTGGGCTTTCACCGACACGGTCACATATATTTATCTATACTGAAGTCATTTCTAGTCCTCCATAGTTAAGTCACCACAGTTGCCTAGACTGCAGTCTAATACAGATTGTGAATTTGATATAAGCTTTTCAACACTTACTTGTATTAATTATCATTTATCTAATGTACAGATACAAATTTCATAACTGCAGTGACAGAAGTTTCCTATTGTTATAAAGGCTAGCTTTTAATTTTAATTTTGAACACATATGGAAAAATATGCTCTAATGAACATGTTAGTAAAATGTGGTAATATTTATAATATGTTGTCATTTGGTAACATTAATGTACAGTGCTTTGTAAAAGTATTCATACTTAAATTTCCCCCAACATTTTATATTGCAGGCTTATGCTGAACTACTTTAAAAGACTGTTGCAAAAAACCAAACAGATCAAATAGAGAAATTTGTTTAATTTACAGTGTTAACTGTAGTGTGCATTAACATACACAATTTATTGTTGTAATGCAGTAGTTAATGTTAATGGATAAGTATATTTTAAGAATATACATTTCCTAACAATTTGCACATCCCCACACATTCAAGATGTTCATGTCTTTCCTCATTCAGTCAAAAAGAAATTAAGGTTTTTAGAAAAACATTACAGGATTTTTCTACATACAGTGGACTTAAATGGTGCTCAATGGATTGAGGGCTAAAAAAAGCTGTTTCAGTGCAGATTCAGAGAGCTCTAAACGATCTCAAAAAGAAGCCATCACAACAATGTCAATTTCTGGGAATAAAATATAAAGAATATATATATATATATATATATATATATATATATATATATATATATATATATATACACACACACATACATGCGCATTAGCACTTTAAAATAAAGATATACAAATTTATTTTAACACATAGAAGAGTTCTGTAAGGGTTTTGATAAAAGAAGTCCTATAAATTAAAAATAGCTGGCCTTGTTTTAAAATATTATAAATAATATCCAGATTAATTCATGGAAAAGCATTTAAAAATAAATGCTATATTTGCACATAAAAAAAAAAGAACAGTTAAACTTTGATAAGAAAAACAAAACCTGCACTTGGCCTACTGTTTATGTCTTCACTCACGTTGTGTTGTAGGCTAATTCTGATACACTGACAATCAATGAGCCATTTTTATATAATAGTAATATTTTGCGTTTCAATCTTTTTAATTTTTAAATTTGAAAAATGTCTGTGTTTTTTAGCAGGTCCTTGTAAATGTAATAAGCAAAGTATATTATGAACATACAGTTTAAATACCAAACATTTCACCATTGACTTTAGACAGGTTTCAGATCTATTTCTTATTTCAGTCTGTTTCTAGTTCCTCAAAATTATTGTGGTGCAAATGAGAACTGCATTGGGCTGAAATTGTGTTATGTTTTTGTTTTGTTAATTACTATTAAACGTATTTGGTATTGGGAAGTCAGACAGCACATCTTCAAAATGATGGTAAATTGTCTCTTTAATTATTTAATAAGTATGCATTTTACTTACAGCTTGATGTAAACGAAGAGTCAGATTCAGAAGTCTCGAGCTTGACATAGCTATACAATTTAATGGGGCTATACAATCTGCTTCAATCTACTTTAGCTTGTAATAGAAATATACTTTTTATGTAGGTCAAGTGTATTACACTTTGCTCTCTTAACCAAAGGTAGTTACATCAACAAAGTGGAGCTGCAGAGGTGAACGTGGAGCTGCGGAGGTGAGCGTGGAGGTGAGCATGAGCTGCGGAGGTAAACGGGGAGCTGCGGAGGTAAACATGGAATTGCAGAGGTGAGCGTGGAGCTGCGGAGGTGAGTGTGGAGCTGCAGAGGTGAGGAGGCCCTGGAGCGTGGAGCCGCAGAGGCCCTGGAGAGTGGAGCAGCGGAGGCCCTGAAGAATAGAGCCGAGGAGAGCCAGGAGTGTGGAGCTGCGGAGGTGAGCTTGGAGCTATGGAGGTGAGCCTGGAGCATGGAGCTGCAGAGGTGAGTGTGGAGCTGCGGAGGTCAGCTAAAGCAGCGGAGATGAGTACGGAGCTGCGGAGGTGAGGAGGGCCTGGAGAGTGAAGCCGCGGAGGCCCTGGAGAGTGGAGCCGCGGAGGCCCTGGAGCATGGAGCCGCGGAGGCCCTGGAGCCAGGGAGGGCCTGGAGAGTGGAGCTGATGATGCCATGGAGCGTGGAGCCGAGGAAGCTCTGGAGAGTGGAGCTGCGAGGGATCTTGGGCGTGGAGCTGCGGTGGATCTGGGGGCTCTAATTCAGCAGGCACTGGTGGGTCAGACAACCCCAGTAGGTCAGGAGGCACTGGCGGCTAAGACCACACAAGTGGGTCAGGAGGCTCTGGATCAAGAGGCACTGGTGGGTCAGACAACCCCAGTGAGTCAGGAGGCTCTAGTGGATCGGACAACCCCAGTGGGTCAGGAGGCACTGGTGGGTCAGACAACCCCAGTGGGTAAGGAGACTTTGGACCAGAACACATAGGTAGATCAGGAGGCATTAGCAGATCAGGCAGCTGCATCGACAGCTCTTGCATCTGTACCTCTAGCAGCAGCCACTCTTGGAGCTCAGATGGCATCAACAACCATTTGTGGCCATTTGTGGGACTTTGATGGAGGCTCTGGCCATTTGTGGGATAAAGGAGGATCTGGCACCCACCATTCGGGGAATTCAGGAGGATCTGGTGCCCACCATTTAGGGGATTCAAGAGGATCTGGCGCTCACTCTTGAGGACTCAGGAAGGAAATCTGGCGCCCGCCATTCAGGGAATTCAGGATTTGGCGCCCACCATTAAGGGTATTCAAGAGGATTTGATTTAATTCATCTTTATTTCTGTAGCGCTTTTACAATGTAGATTGTGTGAAAGCAGCTTAACATAGAAGTTCTAGTAAATTGAAACTGCTTCAGTCCAGTTTTTAGAGTTGAAGTTCAGTTTAGTTCAGTTCAGTGTGGTTTAAATTTCACTGCTGAAAGTTCAAACACTGAAGAGCAAATCCATCTATGCGCAGCCCCACAAGTCCCCAACCAAGCAAGCCAGCGGCGACAGTGGCAGGGAACAAACTTCACCAATTGACGAAAGAGAGGGAAAAAAAACCTAGAGAGAAACCAGGCTCAGTTGGGCACGACCATTTCTCCTCTGGCCAAACTTCTTGTGCAGAGCTGCAGTCTAGGCACCAGAGGCTGGAGAACGCTGGACGTCCATAGTGGAGAACTGCAGGTGTGAGTGGGTCACTGGTGGGTGTTCAGGCTGGCCCACGGGATCAATGCAGAGACTCGTCTGTCACTGGGGTCTTTCAGGGATAAGTCTCACGCTCCTCACTCCTCCATGACCACCACAGCAGCTGCTCAGGATACGGCCTGGTCTAGGATAATGGAGACCTTGGGATAAGGAGAAATAGACTAACATAGCGCAGATGCTGTTCAAATTATAATGTCTTTTGGGAAGTGTTCCCGGCTCCGGTTGCCCTAATTAATGCAGCCTAACAATCCTTTAGAGGATTTGTATTTCAAAAGCGTTTGTGTTTTATGTGTATGCTAATGCGAAGAGATGTGTCTTTAATCTAGTTTTACACTGACAGAGTGTGTCTGCTTCCCGAACTGTGCTGGGAAGGCTGTTCCAGAGTTTAGGTGCCAGATATGAGAAATATCTAACGCCTACAGTTGATTTTGATATCCTGGGAACTATCAATTGTCCATAATTAATTGAGCGTAGTGGATTATTACAGCCCCTCACTGCTGTAGTATGGTTTTTTTGATGATCCTGGGCGCTCGGTGGATCCGGAGGTGGTGAAGGCAGCTCTGGCAGTAATAACTCTGGTGGTGGCAGCAGCTCTGGCAACTCAGGTGGTGGTGGCTATTCTTGTAACTCAGTCGATGACACTTCAGGGACAAAATCTTGACTGGAACCATGACAGGAAAATACTTAGGACAGGAAGCCATCTTGTAAGCAAATTGGTGATGACCATCGTGTGAGCTGGCGCCTTGGCTGCGGCCACTTTGTGAGCTGGGAAACTGGAGGCGGCCATCTTGTGACCTGAAGAACTCGCAGCGGCCATCTTGTATTTGGGTGGACTTGTGGCAGCCATTTTGTGCTTGGGTGGATTGGTGGCAGCCATTTTGGGAAT
Organism: Danio jaintianensis; assembly: GCA_903798115.1. Taxonomy (NCBI): domain Eukaryota; kingdom Metazoa; phylum Chordata; class Actinopteri; order Cypriniformes; family Danionidae; genus Danio; species Danio jaintianensis. Next base: position 16,488 of record CAIGQV010015283.1, read on the forward strand.
TGACTGCGGCCTAGGCTGACAAACAGGAGACAGGCGTAAAGGAGATACCCGCATTAATGTATTGGTGGAATGAGCAGCAAGTGCCATCGCCAGCTGAGGCCAATTTTACCCCCAAAAAACATTTATGGGTTTCCTCCACTTCGCCCACGGTCCAACCGTCTCAACCTGCCTCCTTCTTACCGAATCTCCCCCACATTCCATGTTTCTCTACTCAAACCTCACACTGACCCAGTTCTCCCTCCTTCCACAGAACCGGAACCGCCTCTCCCTCCAGAACAAACCGAAGTCCTCGGTGACTACATCTACCGAGTCCAAGAAGTTCTCGACTCCCGGTGGCGGAACTGCCAAATCCAGTACCTCATAGACTGGGAAGGATTCGGTCCCGAGGAGATCTGACCCTCCTCGAGGAATTCCACCACCGACACCCAAATCGCCCAGCTCCCCGCCGCCGGTCCAGGGTGCCTGGAGTCACCCGTAGAGGGGGGGGGTACTGTCACACCTGCTGCTCGTTCTCACTCACCATCCACCACGCACCACACCCGTGAACCCTCACCTGAATACTAATCACCATCACCTGCACCTGCAATCACCACACACTTCAAATACTCACCTCACTCACTCAGTCATCGGCTGGACTCAGACTCGTATGGTCCCCTTCGTCTTCTCTCCTGTCTTCTCCTGCGCTCTTCCATGGATGTCCTCCTACTGTGAATGCCAAAGCAACGATATAAGGGAAGTGACTGTTCTTATGTTGGCAATAGCCGTTGAACTGAACTGAGCTGCTGAACTGTGTGTGCTTGTGAGATCACTCACCTTCTTCCACACCATTCACCTACTTCACCTAACTACTATTGTGCATATCACTTGAATAAACACCCTTGAAGTTTACACTTCCTTGTGTGACCGTGACAGGGCTGATGATCCAGGACTGCTGTATGGCACAAAGAGACCAGACATTAATTGTTTGATTAAATATGCTACAAATATATACATTCCAAAATATATAATTATTTAGTTCTACAATAGTCCTGCTGCAAGACGCAATGATAGGCCTGTCACGATAAGGAATTTTTGTTGAGTGATATATTGTCACAGAAATTGTAGTGATAAGCGATATTATTGTCATTTTGAGATTATATGTTATAATGACTATATAAAAGCATAATAATGCAAACAGCCATAAACACTTTAAAATACTTATCATCCTTAAGGTATTTAGCTTCTATAATTTGATGTTAAAGAGGTAAATGTCCTATTATATATATATATATACACTATTAAATGTCCTGTTAGGTAAATGTCCAATATAAACTTTGACAGCGGTGAGGAAGAATGTAAATGTCATTGTAAAATGGCTTTAACGTTATTTGCGAATTTGTAAATATATATTGCAATGGCAAAAATTGTTGTTGTGGTCAAGTATTGCACGATAAGTCGATATATTGATTATTATGACAGGCCTACACAATGATAATGCTGAGATGAAGTTTCCCACTTTATTTGCAGCTTTCTTGCAGTGTAAAAGTAATAATGAACTCTGAAAATAGGCAAATATACAAAAAACATCTTATTTAAATGAGCATTACTGGCACGTACTAATTTACTGTCTGTTTTCTGAACAAGCCAACCAGTCCGCTAATTTAGTGAGGTGGACATGTATAAGCAGCAAGTTCATTTGCACTGTGTGGCAGACAGCGTCCATCATCAGCTTACAATCTAAATTATTATTTCACACTACATCTTTTAAAAATTATTATATTTGATTTATTATATGTGACACACGTTAAACTACGCTGAAACAAGCAAGCTTTAAACAATTTTTAACATCCTGTCCTTCAACTGGTTGTTTTTAATTAATGTTAAAGATGGAAATGAGCAGTAAACTTACCTTTATCTCCCTGAATGGGGGTCATGAAATTGAACATGTTAGACGTGTTCCTGTGTTTTTCTGCCACTTTGTGTCCTCGTGTCTCACACAGAGTGAATCTTCCACCAGAAGTCCCTCATCTTGGTTCAGGACAATTAAAAATGTTCCAAATCTTTGGATAAATTGTCAGTCATCCTCCTTTTGCCATGCTTCTTCTCCACATGGGGATTGTTTGCGTTAGTGTGCTCTGCTCTTTTACACATTTAATGTAATACCGTTATATGTCTAAGTCAGGGAACAGTCCAGGAATTTGATATTTGGCCTAGAGTGGTGACCTAGTATCATGATTCAGTGTGCTGTACAATATTGAACTCTTGGATCATGATTTATATGCCAAAAGGTCAAAGCTAATTTGATTTCCAATATCATTAACCCTTTAATTTATTAATTGATTAGCTCTGACACATAGTTAACATCTTTGGGAGAAAAGTTTAAGGATAAAATTGCATTTACAAGTCGAGCAAAAGCAGTTTTAAAAAAAGGTAGATTTTGGTCTGTTTTTTATGGTTATACAATTAATTTTGTCTTCCTTGTCAGTTGTAGAGACCACCACGATAACCAAACGAGTGTGGAGTGATGAAGAGAGAAGGGCGGTCAGTAAACATCTCAGTAACTTCATATCAGAGAGCTCCAGGTAAAGCCACCTGCATAAGCTGAAGAAAACACCCTCAGAGAGCGAACATGGAAGAACATTACACACTTTGTCTACAACACTATCGTTACCCTCAAACAGAGATCTGCTTGGAGAATGCTTCAGTTTTAAAAGGATAAGTTTACATCCAGTAAAATGGTGTATAGAAAATGCGCTCACCCCTTGCCATCAAAGATCTTTCTTTCTTCAGTTTTAAAGAAATATTATTCAATTAAGTTAAACTGAGGAAAGCAAGACATGCACTCCTTGGATATCCAGAGCACATCTGTCAATAACTTGTTCTGGAAGTAAACTAATCCTTTCCAACCCTGTCCCTTTCTGTTCTCTCTTTTTTTCTTCTCTCTGTTCCTTCCACAGTAACAGTTGTTAATGTCTATCAAGAACACTTGAAAGGAAATGTCAAAGTAGCATGTTTATGAGCATCAATTTAAAAATCACATTGCTGTCCTTTGGCATTTCTCAGGCAGCTCCTTGGTGATAACCAGAAAAATGCTTAGTGATGCAATAAAATTGATTGCGTTTGTAAAGATTCTTTGAGTCACTATTCTGCTGCTGTTGTTTCAGTTCAATAATGACTCAGATCTGTCCACATTAAAACAAACTAAATATTTAGTGTAATAAAACAAAATATTAATATAAAACATAATAAAATATATTAATGTATTAAAATTATACTTAATACAATTCATGGAATGGAATGAACTCAATGGCGCCCCCATCAGGAATTAACTCAAAAGCGCCGCATGAAAATGTCCTCACACCGCTGGTTAAAAACTTTTTCTTTTCCTTTGTTTTTTAAAAGAATCTGAGGTGATAACATTAATCCTGGAGACATCTACTGTTCAAATATAGTAAACATTTACTTGTAGCTGTGCCAGAAATGGTGGTCCTCAGTTCATAGGTTAATTTACCCGGTCCTCACTACCACTGTCATACAGGAATGTGTGTGTGTGTGTGTGTGTGTGTGTATAAGCCTCACACAGGTGAAGGAGCCGCTTGTCACTGATGGGTGATGAGTTCTTCTCTGACAGGCCAGCATGGGATTCATTAGCGGTGACTGGCTAATCGCATGATTTCTTTTCTGTGAGTGGAAAACGGCGGGAGGACCGAGGCCCTGTCAGTCTTCCGGCGGATCCGTCACTCTTACATTTCCCCGGAGAGTCACAGAGCATATGTGAGAAGAAGCCTCTGAGAGCTCGGGAACAGAGGGATGGAGAGGGAGAAAAGGGAAAAAAAGCACCACAGAGGGAGAACCGGCTATTGATATTCCAGTCGAGAGTTTCCTTCACACTTCAGTAGAACCCGCCGATCACTGGACTCGGCTCTGCCTCTCGGTTTGGCCGTTTGATCTTGCCAAGACTTTGTGACTTCATGTCTAAAATGCTAATATTTATAAAAGGCTTAATGAAAAATAATTTAGTATTTGCAAAAACCTAAACGCAATACTTGTATTGGGTCAAAAGGACTAGTGTATAGTGTTATAAATGATCAATGAGCAATCACAATTCATTATGCAAATAGATGGAAGAAAGACAACAGATTGCAGTTCTTTAGAATTCAATGAATGAACCAAGGGCGGCACAGTGGCTCAGTGGGTAGCACTGCCACCTCATAGCAAGATGGTCGCGGGTTCCCCGCTGGGCCAGTTGGCATTTTGCATGTTCTTCCCGTGTTCGTGTGGGTTTCCTCAGGGTGCTCCGGTTTCCCCCACAGTCCAAATGCTGTATAGGTGAATTGAATAAACTAAATCGGCCTTGATTGTGTGTGAACATGAGAGTGTATGAGTGTTTCCCAGTACTGGGTTGCGGCTGGAAGGGCATCCGCTGCGTAAAACATGTGCCGGAATAGTTGGCGGTCCATTCCACTGTGTTGTGAAATTAATGAATGAGGAAATGAATAAATGAATGAATGAATGAATGAATGGAAATTATA
>CAIGQV010015305.1:0-14452 GCA_903798115.1 Danio jaintianensis
CAGCATAATTCAAATTTAGTGGTAATCAAAGAAAAAAAAAAATCAGCTTGAATCTGCAAAAAAAATTTTAGCATGGTCATACACCTTAATCTAGCGAGGTGCACAAGTAATTACAATTTATTACTTTAATTTTACATAATTTTAAATGTACTTTAAAAAAACTGGAAAAAACACTGTAAATAATATGGCGATTTTATTGTATAAAACAGACAAATTGCTGTAATGTGTTATTAATTGTATAATACATAAAATAACAGTCAAGCTGTTAATTTACAGATATTGTTTGTATTTTTTACAGAGTTCTGAATATAATTTAAAATAACAGAAAAATACTGTATAAATAATACAGTAATTTCCCTGTATAAAAAACAAAAATGACAGTAATTTGTCTTTAATGATAAAGTACCTAAAATGAAAGTTAAACTGTTAATTTAGAGAGATTATTTGTCATTTTACTGAGTTTTGAATATAATTTGATATGACAAAAAAATACTGTAAAAAATTTAGAGATATTTTCTGTAAAATTAGGTTTTTTTTTTACAGTGTACCTACCTACCTACCTACCTACCTACCTACCTATCTATCTATCTATCTATCTATCTATCTATCTATCTATCTATCTATCTATCTATCTATATATATACAATGCTCAATATTTATGAGTACACCCCTCACAAAGCTATCATTTAAATTAATATTTTCTGAAGGAAAGCTTTGCAATATTATATTTGTGCATATACATTAGATTAATCAGTACTGAAGCCAAATCTGGAGCTAATCTAACAAAATAACTTATGATAACGGTCCAAAATTAGTACACCCAAATTTATATGTTAGGGGAAATATTAAATAAAAAATGTAAAAAGAGCAAAAGTGAAACAAAAAAAATGTATAACATTTTGTTGACATTTTTAGGTTGTCATTTTTTTTCCAATATTTTGCATGAATTTAAATGTATTGTCTTTCTATTTCTAAAGATATTCAATGACTTAAATATTCATTTAATAAATATCTGTTTAATAAATCTGTTTTTTTTCCAAGTGCACCAAAATATATTACCTATATTCACTGAGATAGATTGTATTTTAAATGAACCTCCACTTCACATCGGGCAGTTCTTTGCTATTGTGTTGAGTATGAAGTGTAATATGTATTATTAGATTATAAAACTGTCAATTTTTTTGAGAGTGCAGTGGATTATTCTGCTCTTCTGAATGGCTGGATTTTAAATGTTTCTGTCATACCACGTCTGGTGTGGACAGACAAATTTCTTGTCACTGGAATCTTGTCATGTGTTGTTAGGACACGGTGTTATCTGCAGAGACTATGCACTGCAGAGACTATGCAGTGCCACTAATGCAATCCAAGACCTGTGTAGAGAGGATCCCAAGGTTTCCATAATCCCAGACCAGGCCGTATCCTGAGGAGCTGCTGTGGTGGTCATGGAGGAGTGGAGAGCATGAGACTGATTCCTGTGAGACCCCAGTGACAGACGAGTCTTCACTGACGTCCAGCGTTCACCAGCCTCCGGCGCCTAGACTGCAGCTCTGCACAAGACGTTTGGCCATAGGAGAAATGGTCGTGCCCAACTGAGCCTGGTTTCTCTCTAGGTTTTTTTTCCTTCACTTTCGCAAATTGGTGAAGTTCGTTCCTCGCCGCTGTCGCCACTGGCTTGCATGGTTCGGGACCTGTAGAGCTGCGCATCGATGGATTTGCTGTTCAGTGTTTGGACTCTCAGCAGTGAAAATTTAAACCACACTGAACTGAACTGACCTTAAACTCTAAAAACTGAACGGACATCATTCCAATTCACTATAATCTTCTATGTGAAGCTGCTTTGACACAATCTACATTGTAAAAGCGCTATAGAAATAAAGATGAATTGAATTGAATTGAATTATCTGCCCTGTTGAAAATCAACTACTTAAGTTGATTTATTTTGACTACTTAGGTTGATTATTTTGTATATTTAAAATTCCCCAAATCTCAAAAAAAATAAAATAAAATACATATTTTAAATCTTACAATTGTAAATCTACTATGGTGAATATAACGTTTCATGCTTCACAAATAGCAAGATGCATTTATAGATTGAGAAAAATAGAAAGAGCAATTGTAAGGAAAAACAACAACAAAAACGTGACATAACACTTATTGCACTTTGCAGACCCCAGATTTCCTCATGGCTTGGCATTCTGCTCCCTGAGGTCCTAAACGTTCAGCAATCAATAGTGGAATCGACTTTGGTCATCACATTCAGAACACTCCCAACTGTTTTACTGTGCAGATAAAACGGAGGCTTCAGCTTTAACATCCCACCCGGCCTCTCACTCAGCTGAATTACCTGGTGTCAGATGGGAATGTGATACCTGGAAAACGTGTCAGTAAATTGGTCTTGAGCAATATTGCTGTTGGCAGTGACTAGAGGATACAATATGGCCAAATCCAGGGCAAGTCTAACAACTGACATGTTGTTCAACAATAATAACGATGTGTGATAAATCAATAAGCAAGCTGATAGCAGGCTGAGATATTTAGAGGAATATAGGAGCAACATGCCATCATCTTCTTTCAATTTGTACTGAGAGAAACTTTTTGTTACATACTGTTCTATGCACTGCTACTGTATTTCCATAACTTATTTAATGGATAGTGTGCAAAACCCAGCAAAAAGCATAAGGTTTCTAAGGCCAGCATATGGGCAGCGCGAAATTGCATATTAATTTGGATATTCATATTTTTCAGGATGTTCACTAACAGTAAAGCATTTCTATTTAAAAAAAAAAAAAAATGACTGAAGTATATTGTTCCAGCCTATTGTAGGTAAACACATCCATACTGGCATTGGTCCATGGTGATTATGTAAATGTATATGAATTAGGCTATGAAAAAAGAAATACTATGAAATATGTTGAATTTAAATGAAGTGTGAATTTTAGATGTATAGTACGATATTTAAGCATTCTAATATATAGTAGTATAAATGTTATGTATAATATGATTTGGAAGTAATATGAATGTTTACACTGTAGCTAACAGATGAATGTTATATTCTAACAATATCCTCGGTGAAAAATGATGCATTGACTGTAATATAAATAAACCAAATATCTATCACAATAATTTTTGGAATGACTTATCACACCTTAATGTCAAAACATCATAAAAAAAAACATGTCAAAAAACAAATCGAAATACAATCGATTTGATGTCAATTGACTAACTTGATGTCAAAATGAAATCAACTTGATATCTAACATTGGCATCAATACAGACATTAAAAATCAATTACATGACTGTCCTATAATGAATTTTTTCCCATATTTTAACGGCAATATTTTGTTTTGTATTGCCAAATTTTATGCCGTTTTGCCATCAAGGTAGTTCACATGCATCGCAGCGATACAAAAATCCAGTGTAAATTTGTTATTTGTAATTGAAGCTCTGAATACAACTTTTCTTACATCATAATACTTCTGTTCTTATTTTGATGGTCAAAAGGGCATGCATTTGTGGATGTCAAATGGACATCAAGGTGCCCACTGGGAATGGTTATTAGAAACGCAGTCATTTCAAAATATGTGATATATATATTATATTATTACATTATATTGTCTCTCTCTCTCTCTATACATATATATATACATGTATATATATATATATATATATATTGACACTTAGAAAATATCACTAAGTATCTCTGCAAATGTGTTATGGAACTTGACGACTGTAATGCTTTAATTTGAGCTAGTACTACATGCACATCCCATAAAATATAAGTTATATATTTAGCTAATACGAAGGAAGTGGGAAAGCTGTCAGTTAGCACTTACTCTAAATTATCCAATGCCTTATCTTTTTGGTTCTTAAGCTTTCTTAAATATATTGTGTGTTCAACTGATACTAATTGTTACGTCTGGTGTGTATAACAGGTTGAATGAATGATGGTGAGGATCCAAATGCAGTACTTCTGGGAATATTCATTCATTTTCCTTCAGCTTAGTCTCTATTTCAGAGGTCGCCACAGCGGAATGAACCATCAACTATAACTATATATCAGTTTAGTTTATTCAACTTCTTGCTGTGAGGTGACAGTGCTAACCACAGTGTGGAATATTTAGTTCAAAACAACACATAACCCAACTAAATGAAACAGCGAAACACGCAGGCATCCTAAAAGCAACTTAAACAACAGACAACAAGAGGAAAACAAGGGTACACAATTAAGCTAAACAAGCTGAAGAGGTGGTGGATACTAAATAATAATAATAAATAACCAAGGAAACAACAGTAACTCAAGAGACAGGACGTGAAACATAAAACTATACAGAACTAAATAGGGACAAAACAGGAATCATTACACTAATTAATTCTTTAATTTAATCTTTCCATTTTATGAGTAACTCCATAAAAAGCAGTAGCCACCTCATGTATCAAAACTCTAGTTCGGCCACTGACGCGTAAATGAACTACAAAAAATACATTTGCTGTGAATATATTGGGGGTTTCAGTCAACCATGTGAATCACAAACACTCTGCTTAACATGCGAGTATTTGCCTGCTGGCAATCACTATCCAGACTGAACAAATATCTTGATATACACATATCGCCCCTCTTTATCATTTCATTATGAGGTGGCACTGTGCTTGTAATACTCAGGACTCCTGAGCTCTGATGTGAATAAATCCCCACAGGACACGTTTCCCAGTAGCAAACGGCATCATGCGTAATTTGGCAAGCCATCAGGACGTGCAAAAACACAGTATTACTTCATTAATCTTGTGTCATGACATCACGCTCACAAAATATGTTAAAGAAATGTGCCAAATTGATATACCATTATTATCAATGATGGCATTTCCCAATCCTTTCTCTGAGATATTCCAGTAGACTTTAGAGATGGCGGTGGCTCCTGCATGCACTTCTCGAACACAACAAACAACTGCTTATTGCCAGTCTACAAATCTTTCTGACACTCCTTTGTTTTTTATCATTACCGTAATACATAGAATCAAAAACGCCAATGAAGAGGTAGACGTTATGCTCATTATATGAACGCAGTGAACATAACTTCTCATTTCCTTCCCATTCATGAATCGTAAATATATTCACACTGTTCAGCATCCATTTGGACATATCAAACAAATAGCTCTCATTCTGAACCAATAAAAGTTAGCTGCACTGCCAAACAATGGAAATTATGAAAACGTGTACATTTTCATGACTCATTCCCCCAATCTGACGTAAAACCCTCTCTCCGCATCTGTTTTCAAGTCTTCTGTGACCCTTGAAGTACATTGAGGGTTCATTTGTACTTATAGATCCTTTGGGAATGTCTTTGTGATTTGGTAATGACTTCTATAATGGGATTCTTAATGAATGTTTCAGTCCAAATGGGTGACTGACACTCCTCCAGCATGTCCTAATCAGAGATGATTACACGCCCCCTGCAGTTGTTGTAATTTACCTACATGAACTGACAACGAATACTGATTGTTTTGCTGGATAAAATGTGACTCGACTGCAAGGAAATTGAACATTTAAAATGCACTTTGTTGCGGACTCGCAAACACACGTGCAGATAAACACTTAAAATCCAATGTGGCGTTTTGAGCTCATCCTCCCTTAGGAAAAACTATGTTGAAAGAAAGGTTAGTTATTGTACATATTTGATGAATAAGAATGCTTGTGTTTGCATATGCAGGAAAACTTCAAACCGCAAGATCAAAAACAGCTCTGACTTCAGAATAACTAAACAATGAAAATGAAGTGCTACAGTTTAATATATTCATCGTTTCTCAGTCAATATGCTCAGTCAATAGTCTGAAAGAGCATAGTTTATGAAATTGTTCAGCGTAGAATTAATTTGGCTTCTTCATTAGAGAAAAACCCACACTTGTGCTCCTATCTTTGTTGGGATTTGCCATAGACATCTTTTGTTTTTATACTGAACATATCTTGTTTATTTATTTACATATTTTATTTTCTATATCTATATTTTATATAACAGGGTGGCGCAGTGGGTAGCGCTGTTGCCTCACAGCAAGAAGGTCGCTGGTTCGAGCCCCGGCTGGGCCAGTTGGCATTTCTGTGTGGAGTTTGCATGTTCTCCCCGTATTGGCATGGGTTTCCTCCGGGTGCTCCGGTTTCCCCCACAATCCAAAGTCATGAGCTATAGGTGAATTGGGTAAGCTAAATTGTCCGTAGTGTATGTATGTGTGTGAATTAGTGTGTGTATGGGTGTTTCCCAGTGATGGGTTGCAGCTGGAAGAACATCTGCTGTGTAAAACATATGCTGGATAAGTTGGCGGTTCATTCCGCTGTGGCGACCCCTGATTAATAAAGGGACTAAGCCGAAAAGAAAATGAATGAATGAATATATATTTCTTTAAAGATAAAAATAAATTTATTATAATTTTTTTTTTTGTACAATTTTTGATAAACATTGTTTCTTATTTTCCATTTTTGTATGCATCATTTGGAATTTTGGTTGGGTAAAATGTAAAGTATGTGCTCATATTACACTTTACATTATATATTTACAATTATTAAATTCAAACCTAGCTGAAGTATCTGAAAACTTTTGACAGGAAATATTGGATTTTGTAGTTTCCTCAGGCAGTTTCCTCAAGCACTCAGGAAAAATAACTAATCATAAGCAATAAGCAATCAGAAAATATTTTTGGAGATTTTAGAATTATAGATTTATAGATTGATTTTCCATGTCCAAAATGTTTTATTCATTCATTCGTTCATTCATTTGTTCATTTGTTTACTGTATTTATTTATTTAATGAATGTATGTATGTATTTATTTATGGTAAAAGGCATATTTCAAGCTGTCATCATTTGTTTAACTCTCCAAATCTCTAAATGATTTTTAGAAGTTTGGGAGGTGCCAATTTGGCTCAGGTGAAAACTATTCAGCTGATCACATTAACAAGCATGTCACATGGATAAATAACGAGCCCACTCACCTCTACCTTAGGAAAGAATTCTGGCATTCCTCCTCCACCCCATCTCATCACACTTAATTTATTGTATTCCATATATAAGGGAGGAGGAAGTTCTCGGGGTTCGGGACATATTCCGAGCTGGAAGCCCTCCCCTAAGACAGTACACCAAAATATGCTCAATATTTGTCTATTCTGATTAACAGTAAAGGGAGAATGCGTGAATAAAAAAACGTTCCCCTTCATGGGAACTACAGCTTGTTTCTGATAATGTCACAGCAGCTAAAACCGTCACACATGTGACGTTTGCCAAGCATAGCGTGAACGCACAAGCATCACCAAGAGTGCAACCTTCGAATGTCCCCTAGGCCCTTTAATTACCATTACATGCGTGTCAGTCCCTGAAGGGGGAGGACGCTACGGACGCTTGCTACCCAAGAGGGGAGATTTGATGGCAATAAGAACATATGGACTAGCCCTATGGACGGGGAGTGCTACGTATGATACACTGGTTAGCGGGTAGGGAAGACATGGGTCCGCCTGGTCAGGGGGAAAACTCTGTGGCTGAAATAAGCATATGGGATCACTATCGGGGACTGCGCATAGCTGGCACCGAACCGCAGCATGTGGGTAGACCAAAAGTGGGCATACCAGACATCACACTGAGCCAGGCACCCGGCTCCTCCACTGAGTCCGATGCTGGGGGCCTCTGAGGAATTCTCTAGGATTCGCCAAATGGGGAACTTACTAGCAGAATCGAAAAAACGCACGTATTTCCGGGTTAGGGAGCATGGCGCAGTAAGCGTTATTGACACCGAGCTTAATTTCCTCCCGATTGACCGGGGTTACCCAGTAATCGGGAGGAAACCAGCTTCAGGCACCGCGTACCCACTCCGAAAAGGAGGCACCGCTCTTTTAAGTGTGCTCTCTCTCCCAGGGGACATGGCACGGCCTGGCACACAAAACGAGGGCGATGGCATAAACTATAAAGTGGACCAACCTTTGCTTTGATACGGCACTTCCCTTCTGCCGATCATAACAGAAAAGAGCTGCTTAGAGACATATGCTCTACGTGTCATATTAAGCGCAGTGCGCGGACATAGCAATGAAAGGGCCGGGTCTGCCTCCTCCGCAGACAGCGCTTGCAGGTTCACTACTTGATATTAAAAGGGCGGTAGGAACCTTGGCACATAGCTGAACTGGGGTCTCAGGAAAACGTGAGAGTAGGCCGGTCTGAATTCCTGGCACGAGTCACTGACCGAAAATGCCACCAGAATCCTGACCCTCCTGATTGATACCAATGGGACCAGCAGAGCTGCCTTATGGACAGAAAACGTATAGATACTGAATCGCATGGCTCAACGGACCTCACCGTAACCCGTGGGGCTAGAGAGATCCCAAGAGGGCAAGAGAGGTTGGCGGGAATGGAATTAACCATCTCGCGCCACGCACCTCTGAGGAACCAGCTGATGAGGTTATGCCTTCCCAGCTCACTACCATCCGGCGCCCCACAGAGAGTGGGGATGGCAGCACGCCAAAATCTTCAGTTTGAAGGGTGACAGCCTGCTCTCCAGTTATCCTGAAGGAAGAAAATGCAACACCAATCTGGCATGTCCAGGGTTCTTCTCAGAGAGAATCTCCACACAACGAATAGACTCCACTACAGGACATAGGCTTGCCTATACAGGGTGCTCCCGGGGGATGAACGCAGCTATTTAGCCGCATGACTCTGGAGGAGCAGATGGCAAGTGAGCTGAGACATGCAGCGGTAGCTGTGTGCCCCTGGGAAGAAGGGGATGGGAGCTAGAAGATTCATCTTACATCAGCCTGCACGTCACACCCTCTAGTCGGTCCGGCGGTGAGAGTGGGGGACAAGCCATCTCCAGCCAAACTGCTGAAGCAGCTCAGGAAGTACAGCCATCATTTCTGACAAGAGAACCGTAACTACGCATTGAACCCCGTAGGATGGTAGTGAGCCCGGTCTGTCATCTGAGCATGACAGCTCACAATCCGATGTTGTGATGGGCTTCTGATCTCCCGTGTCATCAAGTGGAGGCGCGGGCATCCCGGGGGATGAACCAACACAACCACTTGAAGCTTTGATGGGGCACGCTGTGGAGGAGTGGGGGGTCCGCGGGCCCGGAGGTGACGGATAAACCCCCACTGTAATCCTCAGATCTGCCCGCCTGCTAACCACTTTCACGGGGAGCAACGGGAGTGGCTTGGAAGCCGCGATCTCAGCTGTGCAACAGCCATGCCCTCACAGTGAGAGCAAGAGCTGTCTGCGAGCACCGCATCAACATGCTGGACCCCCAGACCTGTGATGTGGTACCCGTGCCCATCATCCGGAGATAGGAACCACCGTATCCAGAAACGCACAGTCAGAACAGCGTCTTGAAAAAGACGTGTTGATTGACTGTGTTGCTCTCTTAGGAATTTGCTCTTTTAATGGAAACTGCTCTTTTGTGCACACTAGCGAAACGCCCAGGGGACAGGAAAGGCCAGATCGACCGCTACTGTCGCATCTTCTCCCGCACTGGTAAGTAAACTGGTTTCAGTCTTGAAATCAGGTTGGCAGATAGAGTGTCTTATGTCTCATGAGAGACTCTGAAGCGAAATTCTAATGCTCGCTACTCAGCCGTCAGCTGATATATTCTGTTAATGACTAATCGCTGACAGCTGTGGAGCAGAGCTCCGCCAATTCATTTGGCATTCATTGGCCCGTTTTCTTACTCTTCAGAGTGATAGGTCATCTGGCGATCTCCCATATGTCTGTTATCAGACACATGTTGTAATTCCCATGAAGGGAACTTCATTGTGTGTGTGCATCCATGTGTTTGTGCGTAAATCCTCAGTTCAATAACAATATTGTGGTCAAATAGTAGATCTCATTGACTTCCATTTTAAAGTGAGAAGAAGGGGAAAAAAAAGACAAAGAAAGAAATGTCAAGGTATACAGACTGCGTAAAATGATGACAGCATTTTCATATACTGAATTAACTATTTTTATAACTGCGCTAATAAATGAGCTGGGACAATGACAAATCCTATAAACAGGGATGTTAATACAGTCTCTCTAAGTTTAAAGGAGATTCAAATGGTTTGTTTAGCTCAAATCCTCCACGAATGTGAAAAAAGTAACCATCCACCCTATGTTGAGTGTTACAATTTCTCTCACTCTTTTACTGTGGGCGCTTCTCTCACTCTTTATTGATGCTTACTTGTTTCCCTGCTGCTCTGTCCTTGTAACCCGGAAATCAATTCAGAGCGTGCCATCATGAAGGATTCTCTGTTCTAACATCTATTCTCTGAGGCCGTGTGTCTACCAAAGAGGCTTTTTTTTTTCCTTCCTAGAGGCAAGTGATTTTTTTTAAGTTGTTTTCAATGAGAGCACCTGATTTTTCTTAACGGCAGCAGGATGACAAGGCTGAACATCTATTTCATACTGAACACTGCACCCTTGATGTTTGTGTTTGTCTTTTTTTTTTTTTTTCAGGCAACCTTTAATAAAACACTTTTATTGTCACATTGGAACCAGCTGTCCAATCACAGTGGTTGAGAGGCCAACATTCGGTGAAAATTTCAAGTCAACAGCACCTTTAGAAATGTTTTCTGAGAAAAACGGTGATGTGTTCAATACTTATTTCCACCACTGTAATTTGCTGTTATTGAGCTCATGAAATGGGTTTCATCTTAACAGGACTTGCTGTGTCTCTAAAATTCTGCCTGATTCAAAGAAGAGTCATGAAAAGTCTGAATTTGGCTCAAAATTGGAGCAAAATTGTACAGTGTATGCCCGGCCTAAATAAGGTTAGATTCTGATCAATCTCTGGATTAAAAAAAATCAACCTTAGTGTCATTTTTGTTATAATTGTGGTGTGGACTCTTCTTTAATCTTACATTTTGGATACTTTTTTGTGAGAATTTTATGGTGCAACACAGTTCGTTTCAGATCAATTCTTATAGACATATAGTAACTCGATTAACAATAAATTCTTGATTTTTAATGAAATTCGCTTGTGCTTAGACTTGATTCCTTTTTGCTATTTTGTGTTACTGTTTTGTTTTTTACTTCTAAGCTCAATATTTTTAGTCCTCAATATTTTTTTAAACTAAATAGTAGCTTGCAAATTAACTAGTAAACATATTGTGTACTGTCATCATGGCAAAGACAACAACAACAACAAAACAACAAAAAACTAGCTATTAAACTAGTTAAACTAGCTATTTAACTAGTTATTAAAGCTATTGTTTAAAATTTGTTGGAAACAAAAATTATTAAACAGAACTAGGGAAATATTTGAAAAAGTATTAAAAGGGCTAAGAATTTTGCCTTCAACTGTAAGAGTCTTAAGTATGCAATGTAGTCCTGATACAAATCAAGTAATAACTAATTGTTTTACAAGATATACAAATAATGAACTAAAAATGCAAA
Source organism: Danio jaintianensis (assembly GCA_903798115.1). NCBI lineage: Eukaryota > Metazoa > Chordata > Actinopteri > Cypriniformes > Danionidae > Danio > Danio jaintianensis. The sequence continues at coordinate 11,389 of CAIGQV010015305.1, forward strand.
TACTTTGTTTATATATATATATATATATATATTTATATATATAATAGATAGATAGATAGATAGATAGATAGATAGATAGATACAAAGCCATATGACAATAAGCAATAACTGCTATATTACAACGTAATATTTAAGTAGGCTATTGCAGTTTAATATTCACAGATGCTAATCCATATGGGGATTTCATTAAGCACAACTTTTGATTTATTAATCAAAAAATAGCTGAATTTCACGACAATATATTGTCAAGAACAATACTTCACCAAGAGTTGTGAAAAATGTTAAAGCAGCTATTTTGTACAATATATTGAACCAGAAAAGCATTCCACTAGTCAAACTCTATTAATATGATTATTTTGTTTCTTAGTCATGTCTTGCTGACTGAGAAGTGAGTCAGGACCGGCACTGATCAAAACAATATGTACAATAGCATCCAAGTGAGTAATACTGTACCTTAAGACCATGACAAAACAATGTCCATTTAGCATGACATCATATACTGTTGGCTACATTTATTTCAGGTAATGTTACATGCATAAAGCTGGATGTGACTACATATATGGAGGTTCCTGTGTGTTGCGAGGTTAAGACCTTTTAACGCAAATCTGTTTCTATTCTGGAGAAGCTATTCAATCCATTACCTTGACATCATATCTCCATTTACCTAATACATACTGTTTTATTCAGCAGCATATCATTACAAAGTACTTAACCAAAATTGCTAGTGATTTTTTTTCTGTGTTTGGAAGAAAAGAAATATATTAGAATGAGATCAACCATTTAGATGAAATGTTCTGTGTGACTCACTATAATTGACTGGAGATATGGAGCAATCAAAAGTCATGTGACTTTCAGTGATAAGTGCTGGAGTACTTGAATCATAAAAAGCAGGTTAAGAATCATCCATGCAGCGTCAGGTGTGATTGGGTCAGAGTGTAGGGAAGGTGGGAGTGAATGTCAGTAGTAATCGGCTTTATGGTGTGACATGGCTGGAGTTTGAAGTGACGTGAGTGGGAATGATGACAGCATTTTGGGTTTAAGGCAAATGTTGTGGGAAAGGTGGGACAGAATTGGACCAGATTTAGACATAAACGCTTTTTAAATTCGAACGTTGATTTAAATGCCCCTTGACGGAAAGTACACTTTCATCTGTAAGCACCCTATACTGTCTTACGATTTCAGTGCACCTTTCAGAATGCCAGATTATGGAAAGCTATAGTCAGTATCTCACTTTTTGTTCTTGACAGGGGATATGTTTACTGAACAAATATGTACCAAAAACAGAAAAGTTTCTGTGTTCTGCACGACATGCCAGAAGTCGGCGATATTACTTTCTAAAGAAACACTTTGTTGTCCTCATACACCTTATGTATTTTCTCATTGTTGTTTTGTTTGTCAAATGCTTGTGCAAACCTACAGACTTAAAATATTAACATCACTGTTTTCACAAAATCCACAGATTTGTAGATTCAAAAACTTGCACTTTTGAATCTTTTTGTGTGCAAATGATTAGGCAAAATACATACAATGTTTTAATTTATTGTTCAAATTGTAGTGGATTACTGTAGAAAGCAACCGTTCCCCTGTGCCATGTAGCTGGAAGCAGATTGGATAGGATTTATTAGGATTTATTGTGCGCCAGTAGTGTTTTATGACAGAACTTTGCATTAACAAACATGAAAATACATGCTTCAACCTACATGTTTATGAAACTGAAAAACACACTTAAACACTATACATTGTTAATGGTTTTTGTAAATTAGACAGTACTGAACTGTAATATGAACTGTATTTGCTGTAGGACAGTTATGTAGTATGTTACTGTATTTTAAAGCTGCATTGTGAATATTACTGTATATTTTACAGTAAAGATATACAATACTGTAAATACATAAGATAAATGGCAGTGTAAATGTAAATACAGTATTTTTGCTGATATTGATTTACAGTAAGTTACTGGAGAACTGCTGCCAGTTTACTTTAGATTCTACAGGAAATTAATAGCAATGTACGCTTTACTGCAGTTTCTAGGTAAAATGAATGCTATCTAGCGGTATGACAACAACAGCTTTTGTTCCTTTTCACACTAATGATATTTACAGGCACATATTATCGACAAATTAAATTTGCACAACATCAAATTAATACCCCAAAACAACTTCAGTTTGCTTAGTATTCACTTTGTTCAGTGTTGTTCTTGTGATGTAGAGTGCTCGGGTCAGAGTCCGGTGAAGAACGGTTCCACAAAAGAGATGAAGCTATGTGGGTAAAATACACTTTTCTCTTATGTTTTCTTTTGAAAACACTATTGGTTGGGTTTAGGGAAGAGTTTAGGTCAGTGTTTTGCTAAGTAATCTTCTCATTGAGGTGTACAAGAAGGACGAGTGTGTGAAACACACTCTAAGTAACGTACTTCAAATTCACAAAGTAGACAGCACTCTCTTGTGGATTTGTCATCTGAAACGTGCAACGAATCATAACCAGAGCAACATATTCTAAGTTTCACAAAAAATGTAGGCTCAGGCACATATTTTCAATAAGCCTAGTATTAAAAGAAGTTGGTATTAACTGCATGTCTGATCTGTCAGACTGTTAAGAGATGGACCAACGACACAGAACAGGTCTTACAAGCCTGTTTTGAATGCACTGATTGGAGTGTTTTTGAAGCTGCAGCCACCGACCTGGACGAACTCACAGAGACCGTAACATCATACATCAGTTTCTGTGAGGAGCTATGCATCCCTACCAGGACCTACTTATCATTTAACAATGATAAACCATGGTTCACACCAAAACTTAGACAGCTTCGTCAGGCCAAAGAGGATGCCTACAGGAGTGGGGACAGGATCTTGTACAATCAGGTCAGGAACACACTGACAAAGGAGATTGGTGTGGCTAAGAAGAGCTATGCCAAAAAGCTGGAAAACCAGTTTTCTGCCAACGACCCGGCATCAGTGTGGAAAGGCCTGAAAGACATCACAAACTACAAGACACCATCCCCCAGCATTGATGGCAACAAACAACTTGCAAACGAGCTGAATATGTTCTACTGTAGATTTGAGAC
>CAIGQV010015310.1:0-12494 GCA_903798115.1 Danio jaintianensis
TTTTTTTCCACTTACGTTCCAGGGCACGGGTTGCTGTTTTGAGAGCGCGAGTATGACTGTTATACCATGGTGTAGTTTTATTCTTTCTAACCTTTTTTAATTTGATGGGTGCCACAGTATTTAGTGTGCTAGTAAAGATAGCATCCATACTGCTGATTACTACATCAAGGTCATTTGCGTTTGCGGGTGCATTTAGAAATAGAGAAAGATCAGGTAAGTTATTTGTAAATTCATCTTTAGTGGATAGGACGATAGTTCTACCAGGGCGATATATCTGTGCAGATCTGCTAATTTCAGGTAAACACAGCTTATATAGTAAGATGTAGTGGTCTGTTATATCATCACTTTGTGGTATAATGTCTACATCAATGACCTCAATTCCATGAGACAAAATTAGATCTAATGTATGCTTTAAGCGATGGGTTGTACCAACAACGTTTTGCTTTATCCCAAGTGATTGTAGTAAATCTGTAAACGCGAGCCCTAATGTATCGTTAGCGTCATCTATGTGGATGTTAAAGTCTCCTACAATTAGTATTTTATCAGTTTTATCTAGTAAGTCAGAAATAAAATCAGAAAACTTTTTTAGAAAATTGACATAGGGTCCTGGGGGTCTATATATGGCAATTAAAGCGAGAGATAATATAGGTTTTTTCATAATATCCGGAGGCATAACATTAAGCGCCAATACTTCAATACTTCAGAGTTAAACATAAGTCCGTTTCTCTGATTAACATTAAGAATATCACTAAAGATTGATGCAACTCCACCACCACGATCAGTTTAATGAGCCTCATGCTTATATAAGAATCCTGAAGGAGTTGCTTCGTTTAAACTAATATAGTCATTTTGTTTCAGCCAAGTTTCAATGAGACAGAGTGCATTAAGATTGTTGTCTGTTATTATTTCATTTATGATAAGTGCTTTAGGTGCTAGTGACCTGATGTTTAGGAGACCAAGCTTTAAAAAATTAGTATTTCCACTTTTTTGCAGTTTTTCTGCTTTGATTCTTAATAGATTTTTTCTAGAGCACACAGTAGGTTTATTTCCTGATCTAATAATACGAGGAACAGACACAGTCTCTATGGGGTTAGCCAGATATGCATTACTGTGATTTGAGCGGGACGAGCAAGAGTCTATATTGCTAAAATGTGAATTTTCACTTACTAGTCAGATAGAACGAAGCATCCTGGAGATGTTGTCCGACAGGAGTTCAGCTCCAGCATTGCTCGGGTGTAGCCCATCAGCACGGAAAAACCTAGGCCGCTCCCAGAAAAGATTCCAGTTATTGGCAAAGAACTTCTGTTCTTTACACCATGTAAATAGCCATTCATTCAGAGCAAAAAGTCTACTGAACCTTTCATTTCCTCGCCGGTAGGTAGTAAGCTGTCTAGAAACGATGATCTGCGTGGCGGGCGAGGTGCGTCGAACCGTCTCGATCAGGCTCCTGAAGTCCCTCTTCAGGATCTCCGTCTGCCGCAGCCTGGTGTCGTTCGTCCCGACGTGGAGGACGACAGCTCCGATGCTCTCTCCAGCGCTCAGGATGGCTGGAACCTTAGCAGAAACATCCTTAACACGAGCACCGGGAAAGCAGTGAGTGCGTACATTGTTACCTTTAGTGGAAGCAGCATGGATGTGGAGAACGATAGAGTCACCGATAGTTGCCACATCGCGACCCATCTCGCGGAGGGGGTTGAAGCGGTTCTCCGTGGGGATCTCGAACACAGGAGGAGGAGACGTTCTGCCCCGAGACCTGGTATACACCTTACGCGGCTGCACCCAGGGGCCATGGTAGCCGGGTGCCGGAGTGAACGACCCCTGGACGAGCCGCGTCCTCGGTGCGCTGGGCATGGACAGAGAAACACAGGGGGTTGAGGTGGACGGAGTGTTGAGATTGTATCGCACACTTACCTCAGATGAGCGAGCTGTGGCCCGGGATACATCGAGCAGGGCCACGTTGTTCCCGGAGCTGTGCTCGCTTCATCTCGAGATCGCGAATCTGAATTTTCACTGCTTCCAGCTCCAGCTCCAACGCCTCCACCGATGCTTCTCCTGCACTCAAGGATAGACACACAAGCAACATTGTACTGGGTGAAGAGCAGAGACAGTAAGTGAAAGAAGTCAGTAGCTTTAGCTGACCAGTGGTGCTAGTAGGCTAAAGCTACAAGTGGATGCTGGAGAGACAGAACGTTTTAAAGTAGATTTGTTTGTATAAATGTATTAAGGGTTGTAGTAAAGTTCGTTGTTGTGGGAAGAAGAAGACAGGGTCGGCGATACAGGTAAGTAATCAATTTTATTTCTCTGTTATATCCACACCACACGTGTAGCAGTGTGTGTGTGTGTTCTCTCCTCTCTCCCGGCTGCTCCCTCTCTTCTCCTTAAGAAGGGTGTCTCTCCGGTCCAATCACTAAAATAAACAGGTGTTATTTATTATTTCTGATTGGCCCCCTGACTAGCCGCCGGGCTCTGAGCATGCTCTCCCCCCTCATTGGGTGTTCGATCATGCTTACCCCTCCCCATACCCCCACCGCCCATCTCAGGCCGGGGAGCCGTCCGGCCTGCAGCCCTCCCCCCCCCCGCCCTGGAGAGGAAGTCGGCTACAGCCATCTGTGCACCCGGCCTGTGGACCACCTTGAATTTAAAAGGCTGTAACGCTAGATACCAACGGGTGATCCGCGCGTTGGTATCCTTCATGCGGTGGAGCCACTGGAGAGGAGCATGATCTGAACAGAGGACGAATTCCCTGCCCAGGAGGTAATAGCGAAGAGTGAGAACGGCCCACCTTATCGCCAGGCACTCCTTCTCTATGGTGCTGTACTTAGCCTCACTCTTGCTGAGTTTGCGGCTAATGTACAGCACCGGCCGTTCCACTCCTGCCACCTCCTGGGAGAGAACCGCCCCCAGACCCCGATCGGATGCATCCGTCTGTAAAAGAAAGGGGAGAGCAAAATCAGGAGCGTGCAATAGCGGCCCCCCGCAAAGTATAGATTTTACCTTTGAGAAGGCCTGTTGACACTGCTCCGACCATTGGATGGTATCTGATCCCTCCTTTCTAGTGAGATCAGTCAATGAGCTGACGAGGGCCGAATAATTAGGAACAAAACGCCTATAATATCCCGCCAGTCCCAAAAACTGTCTCACCTCCTTTTTGGTCTTAGGTCTCGGACAGGTTGCAATAGCTGCAGTCTTATCAATTTGGGGCTGCACCTGCCCGTGACCCAAGTGGAAGCCCAGATACCTTACCTCCACTCGCCCAATTGCGCACTTCCGTGGGTTAGCCGTGAGCCCGGCCCGCCTCAGCGCCGACAACACTGCCCTCAAATGTTGCATATGCCGCTGCCAATCATTACTGAAAATTATGATGTCATCTAAATAAGCAGCGGCATATGCTGAGTGAGGGCCGAGTATTTTGTCCATCAGACGCTGAAACGTAGCCGGTGCCCCGAACAACCCGAACGGAAGTGTCACAAATTGGTGCAATCCAAACGGCGTTGTGAAGGCTGTTTTTTCGCGGGATATTGGAGTTAAGGGGATCTGCCAATATCCCTTTGTCAAATCCAACGTCGAGTAATATCGAGCAGCACCTAACCGGTCGAGCAACTCGTCAATACGCGGCATTGGATATGCGTCGAATTTCGACACAGCGTTGACTTTTCTATAATCCACACAGAACCGGACCGAGCCGTCAGTCTTGGGTACCAAGACGATCGGGCTGGCCCAGTCGCTGTGGGATTCTTCTACTACACCCATTTTCAGCATGTTACTCAATTCTTCCTGAACCACTTTTTTCTTGTGTTCAGGCAGGCGATACGGGCGGGTCCTAACGACCACGCCTGGTTCGGTCTCAATATGGTGCTGAATTAGGTTAGTACGACCAGGCAGGGGCGAGAACACATCAGAGTATTCACGTTGGAGGTGCCGGATGTCGATGAGCTGGCTCGCTGCGAGATGATCGCCCCCGGTGACCAGAGCGCCCGGCCGTTCTCGGCCGGTGCTCTCTGGCCCCAGGTCATCCTCGTTGGTAACAAGCGTAGCCAGCGACACCTCCTCCGGCTCCCTCCACTGCTTCAGCAGATTTATGTGATAAATCTGATGTGAATCGGCCCTGTCCGAACGAACCACCTCATAATCGAGATCGCTGACTCGTCGTGTGACCACAAACGGCCCTTGCCACTTGGCGAGTAATTTGGAGCTGGAAGTGGGTAGCAGTACAAGGACTTTATCTCCCTGTGAAAATTTGCGTAGTTTAGTGCCCTTGTCATATCGCCGGCGTTGGTCATTCTGGGCCTTAAGCAAATGCTCCGTAGAGAGCCGCCCCAGTGTGTGGAGTTTTGCTCTAAGGTCCAGAATATATTGAATTTCGCTTTTACTGTTTGAAGGCTCGTCCTCCCAAGCTTCTCTAATGACATCCAGCACCCCTCGGGGCTGTCTGCCATAGAGTCGCTCGAAGGGGGAAAACCCTGTGGAGGCTTGCGGAACCTCCCGCACAGCAAACAACAAGGGCTCCAACCACTTATCCCAATTTTTCCCGTCCTCGTGTACGAACTTACGGATCATGGATTTAAGAGTGCGATTAAATCGTTCCACCAGTCCGTCAGTTTGTGGGTGATAGACGCTGGTGCGAATCGATTTAATGCCCAACAATCCGTATAGTTCGCGCATGGTGCGTGACATGAACGCGGTGCCTTGGTCAGTGAGGATCTCCTTGGGGATCCCCACTCGGGAGATTATACGAAACAGAGCTTCCGCAACACTCTTTGCTGAGATGTTACGGAGAGCTACTGCTTCCGGGTACCGGGTTGCATAATCCACGAGGACTAATGCAAAGCGGTGCCCGCGTGCGGATCGCTCTAATGGCCCGATGAGATCCATACCAATTCTCTCGAAGGGGATCTCCATAACCGGTAGAGGGCGCAATGGCGCTTTTGGGGTGGCCGGTGGGTTTACCAGCTGACATTCACGGCATGCAGCGCACCATCTGCTGACATCCCCGTGAATGCCCGGCCAAAAGAATCGGGCCATGAGGCGATTTAATGTGGCCACTTGACCTAAATGTCCGGCCATAGGATTCGAATGAGCCGCCTGGAAAAGCATTTCCCGACGGCTCTTTGGTACTAATAATTGGGTTGTCTTTTGTCTGAGCGTCTTGGGTCACTCGATACACCCTGTCATTAATAATCGTAAAATATGGATAAGAGAGGGGTCGGTCAGGCTGGAGGTTTTGCCCATCTATGACCTGCACTCTTTCGAGTGCATGTCTTAGCGTGTCGTCACGCGACTGCTCCAGGGGAAAGTCTTTGCACCGGGAAATTTCCGGCCCTCCCCCTGAGTCAGCGCATGACGGCATCGCTTGGGATTCCCCCAGCTGAGCGACCCGCCCCCTATCCAGCGATTTTTTCTTCCAAGAAACACCCGCACATAAGACCCCTAATAATCTATTAAATCCAGGCCAATTGGTTCCCAGAATTAGCGGGTGTTTGAGGTGCGGGTTAACCGCTACCTCGACTTTATGCTTTTTACCCCTGAATTGGATATCTATAGCCATTAGCGGGTAGTGAATTACATCACCGTGCACACACCTTACCCTTACCGTGCGGCTCGTTTCCAATGCCGAGTCTTGAAGCAGGCTTTGGTGGATGGAGGTCTGGTTACACCCCGAATCCACCAAAGCTTGATATGTACCCCCTTTTATACTCACAGGTATCCGGTATAGCCCGTTGCAACCGGGGGCGACGATTGGCGTGGCGGGGACGTGGATCAACGCACTCACCTCCTTCGCGGAGCTGGTTTTTGGTGCGTTGTCCACACCCCCGCAGCGCCAGTGCGTCGGCCCAGACCTTCTCACTACACCCTCGGGGCCAACGAGACCAACCGATTGAACCGGAGAGAGACCGGGCACTGTCTGGGGACCCGCCAGGGGTCGTGACTCCACCCCTCCGCTCTGACAGGCGCCCCTCTGTAGCGGAGCACTCGGGGAATCCACCTTCTTGCACCGCCGTCTGGGTGCTGGCGTGGGCGGTCCCCGCAGTCTGGGCCTGGGAACAGGAAGAGAGAGAGAAGGGGGGAGAGAGGAGAGAGAGAGAGAGGTTATTTCGCCGACCCTGGCCCTCGCCACCAGGTGATCCTCCGCCAACTGGATGGCCGTTTCCAGGTCGTCTGGCCGGTGGCACTGGACCCACTCCGATGTCCGGGAGGGGAGGCGGGAGATGAATTGCTCCAGCACCACGGCGTCCAACACCTGGGAAATGTCCCGGCCATCCTGGACCAGCCATCTGCGGCAGGCGTCACGGAGCTGCTGGGCGAACACGAAGGGCCGACCGCTTTCCATCAGCTCCAGTGACCGGAAGCGCTGACGCTGTTCCTCCGGATTGCGGCCGGCCCGCTGGAGAACGGCTCGCTTCAGGTGAGCATACTCCAGGAGATTCTGGGCCGGTAGCTGCTGTGCTGTGATCTGGGCTTCACCCGATAGCAGCGGGATGACTCTTACCGGCCACTCGGCCCGCGGCCAGCCACACGCCTCCGCCATTTTCTCAAAGAGATCGAGAAATGCTTCCGGGTCGTCCTCTGACGCCATTTTCTGTAGAGTGACAGGAGGGTGGGCGGTAGATGTTGGAGCGGGCCGGATCTCCTGGGCCAGCAGACTCCGGATTAGCTCGCGGTCCTCCCGCTGGGCCTCCACGAGGACTTGAAACCGCTGTTGGAGATCTTCCTTCAACTCGACAACCGCATGATGTTGTTCTCTGTGGAGAACCGCGAGCGCCTGGATGACTTCCGCACATGGACTAGTAGACGGAGTAGACATTCTGGCAGCGAAGTTTCTTCTTCTTCCCGGGTTTCGGCACCACTGTAGTAAAGTTCGTTGTTGTGGGAAGAAGAAGACAGGGTCGGCGATACAGGTAAGTAATCAATTTTATTTCTCTGTTATATCCACACCACACGTGTAGCAGTGTGTGTGTGTGTTCTCTCCTCTCTCCCGGCTGCTCCCTCTCTTCTCCTTAAGAAGGGTGTCTCTCCGGTCCAATCACTAAAATAAACAGGTGTTATTTATTATTTCTGATTGGCCCGCTGACTAGCCGCCGGGCTCTGAGCATGCTCTCCCCCCTCATTGGGTGTTCGATCATGCTTACCCCTCCACAAGGGTTTGTTCACCCTAAGTAGGAGAGACAAATACTAGCGAATAGGGAAGTATTTTATGATAAAAATGTCAAATGTCAATTGCGACAAAGCTCCAAACACACACAGCGAGGAAACTGTAACAGCAACAACAATGATGTCACTCGAGCATGCGCATTCTCATATTGTCTCCAAAACATGGACTTGGTGGTCATGATTAGTATATTGCTGCAAAAGAACTGTAACTCTTAACTTCTAATCAAAGAATAAAAAAATAACGCTATGATTTAGTCTCTTGTATGTCACGTGTGTGAGCACGAGCAATAAGTTGCCAGCTGTAGTTAACTTAATGGCCACTGATGTCGCTAATTACAAGGGCTTCCAAATTCTACATATATGTAGCTTCTTTAATTATACATTATATCATGTCTTGGTGTCCTTTACATTCATGGAACCAAACAAAAATATCCTAGTACAGCTCCTCGGACTAAATGGAAGTCAGTATATGATAGCATCCATTCCTTTAATTATACAACTACGGAGATTTCGATTTTATTTTTCAGCCTGTCCCAAGTCCTTCTTCTGTGTAGCATAAATGCACAAATAGGCATCATGACGTGGCGTCCTTTACTTGCAGGGGTTCTGAAAAAAAATCCTTTCTAGTACAGCTCCTCTAGCTAAATGGAGGTCAGTAAAAGATGGCATCCATTACGGAAGCATTCAATTCAAATGTCACCTGGCTGGCACGCTTTTCCTATTCCCTAATGCGTGTGTTCCAGAATGGGGAGAGAAAAGAATGGGAGGGGCATGCTGGGATATTACATGTTTAGTCTCTTAAGTACGCAGTTTCTTTTTTAAATGCTTAATTTGAAATAGGTTTGTCTAAGGCTGCCCACTGGGTGCCCGTGGGTGAGTAGGGGGGCTATTTATCAGTGGGGATGGGAAGAGGCAAGGTGACACTGCATTAAGTCGACAACCTCACCTTGGATTTGGGCGAAACCACCCCCGAATGTTCTCTTTCTCTATGTCTTTCGCTGAGAGGCTGCTATCCTCTGGAGCTCTGGCTGCTAAAACAAGACTGATTGTAACTATTCATCATTTCACCTCAGCGCTACTCTAAGCCGGCCGGAGGAGTGAATATGAGAATGTACGCCAAAGCCAGAACTTGGCTCTGTCATATAGTATCACACGCTGTCACACATGCGTAGCCACAAGCACCAGACGCCAAGGCCCGCTGAATTTTGATTGCCAGGCTTCCTCTTGAAAACAATGCAGTCCTGTCTTCAAGAGAGGATGGAAAGACAGTAGTATGCAGGTAAAACGGGAGATGAGCATGGATGCGTTTAACGAAGATGACTGGGATTCTTGGATACGACAGGCCTGATTGTCACTCCTCGAGTTCCTGTTCTGTCACAGCATCTCAGCGCTGTCATCCCTCACCTCAGTTGAAATTAACAGGTAATTTGTAAATGTCACTATGGGTTAGACGGCTCATTTTGTTTCTTTGTGACCAATCCAGGGAACAGTGGCTAATTTTTCTTGTCTCCTTTTAATAAGATGTTCATTTATAAATAGAATTACTGACTGCAAAATGAATGAGGGGAAGTGATGTGGAGAAAGAAGCAGGTTTAGCAGCATCTCCGTCATCTGCAATTAATAACCCTCATCAGAGCTGATGGATTTGACTTTGCGGCGTTCTCTTAATGTTTCTTTTCAGTATATGAGATTATAAGCAGAAATGTAATTTGAAATATCTAAATTCATTTAGGCTTACGGAATCTCTCTTTCTTTCTCTCTCTCTTTCTCTCTCTTTTACACACACACAAACACACATTCCCCTTTTTAATGAGTTCTGAGTTTAAAGAGTGTGAGTAATTAATGGAAAAGCTAAGGTAATGAATTCAAGGTAATTTTTCTTGCCTTTCATTTGTGGGCGATCAAAGATAATTGAAAGCAATTTAAGCATGATCTACTTTTATTTCCTTCAACAGCTTTAATTTGATCTTCGACTGGATGTTTCTCCACAGAAGAAAGCTTTAATTGTGAAGGCATAACCTTCAAACTCAACCTCCCTGATTTAACGGGTGTACTGTTTTAAGCCACACATGTTTTTGTTTAAAAATAAAATCACAGTAAATCTGACAATTTAATTGAAGTTTATTTATCCATTTTGGTTTTGTTTGTAATAGGTCAGTGATAAATAAATGTTTCAGAAATCTACTTTAAAAGCTTGGCACGTATTTCACATATTTCTTTCGAGATTAAATATTTTTGTTTTTGTATTTTTGTATCATTTTTCAGCAGTAGTTCACAAATATAACAGCCTAAACAAAGTTTGCAAGTTTTTTTTTAAATTTGTATGTTTGCTGAAATATTATTTGCTATATTTTTTATTTTAAAATATTTTAAATGATTAATGGGTGATATTTTCCCATATTTTATAGATACAAATGACCATTATGCAAAGCTACTTGATAAGGTTTTCTTTTTTGGAATTTCAGAATTTTATCAAGAACTCATGATAAAATATTCATAATGAATTCTATGTATGGATAAACTACATTTCTTTTTTAAATTAAGAATAGATTAAAAATATATCTGACCCAAATATAAATTCAAACCTCTAAAAGCCTATCCAATGTGCATATGCACTCTGACCAAATATTATTACATTAAAACCAAACAAATCTATTCCTAAGAGGACTTTACTCTGACGCAGCCTGATTATAAAGCAGTGCCAATGATAATCCATGAAGCATACTAAAGAGACTTAACCAGTTACAACGGAATTACAGTAAATATAATAATATTTATGCATTATAGTCATCTAATGAGTTCTGTAGTTCTGATGGTACAGACACATAAAGTGCCAACAGCAAGTGGTTATACCGCTTAAGCAAAACAATCCTATTTAAACCACACTATTTTAAACCATCTATGCCTAATTCACTGCCTTATTTTTTTGCTGCCTCAATAGTTGCCTCACTTTCTGTGCAATCTTTGGAAATGTATATTGCTTACACGTACGAGACACTCATAAAAACATTTTCTTTGACTTTACAGTCAGTTTTGATGTTACTTTGTTAATATAATAGAATGTTTATCTTCAAATAATCTTTGACTCTGAACAAAAAACAATGTTAATGTAGTAGTATAGTAATAGTAATAGTAGTAGTAATAATAATAGTAATAATAATAACAATAAAAATAACCCAGGCTCATTCTGAAAATGTACATCTATATACATTTCTGAAGACCGCCAAATATGTCCCAGGAACTAAGTTTTTTTGCAGTTTTTGTTTTTGCGAATCCATCAGAGGCCGCTGTGTATGCTTTTTGAGATCTCAAATTTCTCTTGCGAGTGCTGTTCTCATGTAAATCCACCAGAGGCCACTGTTGACTGACTGTTTGACTGACTGACTGACTAACTGACTGACCGATCGACTGACCCACCCTCCTTCTTCCCTAAACCCAACCAATAGTGTTTTCAAAAGCACTGATTGACACGCCCACCCACTTCCCTAAACCCAACCGACAATTTTAAAAAGCAATCCAGAAAAAGAAAAGCCCTTGCCTGACTTTTACCACGTTTTCAGATTTTACCACATTCTCACCCTGTTATTTACTTGTTTATTTTATTTTTTGGATTCTGTTTTTGTTTAACCCGCTTTCTGGAACCATTCCTCACCGGACTCGAACCCCGTCATCGAGATCAACTCCTCTCTGCATCTCAAGTGCATAAACGTACATGGCAAGCTAACTGGACAAACTGGTAACAGCAGGAAAGCTGTCCACACGGAGGTAAACGGTCAGCTGGTAAGCACGAAAAGGTTCATTTTAAAAATTAAATGCTGCCATATGTACTTCTGGCTACATAATTTGCGATCTCCAGAAACGTATATAGGGCTACGTTTTCAGAATGTTGCATAAAAAACTAAAATTCTGCAGAGAAAATGAAAAAAAAGGTGAAAAATGAAAAAAAGGAGAAATAACAATAAATAAATAAAGTTATTATTAATAAAAAATACTACTACCACTACCAATAAAATTATTAAGTACAGAAAATTATATACTAATTATCACACTGGAACATTATATTTTAGATTATATTTTTACATAGTTATTTGCTAATAGTATATGTCAGGAGACCAGTATCATAACAAAACAAATGGCAATCAGTAAAACACAATCTTGTTCATATTTAAATTAAAAGTAGGCCTAACTGCTAATCTCAAAGCATGGCTTATTGACACACATACACATATAAATGTTGTCCTTTCCTCCATTGCACACAAACAAAAGGCAAAGCTCTTTGCTCTAGAAATACAAGCAAAACACACATAAATATCATTTCTCTTTAGATTTACCTTCAGGTGACCCAGTTTCCCTTCATGCTCATATAAAACCTATGCTCTGCTTTTCTTTTCTGCTTGGAGTGTAATTAGTATATGTGTGTTCTGTCGGCTATGATAGCTTGTCTCCGCTCAGGAGGTGGACCGATAAATATTTATATATATTACAAAGGGAGACGCCACACCAAGCCTATTAATGAAGACACCATATACGGCAATCTTAGCCATGTATGCACATAGGTATCAGCCCATTTGTCAAGCCATGAGAGCTAATTATCTCCTACCAGGCAATGTTTTCCTCATCCGGAGAGTCTCACTTTCTCGTATTAGGACATGCGTGGTCAAGCCAGCTCCAAATATCACCTCCATGCTCATGAATGCATTAAATAATTTTGGGTTGCTGGTAATATTATTAAAATGATGGGGGAGGCTGAATCCCGAATCTGAATCTCTGCCATCTTACTCAGCCTGGATGGAGGGGATGGCGGTGTTTATTGACGCTATTAGTCGAAGGAGAAGATTAATTTAGCTACTATGGCACACATTGTAATCGGAGCTTTGATAGGGTGGAGTGACCGATGTGAGGGTGACTCATGTCTTGTACTTCCTGTGGGATGTGACGGAGAAAGCAAGTTCTTGATTTCGGTTTATTAAATATCTGATCTGAGGTGCTCGATGACTAAGTACCATAGTGCGATCCATTGTGGAAAAACTAATTAACTCATTTTTTTGTCTTATTTCTTTATGCATGTGGGTCATCCAAACCGATTTTTCTACTTGCAAAGCTTGGTGAGTTGCAAAACTTTTGTTTAAAAGTTCATGTTCCAGATTGTAGGCTGTGGATTTAAGTAATGTTTAGTGTGTTGTACTGTCATGATTATCAGCTAAAATGTGCCAAGAAAATATCCCCCACACCATTACACCACCACCACCAGCCTGAACCAAGATGGATCCATGCTTTCATGTTGTTGATGCCAAATTCTGACCCTACCATCCGAATGTCGCAGCAGAAATCGAGACTCATCAGAC
>CAIGQV010015316.1:0-15877 GCA_903798115.1 Danio jaintianensis
TATTCATTCATTCATTTTCTTTTCGGCTTAGTCCCTTTATTAATCAGGGGTCGCCACAGCGGGATGAACCGCCAACTTATCCAGCATATGTTTTACGCAGCGGATGCCCTTCCAGCCGCAACCCATCACTGGGAAACATCCATACACACTCATTCACACACATACACTACGGACAATTTTTTAGCTTACCCAATTCACCTATAGCGCATGTCTTTGGACTTGTGGGGGAAACCGGAGCACCCGGAGGAAACCCACGCGAACACGGGGAGAACATGCAAACTCCACACAGAAATGCCAACTGACCCAGCCGAGGCTCGAACTAGCGACCTTCTTGCTGTGAGGTGCGCCACCGCGTCTTCACATATATATATATACACACACATATACACAAACATAAATACATATATATACACATATACACACATACATGCATATATACATATACACAGACATATATACATATATACATACATGCATACATTCAACAGTTCTGTCTGGTTCTTGAATCTGATTGGCAGATAGCCATGCGATATTGTGCCAGTAACAGCACTCGACCAGCCTCTTCACCCTTCAAGCTGAGGACACCCTACAAGCGGAGGACACTCTACAGTTTGACAAATATTACTGCTGTTGGGCAGCATAAAGTACTTTTTAGGCTTTTTTTAGTCGAGAATGTAGTTGTTTAGATTCCAACTATGCAGTTTATTTATAAGGATAGTGCCTATTTTAAAATATTTATAATTTCTGAGCGGACCAAAGATGGTTGACGTTGTCTATCCACAAGATGGCGACAGGAGCACATAATAAGCCTTTAGAAGAATAAAACAGTGTAAGTTCTAACTACAGCTGATCAAATCATTATAAAACAGGTAAGTGATATTCTAAGTCGATCTCTCTCTTTTGTATGTTTGTGCTGTATTTATACCATATAGTTGTAGTGTATTGAGTGTGAGATGGGACTCGCATATCAGTAATGTGTGTTGTGTTGGCAGAAAGAAAGAAGAAATGCCCGCATGTGTTCAGTGTTTTTCCTTATCGCAAACACAACAGCAATCTGGTAGTGATTGCGCTGCTTTTTCGGGGTTATTTATTGTGATATCCCGATTGCAACAGAGAAATACTGTAGACTGTAATAGACTAATACTGTAAGGAGATATCTCTGTAGACGGATGGCATTTCATGTCACGTTCAGCCTTATAATCTGAAAATGTCAGCAAAATCACCTGTTTTGGCTTCACTTTAGACATTACGACAGAGAATCATTCAAACACTACCTCTAAAGTGATGTCAGCTGCAGATGTGAATGAATGGCGGAAGAAAGTAGTTCCTGATACAAAAATGTAGGCTAAGGCACACGCCTCCCACCAGTGCTGATACACAGCCATATCGCCATATATATGTGTGTATATATTAAATCACCTTTCTTCTCCATTCTGATGCTCGATTTGAACTGCAGCAGATCGTCTTGACCATGTCTACATCCCTAAATGCATTGAGTTGCTGTCATGTGATTGGCTGATTAGAAATTTGCGTTAACGAGCAGTTGGACAAGTTTTGTAGTTCGCTGCACTGCAAAGTTCAAGCTTGGTGAACTCTGACCTGCGAAATCGCATCATGTGACTGCGTAAGACCAATCGAAGATCAAAATATGACCTCTCTGTACAGAAATGTAAAATATGGACCAATCGCTCGCTTTTTAATGTCTAATCATCTTGTTTAATCCCGCCCCTTTTCCCAGCACCGTACGACAGAATTTTGCATGCTCAAAATCTAGTGTGACAAGTGTTTGCAATTAATCTTCATGATAATGAGTAACATGAATGTCCACTGGTCACATCGAAGACAAAGGGAACAACAGCTAATTTGTTAATACGTTTCACCTGTTCATGTTTTAACTTGTTACCTGATTGGCTCACATCAAGTTTTATCGATATTTGCATCATTAGGGGCCAAGTAGCAAAGCTGTGAAGGCACCTATTGTTATTGTTCTGGTTCCTATTCTTCTTTTGCTGCGGTTTGAATAGCAGCCTATATTGGCGTTCACTTGAAAGTTATGAAATTTGGCACACTGATATAGGACAGCCTCATTATTAACCACAGCAAATTTGGTCCATCTAAGTCAAACTCTCTAGCGCCATCACTTGTCTAAAATTGCAAATTTTAAACGGTAATAACTTTTGAACTGTAAGCTGCAGAATCAATATTCTAATTTTACCTGAATCCTTGGCTTATGGCAATTCAATTTGACACCAAATTTAAAAAATTGTAAGGTTAAGTTTTTTTTCTATTTTTAATAGTTTGCAAAACCTACTTTTTTTAACTTGTCTGAGATGGTTCATTTAATTTTCAACCAAATTGGCTCAGATCATCACTAGACCATGCTGGCAAAAAGTTATGGAATTCAAGACGATTACTCAAATGAATAACATTCAATTCAATTAATCAAAAAGCATGCAAAATCATACTTAAGGCTATAACTCCGCAATGCGTAACTATTCACACCACACTTGGTATGTGTTTTGACAACTATGATCTGCACAGTTTCGGTGCAGTGTCACCTAGTGGTCAGGAGATCTGAAAAACAGCTATTTTTGCTTATATCTGGATATGCTTTCGTCAAATTTCACAAAATCAATCTCATTACATTCGGAGTGACATTCAAAGTCGAATTTTCCCATATTTGCCTTTTTGGGAGTTGGTCCATTTTAATTGTCAAATAAATGTTATATTATACGAAAGCATTGAGGTATCATCACAAAAATCGGTATGCATCTTTAACACTATGTCCTGAAAGTGCTCAAACGTTTTGGAGCAGCGCCACTTTGTGGCCAAAAGTTAAATAAATTTTAAAAAAAATCTAAGTTTTTCAATAAAAACTTCTGCTACATTGACCTCATTGTCATGAGACTAGTCTTGATAGATTCCTTGGATAATTCTGCAAAAATTGATACCAATTTTTTTTAATAATCGGCTTAACTTCCTGTCTGCCATTTCGATTTAGTTTGAAAAGCTATTTTTTTAAACTCCTCCTAGACCATTGGTCCGATTTTCACCAAATTTGACTCATCAAATTCAATCATCTTCAGACCATGCTGACAAAAAGTTATGGAATTCGTGTCGATAGGTGTAACGGTTTTTGTTTACTGCACCGACAAATGTGCTGGCATGATGCCAAATTACATCTGAGGCTGTATCTGCTATGCTTAAAGATTATGACACCAATTTTTAGGTATGTCCTTGTCACCTCACACTGACACCACCATAAAAATTTGGTGACAGTGCCACCTATGGGCAAGAGTTATAAGACATTCATTAGCCATTAGTAATGAAACTTTTGAATTTAGTTATAACTTTTGACTGCATATGCTTATTTTGATGAGTCACATTATTCCTTGGCTCAGGCCGGCAACACAGATACCAATTATGCCATGATCTGCCAAACTTCCTGTTTGCCATTTTGATTTTCTTCTAAAACATTCTTTTTCAAACTCCTCCTCGACCGCAAGTCAGATTTTCACCAAATTTGACTCAGATCATCTTCACACTACGTTGACCAAAAAGTTATGGAATTTGTGTCGATAGGTGTAATGGTTTTTGTTTACTGGACTGACAAATATGATGGAACAACAGCAAACTGTATCTGAGCCTATAACTCTACAATGCTTCAATATATTGACAACAAACTTGGTGCGTCATTATGACCTCACACTGACCACAACACATATTTAGTAACAGCGCCACCTATTGGTCACAAATTATAAACCAATAAATCTTTGATACAATCATTGTTTTCACGATTTTCTGATATTTTAACTAAAATAAGCTTTAAATGTATTCAGAACTCATTGTGTCTGATCTGATTTGCTCTGTAGAGCTCAGTAGAGCTGGCTGCTTATGGCCTCTGGACTGCTTTGCTCATTCTGCCTCTGAATTGCCTGGCCCCATTATTGCTGCTTGCAGCTATATTTGATTAATCAATCCTGTGGTCTGTTGCTGTGAATGCGGTTAGTTGCACTTATCCTGGCTATCTACACCCAGTTTGATATAGTGGCATTCTGGATCAGCAAATGTGCAATGGTCTAAGCCAGGATACACTGATTGAACTTGGTCAAGCTGTGCTTTTTCTGTTATCCTGGCTTTCTTGATTCTACTTTTGTGCAATGCCCCTCTGAACAGCGCATCCTCATACTTTCTTGTCAAATCGCACTGATATTTCAAGTTGTGTTCAATGTGAGGAAAAATAAAGAGTAAATAGGTGGCTATGAAGGACCTTGGTGTTTCCTTCATAGGACATAGGACTGCCGATTCAGTGGTATCATTCAAACAACAACTAAAAACCCATCTCTTTCCCGATCACCTGAACCCTTGTGAACAAACCCAGGACCCCCTCTCTCCCACCACACCACACGACAACCCCAAAATATTATGCAATTCTGACCGTTCCTCACACAGGTGAGTGGGATGATAAACCACCAGTAGAAAACTCACTTTTCCATCTTTGAGTAAGAGGAAACAGCTGATATTGTTTTATAGATAAATATTTCTGAATTATTCGTGTTGAAAAATTATATTTTTGACAAGACTTACTAAAAAACCCAAAAGAGTCTTTTTTGAGAAAAAAAAGAGGCTTTTGGAAAAACATTCTGAGTTGGAGCCCCAAATCCACCCCTCGGGGTAACATAAGGGCCAGGTGGGGCTAAAGTATTCTGTTCGGCTCGCTGGTGTTCAAAACCCAATCAGATGCCAATCAGAACTTGCAGTAAGAGAGGCCAGGATAGTCGAATCAGGCTGAATGAACTCACAACTTGAACTCAAAACTCTCAGCTGCGTGCCCATGCAATCCTTGCTGTATAATATAATGAAGACACCACAGCCTACACACAATTGTCTAACATACTGTACACTAACTAACAAAAGTCTTGTCACCTATCCAAGCTGTAGGAGCAACAAATAATAACTTGACTTCTAGTTGATCATTTAGAATCAGAAGTGGCTTATATGAAAGGCAAAGGCCTCTAGATTACTCTCATTTTACCAAAATATTTTTTTTCATGCCTTGATTTTTAATTATTTAATAAGGACAGTTCAAGCCACTTCAGATTCC
Source organism: Danio jaintianensis (assembly GCA_903798115.1). Taxonomy (NCBI): domain Eukaryota; kingdom Metazoa; phylum Chordata; class Actinopteri; order Cypriniformes; family Danionidae; genus Danio; species Danio jaintianensis. The sequence goes on from CAIGQV010015316.1 coordinate 5,105, forward strand.
AAATAATCAACTAGAAGTCAAGTTATTATTTGTTGTTCCTACAACTTGGATAGGTGACAAGACTTTTGTCAGGTAGTATATATGGACTATCTCAGGTAAATATAGTCAGTAATGACTTAAAGGGGTGGTCCAGAGTGTATTTTTAAGGCTTGGTTGTGTTTATAAGATGCAAAGCATGTTCGTGTTCATGCTTCATTTGTAAAAAAAAAAAATAATAATAATAATAATTTCATATACCTTTCTTTGATTATATACTGCTGCTCAGCTAACATGAAAACAACATATTTCCTACTTCCTCTGAAGGCCCACCCTCAAGAAGCTCTGATTGATCAGCTAACATAATGTGCTGTGATTCACGGATCGGCTCCACGTCACCAAGAAAAGCGTCACGCCCCTCTGTGCTCTGTGTAAATACTGTCAGTCAGAGTAGCAGTTTGAGCCTGAATCAGAAAATGACACAGAGGACACAGCTGAACATCATGCCTGCTCTCTAAAATAAAATCTGACAAGTGTCTTTCATATATATTCGGGTTATAAGCATCTGTAAGTAATATGAAACATTCACATATCTTTTGCGAGTTTGTTATTTGAGATGTAGAACGCAGAGGGAAAGCAGCTGCATAGAGAGACACTGCAGCGCTGGTGAAGATTGTGGGTGTTTACATCGGTTTGACGGACAAATATGAATTTGTAGCCAAATTGTTAGCGGTGGCAAACAGCATTTCCCGTTGTTTACATCCTTGTTTACGTCCTTGCTACAACATACCGTTAACGCTAGAAACTGTGCCTGTAGTTGATCAATTTTAACAAATAGAAATACTTACAGGTTGTGGCTCACAGTCCACAGCTTCTTCTATTATGGTTGGAGCTGCTCCTTCTTTGAGGAGTTTTCAGCCGAATCCAGCACTGAACTGGGAAAGATTCTGGAAGCTGTCCTTCATCAAATGCTAGCTATATCTTTTTTATAATTCTCTGGAACATAATTAAATTATTAATAATTAAATTGTAAGCACTTCCCTCTTTGTGTCGTGTCATTTGGAAGCCCAAATACAGAAACAGAACAAGCTCTGTGGAAATAGCAGCGTTTGGACGACATTTTAGCTTTCTCTGCTATATCATTACAGTGCCTCTGGCCACGCCCCTTCGCTGCGCAGCATTTATGATCTCACTAGCATGGATGTATTTTTTTGTAGTCCCCAAACTTCGTTCGCTGTAGGCTTTGCTAAGCTAACTCTGTAAAAGCCAATGTCTCCCTTTGCATTGAACTTTGAGCGTCTTACACTCAGAGATGTTGTTTATGTTCACACAGCTACAGTACACATCAACTAAAGTTTAAAATATGATATCGTAGTGGACCACCCCTTTAAGTCTAACTAAAATAATTTAAAAGCAACTTTGCCCTTCATGAAAAGTTAATGTTTGGAGTTAATCCAATTATGTGATTAAAAGGAAAGTTTACCTAAAATAAAAATCTGTCATCATTTACTCACCTGTCACTTGTTTCAAACCTTTTCGAGTTTCTTTTCTCTGTTAAACACAAAAGAAGTGACCTTTTGGAACTTGAGGGAGAGTAAATTTAAAATTTTGGACGAACCATCTCTTTAACGGGTTACATTTTATATGCTGCTATTTTTATCAAATATATCCCATATATCAAATAGGCTATAAAATCAATAACCAAATAATAAAATTAAAATAATATAATAAAATGTTAATAAAGCTTTTTGGTGATGGAAGACACAAAAATAAAGTGGCTTTAACTGCCACTGTGAACACAGCGTTGCCATGTGTTGCTGATGATTGTTATCTTTGATCTCCCTTTGTTAGAAAACAATTGTCATCGTGGTTGACTCATAGAAAAGCTTAATAGGAAATGAAGCAGCCTATTCAACTGCAAACTAAACATGCATGCATTGATGCCTGCTTTCACCTACAAGCTCTTTGTCCACCAAGAGCTGAAACCACATTTCAGAAGAACATAAACCACAGATGGTTTCCATTTGACTCAGAAGTTTAAAAGAAATACAAATAATAATTCTAATAAAAACTACTTCTTTGTAAAAATAAACAAATTTAGCATTTTACTTTCCCCATACATTTTTATAAATAGATTATAAAACATTATGCCTAATCAGTTTTTTGCCATGAAATGTGGTTCATTCATAAGTGGTTCATTATATAATGAAAAATGGTCAAGCACACTTTTTAAAAACAATTTTCTTATTAGGAACAGTTAACAAGTGTTAGAAATACATCTATACATAACCACATTATTTGTATATAACAGTTTAGAGTGTGTGTGCATGCAAGCGTGCGTGTGGTTAAACTTTGTGGGGGCGGATCCACACATCCAGTTAAATGTTTACAGCGGACAGTTTATTAGAACAGACTTTTCACAGAACTATTGAAGAAAATGGTTCACATGTTTGTAATGCTCTATTTGTGTCATCTGATTGGTAAGTCAAAGCATTTTTATGGCTTTGTTTCTGTCTGTTTCAGAGTATTAAACTGCTGCTTCTGATCAGGATTTCCTATATGCCTTTGTACAAAGACCACTGCTGTGCAACGAACTTAGCGTGGATTAATGTCTCCACTAGCAATTTTCTATTGAATTTTTCTATTTTAAATTTCAAGGCCTGGAATAGCCATGGAACTTAGCATCTTTTAAATAGCTTAGTTTCAATCATTATAAATGTAATCCCTCTCCAAGTAAAATGGCTATGGATCTAAGGGACTGATAAAAAAAAAACTGTTTGAGGATGTTTTATCCAGTGATCAATTAGAAAGAAAGGATATTAAACCATTTAATCACCTAAACCATTATTAAATCATCTCAAAGATCACTTCTAGCAGGTCTAGCAATCAGCTTTTTCCTACTGTCCCATGTTGTCACTGTAAAACCAGGTCTGGTCGAGCTTTTTCAACTGCAACTCCCAAAATTTGTAATAGTTTGCCTGTAACTGTGAGATTTGATCCTTCACTTGCCAGCTTAAAAACTACTCTCAAATCTTATTTGTTCTCGCTGGCATTTTTATTGATATCAGATTTAATTCAACTTTTTTTTTAAATCCTTTTTTTCTTTTCTCATATGATGCATGCTTTTTTGTGATTTTATGTACTGTGTTTTTCTTGTAACCACAACTGGATTTGCTTTTTATAGAAATCAATTTTGATTTGACTAAACTATCAAGTTGAAATTATCAGAGTGTACTAGCATTTGGGTAAATACATTTACATGGTTTTGCTCTACTAGAACTTTTGAAATCAAAGATTATTGGCTTACACAAACGCACATTATTTTAAATCTCTGTTGCTGGTTGAGATGTTCTTCATGTCCTATTTAATTTCAGAGTAGAACTGACCGCCAGTGGTGGAAAGAGTACTGAAAAATCATACTCAAGTAAAAGTACCATTACTTGCCTAAAAATGTAGTGCAAGTAGAGTAAAAGTATCTGTATCTGTAAATATTATTCAAAGTATGAGTAAAAAGTAGACCATTCAAAAGTACTCGTGAGTAGTGAGTAGTACGCTGTAAAAAGCTGATGCATTTACATGTAATTTGTGGATGTGTGTAAACGTAACATTCTGTAGTGCATTTAGTTATTGCCCAGCAGGCACACAACGTCATAAGACGTTAATATTAGGTTAGATTTAGGTTGTGATGTCAGGTAACCAAAATTCAATGTCTAGCCAGCGTATAAGGACAACGTTATTTTGATGTCCAATAATGACGTCAAATGACGTTGATATTTGGTTGATTTTAGGTTGTGTTAATAAGTGACCAAAATCCAACGTCGAGCCAACATCTTAAACCAATGTCATATTGACGTCAAATACTGACATTAATTTGTCAGGTATGGCAACCAAAATCCGATATCTGATAGACGTCATAGTGGTAACGTCCACACAAAATCAAGCTGTAACATCATTAGATGTTGACATTTGGTTGATTTTAGGTTGGACGTTGATGCCAGCCTGACGTTGGGTTCTGACATCAACTCGATTTTTATTTCCAAACAAAACGCAATGTCCCCACGAGGTTTGGGCACAACGTCAATCTGACGTCATGTTGACGTCCTGTGCCTGCTGGGTGTTTAAGGCCATTTCGGTCATCACATTTACATTTACATTTAGTCATTTAGCTGACGCTTTTATCCAAAGCGACATACAATTGAGGTTCACAAAAGAAGCAATCAGTACAAGAGGAAACAAAGCATACATAAGTAAAATCGGACTAGTCTTGAGTAGGTAAAACACAATATACGAGCTAAGTGCAGTCAAGGTTTAAAAAAAAAAAAAATTTATTAGTGGGACAGGTGTAGACGGAAGAGATGAGTTTTAAGGCGATTTTTAAAGATGGACACAGAGTCTGCCAAACGTGTTGTAAGAGGCAGATCGTTCCACCATCGTGGGACCGATTCAGAGAAAGTGCGGGAGAGTGATTTCTTACCCTTTTGGGACGGCTCCATGAGACGACGCTCGTTAGCAGAGCGCAGTGATCTGGAGGGTAAATATGTCTGTATTAGTGAGTGAAGGTGGTCTTGTATGATATGAGCAGAGCTTTGAATTCGATGCTATAGGGAGCCAATGTAACCTGACAAAGAGGGGTGTTACATGCGCTCTTTTCGGTTCCTTGAAGACCACTCTTACCGCTGCATTCTGTATCATCTGTAGAGGTTTGATAGTGCAGGCCGGGAGTCCAGCGAGTAAAGCATTGCAGTAATCCAGCCTGGACAGGACCAGAGCTTGTACCAGGATTTGTGCAGCATGCTCTGAGAGAAAAGGTCTGATCTTCCTAATGTTGTAGAGAAGGAATCTGCAGGACCTGGCAGTGTTGGCAATATGATCTGTGAAGGTTAGCTGGTCATCGATTATTACTCCCAAGTTTTTTGCTGTTCTGGAGGGGGCAATGGTCGATGATCCCAGTTGAACAGAGAGGTTGTGACGGATCTTAGGGTTGGCGGAGATGACGAGAAGTTCAGTTTTCGTAAGGTTCAGCTGTAGGTGATGGTTCCTCATCCAGAGCGAGATGTCACTCAGGCATGCCGAGACGCGTGCTGAAACCGATTGATCATCAGGATGGAACGCAAGGTGAAGCTGCGTGTCGTCCGCATAGCAGTGATAGGAAAAGCCATGCTTTCGAATGACGGATCCCAATGATGTCATGTAGATCGAGAAGAGCAGCGGTCCGAGCACTGAGGGACGCCGGTCTTGAGATGTTGCGATTCCGAGACTTCACCTTTCCACGATACCCTGAAGAACCTACCTGAGAGGTAAGACTGGAACCACTGGAAAGCTGTATCAGAGATTCCCAAGGTCTTGAGGGTCAAAAGGAGTATACAATGGTTAACCGTGTCAAAAGCAGCTGAAAGATCCAGCAGGATGAGGACCGATGACTTAGAGGCTGCCCTAGCCAGTCTTAGGTCTTCAACAACCGAGAGCAGTGCGGTCTCCGTGGAGTGGTTCCTCTTAAAGCCTGACTGCTTGCTGTCCAGGAGGTTGTTCTGAGTAAGGAAGGATGAGAGTTGGTCAAAGACGACACGCTCCAGAGTCTTTCCAATGAAGGGCAAGAGAGATACCGGTCTGTAGTTTTCTAGAAGTGCAGGATTAAGAGAGGGTTTCTTTAGGAGCGGGGTGATGCGAGCCTCCTTAAAGGCTGTAGGAAATGTACCAGAGTTTAGAGAGGAGTTGATGATGTGTGTGAGTGTAGGGACGACTGATGGAGAGATAGCCTGAAGTAGATGGGTGGGGATAGGATCCAGCGGGCAGGTAGTCGGGTGGTTGGAGGCAATGATCTTCGCAATGTCGTCCTCCGTTAGTGCAGAGAACGAGGGGAGCGAGGTCTCAGGAGTCGGAACGTGATCCATCTGAGGCGGAGCAGTGAACTGACTGCTGATGGTGGTGGTCTTCTGTACAAAGAAGGAAGCAAAATCATCAGCCGTCAAGTCCGAGGAGGGAGGAGGGGTAGGAGGACAAAGAAGAGCAGAGAAGGTTTTGAAGAGAGTCCGAGAGTCAGGTGAATTGTTGATTCGAGTATGGTAGAACTGAGTCTTGGCCGCTGAGACGTCAGTAGAAAAAGAAGAGAGGAGCGACTGATAGAGAGAGAGGTCGGCAGGATTGTTAGATTTGTGCCACTTTCTCTCAGCAGACCTGAGCCTGGATCTATGTTCACGGAGAACATCAGATAGCCACGGAGCAGAGGGGGTAGCACGAGCCGCTCGAGAGACGAGTGGACACAAACCATCTAGACAGGATGTTAGTGTGGAACATAGAGAGTCAGTGGCACTGTCAGTGTTTAGTAGAGCGAGCTGGTCAGGTGGGGGGAGCATAGAAGAGACAGCAGAGGATAGTGTGTGAGGAGAGAGTGTGCGTAGGTTGCGTCGGAAGGTTACAAGCGAGGAAGGAGGTGTCGTGTCAGGAGCGGTGAGGTCGAGATCAAGAGTGACAAGGAAGTGATCAGATGTATGCAGCGGGGTTACCCGAGTGTGATGAGTGGAGCAGTAGCGTGTGTAGATGAGATCAAGTTGGTTACCAGATTTGTGGGTTGCAGGCGTGGCAAGTCGCTTAAGGTCAAACGATGCGGTCAGGTTGTTGAAGTTAGCAGCTGATGATTTTTCAAGGTGGATGTTGAAGTCTCCAAGTACCACAAGAGGGGTGCCATCTTCAGGAAAAGAGGACATGAGGACATTGAACTCCTCCAAGAATTGTCCAAGCTGACCTGGGGGGCGGTAGATGACTACAAAAGTAATTCTAACAGGATGAATAATATTTACCACATGCGATTCAAAGGAGGTGTTGTCACATGAGGGTGCAAGTTGTTTGAACCTCCATTCGTTTGGGATGAGAAGACCGGGTCCCCCACCTCAGCCGGATGTACGGGAGCTGTGGGAGAAAGTGTAGTTATTGGAGAGGGCAGCCGGGGTGGCATTGTCCTCTGGTTTGATCCAGGTTTCAGTAAGTGCTAAAACAGAGAGACCAGAGTGTTTAGCCATGGCCGGAATAAAGTCTGCCTTGTTGACAGCAGATTGGCAGTTCCATAAGCCTATGGGAATAGAAAGTGCACTGGATGCAGATGTATGAATAGTAATCAAATTAGCTGTGTTGCGTCGTCTACGACGTGATCCAAAGGATTTATGAATGTTATTGACAGTAGGAATTTGAAAACACATGGTTAATGCTAAGAATAACGCGAGAGAAAGTAAATAAAATAAATAAGGCTAAATACACAGATAAGAGCTAGATAGAACTAAATACAAATTAAAGTGCGATACTCAAGTGCCCTGTCTGTGTCCCTGCTCGGTGGAGTCGCGCAGGTAGAGTCTTCGGTCTTTACACTCTTCGGTCTTTACACTCTTCGGTCTTTACACTCTTCGGTCTTTACACTCTTCGGTCTTCACGCGATGAGGGCTGCACGCGATCAGGCTGCCACGACCGCTGCCACGGTGCTATTCACACTTAAATACTTCCTGATTCACGTGTCTGAATTCAGCAGGACACGCCTTCTATCCGCAGTATAATAACACAACGAAACTAACACTATAGCAAGCGTGAGTAGCGCGGATTTAACACGTGAAAACGCCGGTAGTAAACAATCAAGGCAGATACTGTGTGAAACTAAACAAGGCTAGAAACAATAACACTTACTCGGATCTGTCCACTCTTGTTGCTAAGATGCTTCAAGTTGCTAAGATGCTCCACATTGATACAGTAAACATCCGTCGTCTTCTCAGTGACATGCATTTAAACAGTCTCTGGGTCAATGCGTATAAAGATTTTGGACATCTTCTTGGACACTTTTACTGGTTCCAAACAGTTTGCTGCATCTATATAATCGCCCATATCTAGAGGTAGTTCATTATGATGCAATTTAACTTCTATGTGCAATTTGATTGGACAGAAATCACAGGACTAATTTTTTTATTTCCCATAGACAAGAAAAAATAAAGTAGTGGCTGCAGGTTGAAGGAAAGTAGTGGAGTAAAAGTACCGATACTGCATTAAAAATGTACTCAAGGGAAAGTAAAAGTACACATTTTTAAATCTACTTAGTAAATTACAATTCCTGAGAAAAACTACTCAATTACAGTAGTTTGAGTATTTGTAATTTGTTACTTTACACCACTGCTGAGTGAATCAACTAAAACCTCCGTTCCTAATTGTGTTCTTCAGGTGTGTCTGGTGCTAAAATTAATGAAGCACAGCCAATATCAGTGACAGAGGGAGACTCTGTCACTCTCCACATTGATGTTACTGAAATTCATAAAGACGAAGACATACTCTGGAATTTTGGAAAAAAATCTTTCATAGCTAAAATCAGCAGAGAAACTGCAATCTCCTCCATATTTGATGATGTTCCTGATGGGAGATTCAAAGACAGACTGAAGCTGGACAATAAAACTGGATCTCTGACCATCATGAACATCAGATCTGAACATGCTGGAGATTATGAAGTGAAGATAATTGGAGCAAAACGGTCATCAAAAACATTCTGTGTTTTTGTCTATGGTGGGTATAAAATACTTGTTTTATTAACCATTCACCAGAGCCTGACTGATATGGATTTTTTTGGGGCTGATACGGACAGTGATATAGAAGATATCATAATATATATACTAAACTTGCCTTGCCTAATATGTCATAAATCACACAGTTTGTCATAAATGTGCTTTATTTTTTTCTCACCATAACAAGATTAATGCAATACAAATGTTGTTGTTTTTTTAAATAAATGCAGTATATATTTCTTAAAACATGACTGAAGACTTCACAGTGCATTTATTAGAATGATTATAAAAGGCATTTTTAAAATATTTTGTATATTGTTTTACAAAAAAAGATAAGAAAACTCATATCTTATATCTAGCCAGGGGGCAAAGCAACAACAACAACAAAAAACCCATAAGCAATGGCAACATTTAGCTATTTTGATTAAAGCTTAAAAATTATAATGACTTTAAATATTACAAAGTCACTAATATTTGTCATTTACTGCACATAAAAAAATAAATCTAAAAGAATAACCATACTCACTTGACTACTAATACTATTGCTAATGATGGTAATTTTTTGGTTGGTCTTTTAAATATTAAATCGGGTTTGTCTTCATTTGTACTGATTTACTGTTTTCAAAATTTAGACAATACATAAGTGCAGGCCTTTGAATAAGAATGCAATTTTTGCCCAACACTAGAGAAACTGGCAACAGAATGTTGTTTACATGCAACATGTTAATGCTAAGAGGTATTTGTCAAGTTCAGGGGTATCCAATCCCATTCCTGGAGATCTACCTTCCTGCAGCTGCAACCCTGATCAGACTAACCTGTCTTTAAATACCAAGTGCTCATTCAGATCCTACTTTATTTAGTTGTGTTTGATCAAGAACAGGATTGGGTACCCCTGCACTAGTTATAGTTTTGAATGCAAGACCCGCAAAAAGCTAAATGAATCTTGTTTGTTGAGCACTCAAGGACACAGTCAAACATTCTTACCATCAAGCTCAACAGTGCTTTTGTGTCATGGCCGCTACCTAAATGCACATTGACGGTCTTAACAATTCACTATAACAAATGATATAGTTAGAGTTCATAATAATAAAAACTAATGTAGCTAAGCAACCAAGTTCTCCACCGAGGCACCAACTTGCCAACAAGGTTTCGGAGTGATAGATAGATAACACATTGTGTTGGGCAGACTGTGTTGTTTTTTTCCACTTCTTCACTCTTTATTTTTTACACACAATCAGTAAAAAAATAAAAATAAAAATACACAAGACATGTTAAAATGGCCATTAAAAAGAAAATGTGTTACTGTTTAACATCATTTTTGAGAGTGTAACTGCTCTAAACCCTAGATTTCTTCGTGTTTCTTTGGGTATTTGGTGTTTTTGTGATCTTCGGAGGAGTCTTCCCTGACAACATGGGCATGAAAATCGTAGCTTTGCTCAATCGTGTTTTTGATTTCATTATGATAAACCGCCCTGTTCTAGGTGTGGGGCAATAATTTGGTGCTTTTTTCAGCGGGTTGGCCTAGTAAAACATAGCTTGGAATTAGTTCTGGAATGTGCCCTGTGTGAACAAAAGCCAGAATCAAAGACGAATAGGGTGCATAAAATCAGCAGATAAAGTACATTTCAGTTCGACTATTTACAGAAGATCATACAGCAATTTTTTTCATATTTATCTTTATTCTTTACTGTTTTCCAGCTTTTCTGCCTGTTCCTGTCCTCATCTTCAACTCTTCTCAGTGTTCCTCCTCCTTGTCTTCATTAGCGCAGTATTGTTCAGTGGTGTGTTCAGTGGTGAATGTGAGTGCTGTGAGTCTCTCCTGGTACAAAGGAAACAGTTTATTGTCCAGCATCAGTGTGTCTGATCTCAGCATCAGTCTCTCTCTACCTCTGGAGGTGGAATATCAGCATAAAAACACCTACAGCTGTGTGATCAACAACACCATCAGCAACCAGACCACACATCTGGACATTAACACACTCTGTCAGCATTGTGAAGGTACAGTACTGCTGGCATTAACTAACAATACTATTTATTGACTGATCTGATCTCAGTTTGATGTTTTCATTCCTCAGACTCCACCTACTGTTGTGGTTTTACAGAAGCTGTGATCCGATTATTCCTCTCTGCTCTGGTGGTCGTCGCTACTATTATTGTCGTGGTTGAGCACACATTCACACAACTGAAGCCTAAATAACAATCATTTTATTTGAGCATTTAAAAAAAAAAAATATATATATATATATATATATATATATATATATATATT
>CAIGQV010015316.1:73614-88533 GCA_903798115.1 Danio jaintianensis
TCTCTCCTTATGAATAACACCCATATAATATATTACTGCTGTGAGGATATGCAGGAGAATGATGGATCATACCGTAGCTATTAGCTAATGATAATAACTAAGAATTCAAAAACAACCACACAGAATCACAGTTTCTAGATTTGCTTACAGAAAGAGCATATTTATCTCAACCGCCAATTTTTATATATATTTTTGGCATGCTGAAACGTGGATCCGCTTGTTAAGAAAAGTTCTCTAAGAAATGTTCTCTATTGCATAAACGATATAAATGTTGCTTTTAAAAAATGATCAAAAGACGGATTTTGCTGAACTGAATGTTCTTGATGAGTAGATCTTTTCCCCCCACAATGATTAAACGTCATATCTGATTTTCTATAAATGAAAAATATAAATAAATAATAATAATAGAGTTCACAAATATATGGCTACACAAGACTCATAAATTCAACTTTTAAAAGAAATAGCACAAGTGAAAAGTTTTAATAGCTTTTCTATTATTCTATTATTTTTGCATTTTATTTAATTTCATTAGTATTTCATTTCATTAATCATTTTGCATATCATTTAATTTCCTTTTTTATTTAAAGTTACCACTTATTCTAAAGGATCTCCCAGCTGAACATATGTTATCAGTATCAGTTCGACGTTACTTTCGTCCCCGCTCTCCCCTACTGTTTTGAATATGATGTTTTTGTCGTATCTCTTTTAATTGGCATGGAAATTATGTTTTGTTCACAATTTCTCCCCACACAAAGTGTAGCTATGGAACAACGAATGCATCTTTACTTTGCAACATCAGACTAGCTAAAATATACTTCAGATATCCAAAAAATGGTACTGGATATCTCAATATCATGCAAAACCAAAGATATTTAAATGTGGCAAAATTTGAACAATCAATCTGTTCTCCTTGTGTTGACGTGGGTTTCCTCCGGGTGCTCCGGTTTCCCCCACAAGTCCAAAGACTTGCAGTATAAGCGAATTAGATGAACTAAATTGGCCATAGTGTGTGAATGCGAGAGTGTATGGGTGTTTCCCAGTACTGGGTTGTGGCTGGAAGGGCGACCCCTGATAAATAAGGGACTAAGCCGAAGGAAAACGAATGAATGAGCAAATTAAGAAAACATGTACTACAGGGCTGTTGAATGCTTGATTCTGATTGGCTGATGAACATTCTAAAGTGTGCCTTTGAGTTCATTACAGCTCCATATCACTACGCTGAATGATTTTAGATATTTCACAGCTACAACAGTCAAAAATCACATCAAAACACAACAGAAGGCTTTGGATGAGATAGATGCTACAAACAGAAGAAGTTTGAGGATGAAAAACCTGACAAATGTCTTAAATACAACGTCTGAACAGTGTCTTTAGCTGTGGGAACCATAGTATAAGCGGAATAATTGACAACAAGCCATTGATTTATTAGAGGATTTAAAAAAAAACTCTACAGGTTGTTGAAATATTGAATAAAGAATGCACACCCAAGGGGGTGATGTGGCCCTAACACCTCCGCTGTGCATTATGTTTCTATTAATTCAACAGCTTGTTATCAGTTATTCCTTACCAGTCCTGACCAGCATGAGTAAGACAGTGTGCTTTGTGGTTTGTTTACATTCTGTATTTACATTTATCTGGATGATCTGTATAAAAACACATTGCTCTGTATTGTAAATGTTTGTCTCATCTTTGCCAAAATTAACATTTTTTTATTCTCTAGTTTTTTTCCGTGTTTATTCAGATGGAGAGTCGGTGACTGTGATGGAGGGTGATTCAGTCATTCTACACAGTGATGTTAAAATAACCCAAAAAGACAAAATTAAATGGTACATTAATAACATTCGTGTCGCTCAAATCAATGGAGATCTGAGTAAGACCTGTACTGATGTTCAGTGTAATGAAGGCACTGAGAGATTCAGAGGCAGACTGAAGTTGGATCATCAGACTGGATCTCTGACCATCATGAACACCAACAAAACAGATGATGGAGAATATCATCTAGAGATCATAAGTAAAATCAGCAGTGCGAAGACATTTACTGTTTCAATCATCGGTGAGTGACTTTGAGTGTGTAAATGCAGGTTATTTGTTTATATTATAGAAATCTTGTCAGTTTTTGGAGGGGCTGTTTATTTTTTTTGACCTGTATATCATAAAATCTAACCATTTATCAATTGTTCAAGTTACATTTGTTGTAAGAGTGCAATTTGTAGAATTGAACATTTTGTTTAAAACTAAATCAGTTTCTTTGGGAAGCTGATGGGATTAAAAGTTTTGGTTCATAAAAAATCATTTCCAGTTTTAATGTTTAAGGCTGCATTCCAGTCCACTTTTAGACATGTACTCATAAACATCCTTTCCCTTGTTCCCTCAAGTCCCAAATGCCATTTTGAAGTGCGTTCCACTTTAGGTGAAAGAGGGAAGCTTAAATAGACGTACCCTCGATCCTTCAATTTTGACTGAAGGAGCAAGTCTGCTTCATATGTCCACTCTAGAACAATGCAATGTGATTGAGACATCACAACAGTGTAGTTCCCAAGTGTTAATAAGTCATTCCTTTTAAACACATTCAGTTGTTCCACCAGCAGTGGATACTTGTGTGACGTAATCAATGACGTACATCCGAGGCAATGAGATGGAGGGAAGTTAGCAAGTTAAGGGCATAAATAATTGGACTGTAACGCAGCCATATTTTGCTATGAATTCAATGTACAAATGGTGAGAATGTATTTAAAAAAACATCCAGTCATGTTCACAATTTATTTTTGTTTTCAACTAAACAATTGGTATTTCAATCATTTGATGGCTTGTGTTTCAGATGCTGAACAAGGTGACATGAAGAGAATATCAGTGACAGAGGGAGAATCTGTTACTTTAGATACTGGTGTAATAAGAAAACTACATGATATGATGACATGGTATTTTAAGGACATTCTCATTACTGAAATCACTGGAGATCAGAGTAAGATCTCTACTGATGATCAATGTAATGATGCTAATGAGAGATTCAGAGACAGACTGGAGCTGAATCATCAGACTGGATCTCTGACCATCTTGAACACCAGGACCACAGACTCTGGAGATTATAAACTACAGATCACCAGCAGCAGATTCACTATTATAAAGAGCTTCCATGTAACTTCCAGTGGTAAGAGTAAAATTTTTATTATAACGTTACAGTTCGGATATATATATATATATGATATGTTGCAGTTTCTCAATGTCATTTTGACCAACTGGGATGTACAATTAAACATCATTTTATTAATTTAATAATAATAATAAGGGAACAGATGAAAAGAGAATGTGTGTTCAACAGCAGATGATCATATATATATTTTTTCATGTATATATATATATATATTTATTTTTTCTCAATGTGTCTTCTCTAGCTCTAAAACACAACCTCTGTGCATAAACTGCCAAATATCAACAAAACAATATTACTAAACCAAATAAGACTAAAATATGAACAAATTTGAATATTTTAGTCACCTGGTACTGCCAGTATATTCACAGACATGCAGTCTGAGAATATAACACACTGCTGCTGCAAACATAATATACATGTAACCTGTAGCAGATCTATACACAGGTGGAGCTTGGGTGGAGAAGGGTTTCCAAAAATGCACTGCAGATTGCGAACGCTCACAACACTGGAGTGTTTAAATATCAAGGAGCAATTCTAATTGGCTGCTGAGACAACACCAACCAATCACCTGCACCAAGTAGTTGAAAGCACACACAATATTTTTTCATTTTTAGCATTGCAAACTTGAAATTGCAACATGATCATCTTAAAAACCAGAGTGCAACCACCTTAAAGGGGACCTATTATGCCCCTTTTTCCTTTTTACAAGATGTAAAATAAATATCACAGCAGTTTTTATCAAGTATGATTATAAAAAATACTTCTTTTTTTTTTTACCATTAGAAGCTGGCTATATTCACATACTGTTGCCACAGAACTGTGCTTAAACAAAATAGGTCCCCTTTAAATGATGTCCTAACATGAGACTGATAAAGAGCAGGATGTCACAAGGCATTCGGTTTCTGTAAAGTAAATTAATGGTTCAAGATACCCTCAAGTACTTTTTTTGAGATTTTAACAGATTTGTATGTGTTGAGCATCAGTTAAGACAACGTTATCACCTGTCAGCTTTAATTGTGGGGAAAAATTGATCATTTGGAGCTTTTGTCAGCTAATTTCTTCTTGAAAATTTCAGCAAATTTTCATCATCTCTTCATCTTTCAAAATGACTATTGGGGCGGGATCAAAATCGGTGACATATAGTGATGACGCGTCGGTTTCTCGTTATTATTCATAGCTGAGTTTTCTTATCCTATGAAAAGACCCTGCTTCTTAATTATGACTGCACGTGCTTTCCGATGACAGACTAATATAGACATACCTGCCAAGCTGTTAGACAGCTCACGACACGCAGTATTTAGCCGTTCATGAAGGATTGTATGTGTTTGTTTCCATGATCCACGGAGTTTGTTGCATGGCTTTCTCCGCGATGCTGTCAGGGCCACCGATACAGCCAACCTGTTTGTGTGCAGCAAGTATTTTTGTCAGGAAAGCTGTACAAGAATTGGAGAATGGCAGACTTTGTCTTTTATCAGTTGAGTTCATTACCATTCAGACACATCGCCGTGCTGCTGTGTTCGCCTATGTTTAAAATCTCCAGATTACCAGCAGGGCTAATGGTTAGAATAGACAGGGAAAGAGACCTGCTGCACTGCTGTCCACTGTGTCTGCATTCAGATCCCGGGATTCAGTAGGAGAGAAGTCCTCCTCATTTATAGTGTTTATATAAACACAATTATCTTTATAATGGTATAACAAATTGTGGTTATGTGTATATGAAATTACGAATAGCCTATCCTATATCTAGCAGAGCATTAAATTACTTACTGTTTATTTCTTTGCATTTTAACTTTGTAAAATATAAAATCTTGCGTCTCCTCACATTTTGTATCAGATTTTTTTTATCTTGAGCTGGTGAGTCAACTTTCAAAAGCCCCTCTTTTTCCCCTGCTCTGCTGGCCATGCCCACTCCTCCATGCCCACTCCGATCCTTCCTCTCTCTCTGCTCCCCAAGCTTCCCTGTCTGTAATCTCCACTGTCCTATCCATATAGAGAGGAAAACCCCTAAAAAAAAAGAAAGTAGTAATTATAGCAGGACCTCTAGGCCAAGATGCATGTACATCAGGGCACTGCTATTGCTACACTTTCAACAATGGGAGAATGTTCTACTATCTTGTTTCCACTAAATAGTATGGCTATTCAGTATACAATACAGTACAGGTTGGTACGGGTCAACCAGATTATGTTCTTCTTCTTGGCATGGGGCTGTTTGACAACAAGCTTTGTTTGAGCTCATGGTGTACAGTATTATCACAGAAAAGTACGGTATGGTTCGCTGTTTTGGGTCGGTTTGGTTTTGGTCAGTGGAAACGGACATAAATGTGTACCAAACTGTACTGTACCGAACTCTATTGCTCTTTGGTAACGGGCCATGTCCTGCTGATTGGTTGGTTTGAATGTCTCAGATTTGGCATTTGGTCAAGGAAGAGATACAAAAATGTAACTGTACCTCTAGCCCTTGCTTCCTTGGATTCTTTCTTGGGAGCCTGCTCTTGCTTTCTGTCCATCCATCTATCTCTCAGGTAAAGTTCTACATTCAAGATGGATACAACTGTGTGTTATATAATTTCATACATCTATTTTGTAAAGAATTCGATTGTAACCCTAACTAAAATACTGCTATTAAACCATTTCAGTCATGAATGATCTGTTAGCGATATTTGATTTAACATCAACATTGGACTGCTACATGTTGCTATACAAAACGAGTCACACAATAGCATGCTCTTCCACAGGTTTTGCTATTTTAACTGTTTATTTCCATCATTATTTCAAGTGGCAGAAGGTGGAAATATATAAGAAAGGTTTTTACACCAACTCATTGTTTTGGTTTCTTTACTCATTTGGAAATCCTATACCTTGAACCATCGCAGAAAACAAAAACCTTACATTATCATAAGAACATTACTAAAAGCAAAACCACTGTGTTGGTGAATCTGTGAAAATGACTTTTCCATAACAATCTGCAATTGAAGGAAAATGTTCAGTTACTGCAACCTCTGTTACTGTATATAATATTACATTATATTAACATATTAAAGGGTTTTATGTTAATCATTGTTTTCATGGTAGTATGTTTGAAAAATTTAACCTTGACTTATGCTTCTAATTCAGGAAAAAGTTGAATTATTCAAAGCCAATGATTATTATTATTTTATCGCAAATGAATGGAAAAGTCATTGAAGTATGCAAATTATTCATTAAAAAGGTGTGAGAACAATGAGTTTCTAAACAAGCTCACAATTTAGGAGTATTTCCTTCACGGTGACACTTTATGTATAGTGCGATTGTTCTTCTTTAAATCAAGGCATTCATATTTACAATTTTTTTTTTTTTTATTCACTGCAGCCAATGAAGTTCTGGCACTGGATGGACCTTTATCTTTAACAGGAATATGTGGCTTTGGAATCACATTGCTGCTGCTGTTCTTGTTTCTTCGTCACAGGAAGAGTCCTCGCTTTATGAAAAAGTGTATGTACTAGAACTAATAAAACAAGAGAAAATAGAGAGCATACTTTTGCTTAGAGCAGATATGAAGAAAATTACTGTTTTTGATTTTCTTGTTCTCTGTTCTCTGTTTTCTGTGTCTGTTTTAGCTCTGCCAAATGAAAGGTCTGTGATGGAGGAAGATTCTGTCACTATAAACACTGAAATTACTGTTATACAGGGCAATGATCGGATACTGAAGTTCAGAAATATTGTCATTGCTGAAATCGGTGGAGGGACCAGTCAACTCTTTAAATATGAGGGGGGCTCAGGGAAAGTTGGAAGCTGGATGTGTAGGTGAGCAATTCAAAGCTTTCATCTTTCATTTGTATAATGTGCAAATTTTAAACATCAAAGCAACGGATATATATAAGAATAACTATTCTTTTAATAGTTTATTTATTATTAGCTAATTTTAAGATCAAATGCCACAATAAGAAAGAGAGTGACATCAGCACTGGTAAAATAATTTAGTCTCACTTTTAAGGACATTAAAGGGATATTTCACCCAGAAATTAATATTTACTCACTACTTTCTTTTCCACAAGTGGTTCCAAAACTAAGAGTTTCATTCTTCTGTTGAACAAAAAGAAGATATTTTGAAGAAAGCCAAAAACCTGTAACTATTGAAATCCATACTAGAAAAAACAAATACTATGTTTATGGTTACAGGTTCCGACATTTTGTTTAACAGAGAAACTAACAAAGGTTTGAGGGTAGGGAAATGTTGACAGAATTTAAATTTTTTCGAAAAGAACTATTCTTTTAAGGTGTATTAAATGTTTTCTTTACAAAGCTTGTCTATGGGGAAAAAAGAAAACATGTAGCATGCAGTTGAGTGACTGGATTTATATTCTGCTTGTCTGTGAAAAGCAGGCCTTTATTAAAAGGCAAAGGTGTGTACAAATATAACTTAATGATCACTAGATTTGGAAAGATCTCACTGAAGTTATTAAGTCGTAATATCTTAGGAAAGTAACTTCCAGTGTAACAATGAACTTATTTTAATGGGGATCTATTATGCAAGATGTAAAATAAGTCTCTGATGTCCCTAGAGTGCGTATGTGAAGTTTCAGCTCAAAATACACCACAAATAAACTCTTTAAAAACTGCCCCTTTTAGGCTTTAATCCAATTATAATTGTTTCATTTTGGTGACTGTCACTTTTTGGTGACTGAGCACTGAGATTGTGCTCTTTTCAAAAGAAGGCGGAGCTACACATGCCTATGTGTCAGCATAGTGGCAGATTAAGAACAAGACTAACGTCCTATGCTAATGAGGGAGAGATGGTCACTAATGGACGGGGCTTTCCCCCTCTGATGACATGTACAAAGAGTGCTTTTATCAAGTGTGATTATAAAAAAAATACACGAATACATTTTTAACCATTAGAAGCTGGTTAGATTCAAACACTGTTGCCCCTTATAAAAGTGATTTTTATATAATAGGCATCCTTAAAATCAGCACTGAGAAATATTTAGATGAACCATAAGACTAGCAGACTAATCATGTCCATGATTGTGGACATTTGTGTCAGAAAAGTAAAAACAAAATGTTTTTTGTCTTTCTTTAGACCTAACTGAAGTCAAGGAGTTCACGGAGACTTCTTCTGGGATGCTTGTAACAAAAAAAAGGCATGAAACACTACATGGCACAGGCTAATATGTCTGTGCCTCAGTCTGCTAGCAATCATGTTAAATCTAAATACTTGTTGGTAATTGGTTGCTTTCTACCGCTTCTAGCTTAACATTTCAAATACTTGGCTTGTCATCAACAATCTGCATCATGCTTTTAAATCTGTCTTTAAGGAACATCTGCGATAAGTCAACAGTATTTTTTGGTCACATTTTACAATAACATGAAAAGTACATGAATAATTATGTACTAATATGTAAACTAAAAGTTACTTTATTACGAACTAATGATGAGCTAAACCATGTGTTAATAAAAAAAACTACAACGTGAGTCACACATGTGAATAATCCGTGCCTTAATTACTTGTTAGTACGTTTATTAAAGTATTTTAGTTTAAGCTGAACATTACTAAAATTAAGAATATGAATTAAAATTGCAACTTGACCAACATAAAATCATGATCTGTTAATGTATCATTATGTCATGACTTTACTTGGAGCGGCACATTATCATGAACTACTCATAAACTGTTTTAACTGTTCATTTTGAAGCAGAGTGAATACTTTTCATTGTTTTTATTTTCAATGTAAACTTGATGAACGTGCATGATCATTTCATTTAAACACAGGAGTTCATGACTAGTTAAGAATGAATTAATGATAACGTGCCCCTCCAAGTAAAGTCATGACATAATGATACATTAACAGATCATGAGTTCATGTTGGTCAAGTTACAGTTTAAATTAGTATTATTTTAAGAAGGACAAGGCAAGATACTGTACAGTATAGTATAGGAGTAGAGGAAGGTGGACACAGGTGAACTATATGTTATGCAAGAAATGCAAGACTGTAACACACACTCAAAAATATTTTTGCTGCTTGTTAAAACTTCTTATTTAAAATGAGCTGAAACAACTCAATTCTCGAGATTTCATCGGGACAACTTCATTGTTTTATGTTCAATCTACTTAAATATGTAAAAACTAATAAGTTAACTTAAAATGCTAAATGTTAACTGCTAAAAAATTTTTGTGCTAACAATGCACATCACTGATGCGTGAAATTTCTATTTTAGAAATGGTTTTTATTTCTGCTACATTGCAGCAGAACAACAACATATACTATGACAATGATTACCTCAGTTTCTGATTATGTTTTACTTTATTCAGTCTTAAATGCTCCTAATGTGAGTTTAAATAACATTTTACGTGGTATTTATTACCATAAAGAAAGTGGCAGCAGATAGTTTACCTCAGTTTACCTCTTGAAAATAAAGTAATTAGCCAACATACATTTTGAAAATTAAAGTAAGAACTGTGACTCAACAAATATCAGTAACTCAGCATGTACTTTTAAGCATTTTAAATGTTTGATATGCATTAAGCAAATTATAAACTTTACCATTTTGAGCTTCTGAATGTCTATGGTATTTAAAATGTTACTGTCGTGATGCATTCGATGTGGACAGGATCTGAGAATCCTTGTAGCGAACTTATGTGTGTGTTGCCTTAAAGCAACCATTCATTTGTGTTGCGCTTTATTTTCATTTGTTTATATTCAATTATTCTTTAATCATTCATTCATTTTCTTTTCGGCTTAGTCCCTTTATTAATCTGGGGTCGCCACAGCGGAATGAACCGCCAACTTATCCAGCATATGTTATTCGCAGCGGATGCCCTTCCAGCTGCAACCCATCACTGGGAAACATCCATATATATGGGTATGGATGTTTGCATGTTTTCCCCATGTTGGCGTGGGTTTCCTCCGGGTGCTCCGGTTTCCCCCACAAGTCCAAAGACATGCGGTATAGGTGAATTGGGTAAGCTAAATTGTCCATAGTGTATGTGTGTGAATGAGTGTGTATGGATGTTTCCCAGTGATGGGTTGCAGCTGGAAGGGCATCCGCTGCATAAAACATATGCTGGATAAGTTGGCGGTTCATTCCGCTGTGGCATTATATTACAAAAGTCTTACATGTCTTTTTTTTTTTTTTTTTTGCAGTTACAGGTTTCCAAGAATTACTGTTACTGACATATCAAAACATATATATTGTCATTAATTTCTTATTCATTTCATTGTATCTTATGTGCAAAAAATGTATGTGCCTATATTTTTATAACAAAAAAGTTAACCATTATATATTATAAAATTTTTTACAGTTTTTCTACTGTTAAAGGAAATGTTACATATACAGTGGAGGAAATAAGTATTAACACCATGTTTTTAGGAATAATAGTTCTAAAGAAGAACCAGATTTGGGTAAAAACAAACAAAAAACAACAACAATGCAAACAAAAATAAAACAAACAAAAATAATTGGAAAATGAGTTGTGTAATAACAATGGAATGACACAAGGAGAAAGTTCTGAACTACTGAAACGTATTCAGTAGTTTATATAAAAGGCTATTTTGGTGATGGCAGCTTAAAGACGACTCTCATATGGAGAATGAAGTCACATGCATTGCTCAGGTGTGAGTTTTTCACAGACTTCAATAGTGTAAAAATCTTAATGATTCTGTCGGTCTCGTCTATCAAATCTGATCTTTAATTTGAATTCTCTATTGGATTTAAATCAGGTGATTGGCTGGGCCATTCTACAGCTTGATTTTCTTTCTCTGAAAGCATTTGAGAGTTCCCTTGGCTGTGTTTTGGATCATTGTCTTGCTGAAATGTCCACCCTGGTTTCACCTTCATCATTTTATTACACATAACTTCATTTATAAACGAATTAGATTTTTATCATATCATTATCATATATGTATTTCTTTGGTTATCAACATCTGGTGAAAATTCATATTCATAAAGTCATATTTACACACCCTTTGACTTGTTCCAAACCAGTTTGAGTTTTTTCTTCTTCTGTTGAACACAAAAGAAGATATTTTGAAGAATGTTGGAAACCTGTAACCATTGACTTCCATAGTAGGAAATACTTTGGAAATACACTTTCCAAATACTTTGTAAAAAAATGATTGCAGGTTTCTAAGAATTACTGTTACTGTCACTGTTACTTTATATCAAAACATATGTTATTATATACAATATACTGTCATTAATAACTTATTCAGTTCATGGTGTCTTATGTGCAAAAAAATGGCAATATATGTGCATGTGCATATATTTTATAACAAACAAGTTCTGTAACCTAAAATCTGCAACCCAACATCACTGGGTTGGTTTGCGGCAAAACATGTGATTCACGTAAACAAGTTATTTCGGCTCGGCCCAGGTTGTTTACATTCCCAGGGTGCAAAACATAGACACACTATCACGTCTCGTTTGTTGGATAAAGGGACATCTGTCTCAAAATCATGAGGCTGAAGAATATGTGAGATTTGTGGCTGTGAATGCTACTTTCAGTGCACTTAGAATGAGAACTGTAGAAGAGGTATCAGCAGCAGACGATAGACTAAAGAGAGTCAGACAAGGTGTGCGGAATGCCATTGCCAGTAAATTAAGCATGATTGGACAGTTGGTCTTGAGGGCTGTGGGCATACGAGTTGTGTTATCACAGTCACTCAGAACAAAAGCTTTAAACTTAGCACACAAAGGGCATTAAGGTGTAGTAGGCACCAAACAGAACCTTAGAACCAAAGAGTGGTGGTTCTGATAAGGAGGCAGAAAGACATGTCAGAGCATGCATGTCATGGATGTCTATTAGTGATGAAACCTGATAAACCAAATAGATAAGCCACTGATAATGACACAGTTACTAAACACTGATCTGTTAGGTCCTCTGCCAACAGGAGAATCCATTCTTATGGTAGTTGAATATTATAGCTGCTATGAGTACAGAATGCTCAAGTCTACCATAGCCAATAATTATTGATGGTTTGGGGAGATATTTAGCAGTTTTTTATTTAGATCAGATTGCGGACCATAGTTTAAAACAAATATGAATTGCTGAGGTGGAAGGCTTAGACTAGAAAAAGGAGCTCTGTAAATGTGTGGCTGTGTAGAGAGCTATTGATCACAACACTACAGGGAGGAGTCCCGCGGAGTTCAGCTGGAAAATCAGGGTAAAACTGACAGATTTGACCATGTCATACAATAATCAAGGGATTAGGGATCATGATACTGAACAAAAAGGAAAAAAAGCTTTCTGCTGATCCCCGCCATGGAGCAAATGACTCAGCTGGATGTGGGAGATCAGGTCCTGAAGAGGAAAAGACAAACAACCACATTCAGCCAATCCCATACACTATCGTGTCTGAAAGGGAAATTTAGTGACCATCGAAGACTCGGGTGGAGCACAGTATTAAAGAAATGACAATCCAGTGGAAAGCAAAACTAAACCTCAAACAGAACCAGCTGAATCAGAGACAAGATAAGAGTGATTTTGGTCTGACAATTAATCGAGAGTGCACCACCAGAGGGCAGTGCAGCTGTACAAACAAGACCTAAGAAACAAATCAAATTATCTTTTTTTTTTTGTTTGTTAACTTTTGTAAATTTTTTAAAAGTTGTTACTTGGGTTTGCTATACTCGTAAATGCCAGGTTGAATATGCTGGTTAAATGTTAACAATGCTTTCTAAATTGCATGTTTATTTCTAAGTAATGGGGAGATGTCATGTATCATGTGTAATGCTTGTGACGTCATTACGGAGAAATGAGGAAGTAAAAGTTTTTTTTTAATTATTATTGTTTTTTTATTGAATAACGTCAAGAAATACAATACAAGTCAAGTACAACAAATGCAAAGAAAATTTCAAAGGCTAGGGGGAGATATGAACAATATCACAGGAATACATTAAATGATATACAGACTTGTACAATTCGCATAGCTTTTAGATTTTTTGAGGGTAATATGGACTCAATATAATGCTTCACTTCATTTTTAAATGCAATAACATTTGGATTTTTATCTAAAATTTTACATTTATGAATATGAAATTTGGCCATTAAAATAAAGAAATTTATAAAAAATCTATGGGTCTTTTTGTCTCTAGAGTTTTCAAAAATTCCCAAAAGTACATCTTTCCAGTGTAAACTAATATTTTCATCAATATTGACACAATAAAGTCAATTACATTTCGCCAACAAAATGACACACGGGCAATACCAAAATAAATGAACAGCACTCTCTGGCCTCTGTTTGCAAAAAACAAAACCTTACATCTATATCCTTTTTAAATTTAGATAAATAATGTTTGGCAGGATATACTCTGTGAAGGAGTTTAAATGAAATCTCTTTAACCTTGTTTGTTAAAAGATAGCGATTAGGCAGAACCTAAACCTTTTTCCAATCAACATCCCTCATAAATTTATTCCAATATGCTATTGCATTTGGTTTTGATGCAACGTCCTTCTGGAAAAGGGCTTTTATTGATCTGTTATTATTCTTACAATTATAGGAAAAGCACATTTTACCTATTGAAGAGTCACTGGGTGAAAATTGTGGCAAAAGCTGATAATCCAATCTGCTTTGTTGTTTATACAACATACATATTTTAGGAGAGATTGCACCAAAAACCATTGTAAATTCCTTTGGTGGTATGGGAAAATTATATTTTGTTAAGAATTCCTTGTATGTAAAGAGAAGAATCTGAATTAAATAACTGGTCTACCAATACAATGTTATTCCAAAACCAGTTAGCAAAAAAAATAGATTTTTGTTTATATAAGATGTCCTTATTATTTCAAATAAAGTAACGGTGTGGTGAAAAATTGTGTTTGTAAATCAAATTCCATGCTAAAAAAGCTTGACGGTGAAATAACGAAAGTTTCTCAGGTATTTTGTTGATATCAAAATTACAAGTAAGAAAAAAATCTATGCCACCCAAACTAGATAAAATATGGAGGGGAATCATATTCCAAATAGAGGTTGGATATTTAACAAGTTGTCTAATCCAGTTAATTTTAAATGTATTGTTTAGTATAGAGAAGTCCAGGAAATTTAGACCACCGTTTACGTACGAGTTCATTAAAACTGCCTTCCTAATATAATGTATCCTATTTTTCCAAACGAAATTAAAGAGCATTTTATCAATCTCCTTTGAAATTTTATCATCAACCTGAAGAGGTATAGCTGTATAAATTAGTCGGGATATACATTCTGCTTTGGATATCAAAACTCTCCCTCTTAATGATAAATCTCTTGAAAGCCATTGATTTAACTTCCTCTGGGTTTTTTGGATTATAGGATTAAAATTTAATGAACTTCTGTTCTTCTGATTCTTACTAATTATAATTCCTAGGTATTTGACCTCCGTTTTGACTTGAATGTTACAGCAAGATGCCACTAAGCATTCTTTGACCGCCATAAGTTCACACTTCTTTACATTTAAATAGACACCTGATGCTTTAGAGAATTCTTCTATTACTTTAATCACAACGGGGATTTGTTTTTCATTTTGAAGAAAAAAGGTGGTATCATCTGCTAATTGTGTTATACCTAATTCTCTGTCAATAATAGTCATTCCTTTAATGGGACTGGCTTTAATATGATTAGCAAGAAGTTGACTTACTATCAAAAATAAATAAGGAGAGACAGGGCAACCCTGTCTAATTCCTCTGGCTAGATTAAATCTAGAAGAAGTGCCACCCAGCAATTTTATTGAGCTATTACTGTTCTTGTAAAGGGTTTTAATTGCACTAGTAAAAAAAGTGAAGTGAAGTGAAGTGTAGTGTGGCCAAGTATGGTGTC
>CAIGQV010015316.1:93533-108860 GCA_903798115.1 Danio jaintianensis
AGAGTGAGCTTCTTGTACAAAACAAAAATCTGCCCTAAACTGTTTGGTGAAAAGAAATAGAGCTTTCCTCTTAACATTATTTCGTAACCCCCTAGCATTAAATGAAACAAAAGATAGATGTGACAAACTGATTAAAGAATAATAAACAATTGGATGAGGAAGTAAAAGGTGAGGGATCGTTTTGGCATGAAACTTGTCTCCTGTCTGATTTAGTTTTTGAACTTGTCTTTTATTAGCTTATTATATCTGAGAGATTACTTTAAATACATCTGCACTGATATACTGTATTCAAACAATACATTTAATTAAATTTACGTGGGATTTTTTTAAAAGCGTAGTGCACATATAAATACCACTTTATTAAACCATAGTATATTAAACAAACAGAAACAAAGGACGTGACGATGTCAGTAAGATGCAAATTGACATATGGCATCACCTAGTGACATTTAGCGACTTTTCGAGCAAGGGATAGCGTCTTTTAGGATAGCACAATTTTAGGCTTTTAGTAAGATTAATTGAAATGACCTCATGGCCAAGTCACAGCCGTGTTCCGCCTCACCACAGCTCAGTGAACGGGAGAGCTCAGCCAGACAATGGAAGGTAAGTACTTTAAATATACAAATTTATATGTTAAATCCACATCATTCATTAGAATTTATTTACTTTTAGAAATGGGGTTCGATACAGCGGAGTTTGCTTTTCTAATTTGATGGTATTTGTTTGTTAGGCCATCCATCTACATTTCTTGCTTGTGTATTTCATTTAATGCTATACATTTACGAACATACTGCCTAATATATATATATTCATTCATTCATTTTCAACCGATTTTCCGGGGCCGGGTCGTGGGGGCAGCAGTCTTAGGAGAGAGCCCCAGACTTCCCTCTCCCCAGACACTTCCTCCAGCTCCTCCGGGGGGATCCCGAGGCGTTCCCAGGCCAGCCGAGAGACATAGTCCCTCCAGCGTGTCCTGGGTCTTCCCCGAGGCCTCCTCCCGGTGGGACATGCCTGGAACACCTCCCTAGGTAGGCGTCCAGGAGGCATCCGAAACAGATGCCCGAGCCACCTCAGCTGACTTCTGAGGTGACTTCGATGTGGAGGAGCAGCGGCTCTACTCCGAGCTCCTCACGGGTGACAGAGCTCCTCACCCTATCTATAAGGGTGCGCCCTGCCACACTTATATATATATGGGTGGCATATCAGAGTTCAAAAGAGGAATTGTTGATGCATGTCTCGTTAGAGCATCTGTGACCAAGACAGCAGTCTTTGTAATGTATCAAGTATCCACACAGTATCCAGGCTAATGGAAACCACCAAAAAGGACGAACCACATCCAACAGGAGTAACTGTGAATGCAAGAGGAAGCTGACTGAAAGGGATGTCCGTGTGCTGACCCAGATTGTATCCAAAAGACATAAAACCACAGCTGCCCAATTCACTGCAGAATTAAACGTGCCCCTCAACTCTCATGCTTCTACCAAGCCGGGCTGCTATAGCAAACCTTTGGTCACCCGTGCCAATGGCAAATATCAGTTTCAATGGTGCCAGCAGTGAAAATCTTGGGGTGTGGACAATGTGAAACATGTATTGTTCTCTGATGAGCCCACCTTCACTGTCTTTGCTACATCTGGGAGAGTTACGGTGTGGAGAAGCCCCAAAGAAGCGTACCACCCAGACTGTTGCATGCCCAGAGTGAAGCATGGAGGGGATCAGTGATGGTTTGGGCTGCAATATCATGGCATTCCCTAGGCCCAATACTTGTGCTAGATAGGCATCACTGCCATTGACTACCGAACCATTCTGGACATTCAAACATTGTATCCTGAAGGCGGTGCCGTGTATCAAGATGATAATACACCAATACACACAGCAAGACTGATGACAGAGTAGTTTGATTAACATGAAAGTGTGCAGGCCATGGGAGATATTTAACTTTAGTCACCAGATCTAAATATTATTGAGCCACTTTGGGGTGTTTTGGAGAGAACGTTTCCCTCCACCAGCATCACTTAGTGACCTGGCCACTATTCTGTAAGAAGAATGGCTCAAAATCCCTCTGGTCACTGTGCAGGACTTGTATCTGTCATTCCCAACACAAATTGATGCTGTATTGGCCTCAAAAGGAGTCCCTACGCTATACTAATGAATTATTGTAGTATAAAACCAGGCATACACACACATTGACATATATGTGTGTGTGTGTACTGTGTGAATGTGAATTCACTGTGAATATTACTCTGAGTAATTGTATTACATTTATTCCTAATTATCTCTCAGACATGGACAAAAGCAGTGCATGAACAGGATATGAAAATGCGACAGGATGTAGGGGTCTATATGACATCATGAGTCATTCTTCTCAGAAGTAACATTCTGTTTCTTTTCCTGGAGCAGAAGTGAATACTGAAATGCACAGTCACCAAATACCTATGCGGTTGTGGATTTAAAGGACGCATGACCTCAACTGTCAGTATTTATATTTTATAATTCTCATGAATATTCATATCAATACCATTTGTTTGACTTGAGAAATTCTGTGAGGCATCATTTGATATATTCGGCATTTTTTTTGGTTAGGCTGTTTGAAGCAGAATCTTAACTGTGACATTTAGGTGAGCAGGAATGGAAAAAACACGTCAACCACACTTCAAGCATCTTCCCTCAGACGCTTTGAGTTACTAAAATTAAACTTACAGCAATACATGCTCATGCACGAGTGCTTTGTCTGCTGAACAGATCAGACCACACATATATAATTCATTGAAACCCACAGGTGTTATACATTTTTGGTATAAATAATAGACCAAATCTCAGCACTGACAGTGTCCTCCAAAACTTGTTGCTTTGGAGAACTTCATTAATTTATGAATGCCTATATATATATATATATATATATATAGTGATTTAAGCTATGTGCTCCCACATCAGTCCCAGAATGCAGCTTTTTTTAAATTTAGATTTCATATCTAACCAGATTGTACAGCTGGACCTTGCATGTACTTAGACAATGACTTAAGATGAATCATCTTCTAATGACAACATGCGCATACACCACATTCTCCTCCTCAACCTTCTGTAAAGAAAAACAAACAAACAATAAAAACACATTACAGATTGCAAGACTGACTTGAACTCGTAACAAGACTGGGTAACACTTACTTGAAGAGGTGTTCATAAGACCTTTATAATCATGACCTGACACATGTCGTGAATGTGAATGTTTTTGTATGCATGCTTATGACAACTGTTAAGTGTTGCTTATTTATGTCAATTTAAATGCAAAGATGACATTGTTTATGGCAACTTGACATAAACAAATATATCACAATAGTCTTAATCTGTATCTTTATTTATAAATTACGGGAGTTTTCCGGGAGAAATAAAAAAAATGGGAGGGTGGCGGGAGATGGGTCTGAAATACGAGAGACTCCCGGGAAAAACGGGAGTGTTGGCAGGTATGCACTAAATATAAATGATGCTGTTATAAAATTCATGACATTTTTAATGGCTTCATGACAATCATGTTTATGACAGATTTATGACAAGTTTTGTAATAAGTTGTCACGTCAAAAACAATAACATTGTGATGTATGTATTTGTTATAATGTCATCTTTGCACTTAAAATATCATAACTGAGCGAATGACACTTAATGACAGTTGATACAAGCATTAAAAAAATCTTATTCACATTCATGACATTTGTAAAGGTTTCATATATGAACATGCCTTCAAGTAAAGTGTTACCCAAGACTGCATTTAAAAAAAGAAGTCTTATAGATGTCTAATAGACGTCTAAACATAGATGGCTTGGCTAAAACAAGGCCAAAACTAAACTATCAGTGAAAATCTAATAGACATCTACTAATAATCCAAATGAGGGTTAGATTGTACTAACAGCCTTTTCACATCAACACATTTTCTCAACCCCATTTAACACGAATTTCCCATTTGTCTACAATTATATGGGTTAAACAACCCATTTTTTGACAAAAAGCAACAATTTCATACACATAAATGTGTGTCATCACTGAAATTCTATGGAGGCTTAAATGCACACTAGTGTTCTTACCAATGTTTGTGCTTTCCTTTTGCATACCCTAGGTTCAGCGTAAGTGATCTCTTCATCACGAGTCTTGGCTGTTTAAACAATAATAAAATAATGGATTAAATGACAAATCTTGGTCTTAACTAGATCTTAAAACATTTGAAATCATAGTAAAACATTTAACTAGATTCAATGTCACTTGTATGTCCTCTTCTATTTACTTGTTCCATAATATTTGTCTGCCAAGTAAACAAAATTATTAAATTATTTCAAGCTAATGATTATTCCATCAACAAGGTGACCCTGGAGAATTGCATACAGTATGTATATTTGTGTGCGTGTATGTCTAACACTTTAAGACACAATCAGATTTTTCTGAGTGAGATGCACAAAGAGCCATTTTTAATTATACTACTAATTAATTTATATACTAGTATTTATCAATAGCCAAAAATATGTTGTATGGATCAAAATGATAGATTTTTGCAAAAAATCATTAGGCTATTAAGTAAAGATCAAGTTCCGTAAAGACATTTTGTATATTAAATATATCAAAACTTAATTTTTTAGAACTTATTTTGCACAGCTTTAAAGGTAATTGTGTTGACGCCAAATTCTGACCCTACCATCCGAATGTCGCAGCAGAAATCGAGACTCATCAGACCAGGCAACATTTTTTCAATCTTCTATTGACCAATTTTGGTGAGCATGTGTGAATTGTAGCCTCAGTTTCCTGTTCTTAGCTGACAGGAGAGGCACCCGGTGTGGTCTTCCGCTGCTGTAGCTCATCCGCCTCAAGGTTGGACGTGTTGTGCATTCAGAGATGCTCTTCTGCATACCTCGGTTGTAACGAGCGGTTATTTGAGTTGATCAGCTGGAACCAGTCTGGCCATTCTCCTCTAACCTCTGGCATCAACAAGGCATTTGTGCCCACAGAACTGCCGCTCACTAGATATTTTCTCTTTTTCGGACCATTCTCTGTAAACCCTACAGATGGTTGTGCGTGAAAATCCCAGTAGATCAACAGTTTCTGAAATACTCAAACCAGCCTGTCTGGCACCAACAACCATACCACATTCAAAGTCACTTAAATCCCCTTTCTTCCCCATTCTGATGCTCGGTTTGAACTGCAGCAGATCGTCTTGACCATGTCTACATGCCTAAATGCATAGAGTTACTGCCATGTGATTGGCTGATTAGAAATTTGAGTAAACGAGCAGTTAGACAGGTGTACCTAATAAAGTGGCTGGTGAGTGTATGAGGCACTGGAACCGGGAAAACTTGAACCCGCCCTTCTCTTCAAACACTAGCGGAGTGCAGGGGATGGGATTGATCATGACTGAAGATGATTGAACACTGATCACTGTGAAATGGCCGGAGATGCGGGGCTGTGGGGATGCGCAAGCCGTTTGTTAACTCTTTATGGGGCTATTCATGTCTAAAACCACGTGGAAAATGTGACGTGTGCTGCTTCCTTCACTGATTTAAATGTGTTTTGGAGCTTGCGGTGGCATTTGTCATTGCTATGGCCACCATCAGGTGTTCTTACACATATGCCATGTTCAACTTTGTCAATTTATACTGAATGTGTGTCGTTGTTATTACTTGGGTTGTGGTTAAGAATAGAGCAATATGCTGGTGTTTAACTCCATTGCTTTATTGCATTCCTGCATTGGGCTCTCGCATATACTCTGCACTCTGTGCTTCATAACTGTGGTGGGCATTTCCTTCAGCCTCACGCTGAATGCAGTCGACCAACCACAACAGAAAGCATCATCGGACCACTCACCGCAGATTAGCGTCACGCAAAGGAAGGGTTTGAAAAAATGAATCTCTGAACAAATCATATTGGAGTTCTTGATATATTTAGATAAAAATAAATGCATATAATAAGACAGTGAAAGTGCTTTGTGACCCTGCATGCATATCAGCCTGTTGTTGGAGACCCTTAAAACCAAAATATGACCTTTTATAATGCATAATAGGGGCTCATTAAGTGACTAATTAGTTAAAAAATAGTTATGACGGTGAGCTGATTGCAGTTTTTTTTTATTTAATGTATTTGTTATGAAGCATCAGATGCAACACTTGCCTTCTTGGTCTATTCTTCTGTGTTTCCTGCAGATCATTCCAACTATAACTACAATCAACAGAGATCCAGCAGCAGCAGCCGAGATCAACATTATGAAAAACAAGGGTTGCTTCTTATCTACAATAGACAACATGACCCGTTAGTGTGAGTAAATCTGTCTAATCTACAGTTGACACTATCAACATCAGCACAACATACATCAGCGCTGACATACCTGAACACGTCTGACAGAGTGTGTTGATGTCCAGATGTGTGGTCTGGTTGCTGATGGTGTTGTTGATCACACAGCTGTAGGTGTTTTTATCCTGATATTCCACCTCCAGAGGTAGAGAGAGACTGATGCTGAGATCAGACACACTGATGCTGGACAATAAACTGTTTCCTTTGTACCAGGAGAGACTCACAGCACTCACATTCGCCACTGAACACAACACTGAACAATTATACTGCGATGAAGAACACTGAGAAGAGTTGAAGATGAGGACAGGAACAGGCAGACGAGCTGGAAAGAACAGAGAAATTTTGAATGATTTTATAATAAAATGGGAATATATGTAGGGCAGTATTGATTATATCTACTCACCATGAACAGTAACACTAAATGTTGTTATTGATCGTTTTGCTCCAGTTATCTTTACTTCATAATGTCCAGCATGTTCAGTTGTGATGTTCATGATGGTTAGAGATCCAGTTTTATTGTCCAGCTTCAGTCTGTGTCTGAATCTAAAACCGACATCATCAGATATGTTGACTTGTTGATCTCTCTTGATTTCAACTTTGCGAGAGTGTTTACCTCCATATATCGTCCAAACTATGTCATCATCTTCATAGATTTCACTAACACTAATGTTTAGAGTGACAGAACTTCCCTCCATCACCGATACTGACTGTGCATTATTTGTCTCAACACCAAACACACCTGAAGAACATAAGCAAGAAGAGATTAAGGCTGTTGCTACTTTACAAAAGTCCAAAATTAGCAGTTGTGAGATTAAATATGATGGAGACAAATGTGAACCAATAATTTTGACTTTAAAGTCCCTCTAAAAACTTGTATCTGTAAAGGAATAGTTCACCCAAAAATGTGAATTTACTCATAATTTACTCACCCTCAAGTGCCTCCAAATCTTTATGACAATATTCTGTTGAACACCGAAGAAGATATTTTGAAGAAAACTGAAAACCTGTGACCATTGACTTCCATAGTATGAACCACAAATACTATGAAAGTCAATGGTTACAGATGTTGAACATTCTTCGAAATATCTCCATTCTGCCAAAATGGATTAACAACTTTGATGACATCCCCGAACACTTCAGCTACTGACAACACAAATGCTTTCAGTAATCTAAAGAATCCCATCGACCACACCATAAAAGATACTAAAGCAATGACTGACATCAGTCACTAGCTTACAGTATTTATTATGGTATTTATAGAAAGCGCATACAATAGTATTACTTATGCCGAGTTCAGACGATTTTTGCACGATTTTCAAAGTAGTCTAGTAACAGATGTTTTCACACTGCATGACTATCTGGGGTAGTGTTCTGTCGGTGCTGTGTTTACAATGTAGGATGGATCGGCGACAGGGGGTTTCACACTGCATGACTTTACAATAGGTAAAGAATCGCTGACAACTTTGTCTCGGTCCACAAACTACATCTCTTAACCAAACACACGCGAAAGGTGACATGGAAACAACGCGAGGTTATGTAGTATATCTTTTGTTATTAACTACATAATGAGAAAGAAGCCTAGTGTGCTAGAAAATGTGCTTATTTTGCTCACATGGCTTTTGAAGGGAATTATCAATTTCTCTTAAACTTTTTTCTTTATTGACCCAGTTGTGGTATTGCTCAGATGACACGTCAAACAGACGCTGGAGCTCCTGCCAAATTTACACTAGTTTTTGCTCCACTTCTTGGGTCCAATAGACTGAAAATAATCACTTTTAACTTCTCCCACAACCTCCCGCTGGCCTGCAGATACCCATGCTAGTGGATGCTGCTCTCTCATTGGCTGTAGGTAATCGCCGATGTTATTTTCAACCAGAACTTATTTCACATGGCATGATTTGAATCGCCGACAGGTCCAGATATTTAGCGTGCGATTCTCTCAGATTGCGTCTTTGATAGTTCACACTGTGTGATTGTTACTGCTTGTGATTTCAGGCATTTGTCTGCGATTTCTCAAAACCTGTCGGCAAGTCTGAACTCATCATTAGGAGACATGATATTGAAACATTTTAATGGGGGTGAAAGAAATCAACCTGTTTCAAATAAAACTGCACATTCCAATGCACTTAAGTTATCTATATTGACAATAAGAAATAATACACAATGACATTATCAGATTTTTACAACAGCTTGATCATTTACTTTTCTTTTTTTATAGTTATTTTTTATGAGTTTTTCACCTTTAATTGGAAATGACAGTAGAGGTTACAGACAGGAAAGTATTGGGAGCAGAGAGAGGGGAAGGGTTGGCAAAGGACCTCAAGCCAGGAATCGAACTCGGGTCACCGTAAGCACCTGGTGCTATATGTCAGCACACTTAACCACTACGCTATTGGTGCGGATGATTATAGACTTTTCTTACCAGTAAATTTGATATATGTAGGTGTTCATGATTACTCAAGTGAAGTTTATTTATAAACTAATTTCGAAAAGATTACGTGCTTATGATTGATCACGGCTGGTCCCGCATTAGCCAATTTATGATTCACCAATTAGACCATTCCTAAGTCACCATAAATAACCAAAGTTCCATACCACAGTCATCTTTGCTTTGAAGAATCCCCCCTTCCCCCCC
Source organism: Danio jaintianensis (assembly GCA_903798115.1). NCBI lineage: Eukaryota > Metazoa > Chordata > Actinopteri > Cypriniformes > Danionidae > Danio > Danio jaintianensis. The sequence continues at coordinate 102,490 of CAIGQV010015316.1, forward strand.
AGTTAGCACTGTTGCCCCACAGCAAGAACGTCACTTCTAGTCCTTACCAGGCTAGCCGATGTTTCTGTGCGGAGTTTACACATTCTCCTCATGCTCGCGTGGGTTTCCCCGGGTCCCCCAGTTTCCTCCCACCATCCAAAAACATGCGACTTAAGTTTATTGACTAATCCAAATCAGCACCATAGACGTGCTCCTAGTAAGCAGTTATCTCTTCATTACAATCACTAATTGCTCATCATCTACAACAGCAGGGGAGTTCTCGAGATCAACCTGAGCTCAAACTCCCCTCTCGCCCTGCAAACGGGACGGAGCCACGGGCTCGAGGATTTTATGAGCTCAGGGCTCTCTCCCGGGACAGCATGCCAAGCACGCTTTATAACCAATCATCAGCTAAGTGTGAACCCTTGAAAGTATTTATTTTAAGCCATTTCACTTGTAGGTCTACAATCTCTGAGCTGTCTCACAAGAGTGAGTTTTTAAAGAACTTTAGAATGCATTCCATTTTAGTGGGCATGGGGACACATCAAGCTTCAATTAAGACAAGTGTCTGATTTAAAATTTTGGAATTCCTATTATTCTAAATTCAGAACATTCTAAATCCCACGCGTGGAACGGAACTCCTAGGAGCACAGAAATAACAATCCCACATGTGGGACAATACTGCTCTAAAGGGTTAAATGTTGTTTGTTCGAAGTTCCTGGAGATTATTTTATTTTAACTGTCTGAAATAAAGATTCACACTCACTGTAGAAATGTCTGTTATTTTCCACAACTTTTTACTCTAGACTATTTTTTCCAGACCTAAAAGTTTCAGCTTAGATCTCACCATACAGCGCTAGTACATAAAAAAGCAGATTAAAAAAATATTATCTGAACAATAGCTGCAGTTTATTACTCTGAAAAAGACGATTATAAGTTGATATGTAGAAGTTTTTTAACTTACCAGTCAGATGGCACAAGCAAAAATGGAGCAAAACAAGGACCTGAAACATTTTCTTTGACAATTTTTTGCTAACTTAATAAGACTGCCCTCTATAAACACTTCAAGCTGTCATCCCCCTCCCCTTTGATCATCCTATCACATACGCACACAGAATGTTTTATGTAGTTACTTTGTTCCTCAGGTTCTGGTGTTCTCAATCACTCTTCATTTTTATGATTTAATATTAATCGGTTTTGAAAGAATCTTTGAATCTGATAGTTTTCAATGTATTAAAACAAACTAGAGTCAAATCAACCCGCATTGTCACAACAGCAAAGAGATAATGTGCATATCAGTAAAATACAGCGATTTTTAAATGGTCGTGTGCATTTACTGTTTTGAATGTATGTGGAAAGAAATTACATTTAAAGTGAAATGTTAGAGCGGTGTCTAAACTCATAGGAACAGTCTATTTTTAGTTTCCAAATTAGTCAAAAACTGAAAGCTAAATTGAAACTTGCTGTGGTTCTTTAGAGATGTGCTTTGAACCGCAGGTGGAAATTCTAGCACACAAACGAGAATGGGCATTCAGTGAGTCTATGTTTAGTTTGTAGGTAGAGTGTCTGTGGTCTTGCCATTATATCATTGTTCAAGACGTTTCAATTTGTAGAAACATTAAACATGATGAGAAAACTGTTATGAGCGTAAGGTGTGATCTCGTTGAACTGTACTGTTTCGCTTGTTCACACTGCTATGTGGCCTGATTTGTATTTAGGATTTTGTATCTTTATCTTAAATGTACTACATTTATTTGTACATTCCTATATTCCTCTTGTAGTGTTTCAGTGTTAACTGTATGCACATGATGGTCTGAGAGTAATGTAATGGGTCTGTATTTAGCACAACTGACAACAAAGCTGACTTTGACTTTGAAACTGGTCTTTGTACACTGGAAAACCTGATTAGTTCACCTTGGTTAGAGTACATGCAAACTGAAACTAAACAAAGACCTTTTAGTTTCAACAACTGGTTTATATTTTTATTTCGATTGTGTCACATCGATTAATGGTATTGTAGTTTTTTCCTTCAAAATGTGCGGAGTATAGCATTTCTGTCTTTTTCTCTGATTTTTAAATGCTTCTTTGCTTCAAATTGAAGTATGTAAAGTTATTTATCTCCATTGTCTTGGTAGATGCTTATAACAATTATTTTTAACAAACAGGCAGCTCTGGCTTGTAATAGCTAAATGTTTTTTTCTTTAACCTCATCATAAAAACTAGCATTCATAAACCTGGTTATAGATCAAATTAAGAAGGAATATATACCTGCATGATATTATTATCCAGTGCTTACATGTGAAAATGAATGGATGGACGATTCAGCTGCATACGCCCTCTTTTGGTGAGATGTGAGAATTGATTTCGCGAAAATTGATTTATGTTGTGACTGTGAAAAACAAATGAGCCTAAAATTTAAGATGGTAAAACGTGAGCTGTCACAAGGGATATGAATAATACAAAAATAGTCTGGGTTAGGTTTGGTGGATAGAAAATATTGTTAGGTCTGTATAGAAACAGCAAGTCCCCACAAAGATAGCTTAGCAGACGTGTGTGTGATTATTTTATACTTGATTTCAAAGCAAGATCAGTAAGTGCCTGTGTAACCCGTTGGTCCTGCACCTTTTGAGATCGGGAGAGTGAGGTTTACCTGCACTGCACTTAACTAGCTGGCCTCTGTTACCCTCACACCTGTCTGGGTCACAGCACCAATGTAACCCACCAGTCCCACACCACCTAATCACTGAAAGCTGGGATCGACCCTGCAATTCTTTGCATGGGGGGCAAATGCTCTATAGGCCATTTCTTCTACCATCTATCGATTTTACCTACACAGCACTTCACTAGCCTGGGATCCGTTACCCCTGCAGATTCCAGCTTTCCTCCAGACAAACAGTTTAATTGTGTTTCATCTGTAATGGTCAAACATTATGATTTTATTAGTGCACTCTTCTCTGGTTGTTGGTTGAAAGGAGGTATCGATTTAATTGTATTACGACTAAGAGCCACGGGAGGGCGTTGTATCGCTGTCAAATTACTTAGTGGATTTATGTTGGTTTCATCATCATGATCACCCAAATTTTCATGTATTATATTGCCTGATTATTGCTGAAAGATAACCTGAATGTCTATATTGTTTATGATTATTTTGTGAGGTATATATCCTATTCAACACCTTCATGTAAATGCATGGGCGTTTAACTAAGGAGTGTCTTCATCTGATCACTCTAATACAGTGCTGATTGGTAAATAAATTATATAATAAATAATGAATAAAAATAAACGAATAAATACAAATAAATAATGAACAAATAAAAATAAAGAAATAATTATATGAAAATAATTAAAGATAAAACAATAATAAAAAATAAATTATCTATTGAGTCCACAAATATAAACACAACCATATTTGGATCTAATAACCTTTTTAAAACATTAAATGTTGAATTTTACCCATTACTAAGTGGAAAATTGGTATTTTGAAAACAATTTTCTAATGAGTAACTTGCACAATAAAACTACAGAAACAAAATGCTTCATATATTAGAGTAATTTATTACAAGATATACACAATTGTAACCATCCTTTGTGGATGGATTGCTGACACATGTAGAACCAGCGGCCACAATAAATATGAAATGATTTGTGAAATATTCATTTCTGCTGGTCAATTTATCATTGTCCATACTTGCCCAAAGAGCATTGTTAGATTTATCAAATGTCTCTGTCTTACCACAAAAGCGGCTGTACAGCCAATGTACAGTGCATTAATAAAATTCCATTTTTGTAACGCTGAACACTAAAGCACAACAAGAGTTGGCCAATTACAATTATACAATTACAACTATACAATTTGTTGACCAATTACAATTATAAAATCTTGATCTTTTTTTTTATCTTTAATTTGTGTTAATCTTATGTTATTATGTTACAGTATATAGACCAATGACTGTAAAAAAATTAGATATAGACCTATAGATATTTGAACGTAGCGAGAATGCATTTGCCCCTTTTCTCTTTCCGTACATCCAGTTGTATTTTAATGTATTTGCCGCATCTGCGGAAATGTTGCCAAATCCGTAGTTTTCTCACACGAAGTTCGAACGACCTACAGAAGCGCCGAGGCATTAGGTGGTTGCATTTTGTTAACAGACCTGGAGGTGACTGCGGTCAGACCAGCCTTTAGTTAAAGAAGAACGGTCGAGCCGCCAAGTTATTTCTGTGGTCGCTCATACACTGCGTATTACGGGTAGAGCGCTAAAAACTGAACTGAACACAAATACTGTTGCTAACGCATGTTTGTCATGACATATCGGCATCTATCACGGTCTGATGATAAAAAATTAAATAATAACGAAACAAATAATAAATGAATGCAACTAAACAACCGGAATTTCAAGGCTGGTTTATCCGTATTTACAAAATAAAAGCCCTTCAAATCTCACAGACGGGACTACTTTGTCCCTCTATTAAAAAATGTATAATAATAAAACATATTGATTTCACAAGCCAGTTACACATTAGATTGATTGTACACCTTGCCACAGTGTAAGTTAAACATTTTTCGTGGCCATTTGATGTGAAATTATAAAATAAGAGCCCCTTAAACCTTCCACAAAACACTGCTTTGTCCCTGAATTCAAAAAAGGATAAAAATAAAACTATTAGATATCACAGCCCAGCTTTACCTCAGATTGGTAGTAGACATTACCACGGTGTCAACTAAACCCTTTTCATGGCCATCTGATGTGAAATTATCAAATAAGAGCCCTTCAAACCTTTCATAAAATACTGTGTTGTCCCTAAACTCAATTAATTTAAATAAAACTATTAAATTTTACAGGCCAGTTTGACCTCAGATTGATAGAAGATATTACCATGGCGTCAACTAAACACTTCTCTGATGTGAAATTAATAGTATTTGTGTTCAGTTCAGTTCTTGGCGCTTTACCGTAATACGCAATATATTCCTTGGCGGCTAGAATGACCGTTCTTTTTTGACTTGGCGGCTGGTCAGACCAACAGGAATTCCAATAGGAAACGGAATCGACCACATCAGCAGCCATTGAAACAGACGCAGACGCTTGAGTTCTCTGCTTGAACCATCACAGCACTATAACTGAGCTTTTTGGCAAATCTGGAAATAAATTATGAGTCTGTTATGAAAACTGTTAGGAAAAGTCTGACTAAAAGTTAAAATCTACGTTTGAATGGCAGATATTTTAAGCATCGACGTAACTTGCATTTAACTTTCAGTTTCGTTTTTCGCCATTATCAAGTTACAACCTCTTTCATTTTTTGCCAATAAGTGGTGTGACGATGGAAGTAATCTGCCGGCTTATATTGTGGGCATTCTTCGTGTCTGGTAAGATAATTTTGCTTGACTTTTTTTTATAAACTATGTTAGCAATGACGTAGTTTTATTGTTGCACCGCATTTAGCCACTCTAGTATAATCATCTTGAGGGTTTTGAGTTTATCATTTAATGATGAGTGTTGGATTTATGCATAGGATACGCCCTATCTATTTTTCGGAGCGCGGCCATTTTAGCTACATTTCCGTTTGATTTCAGCCCAGTTGAGAAGAGACAAAAAGGCCCCAAAATGGTTTATGCCTATGCATAGATAGATTTTGCGTAGAACAGAACAAGCGGATACAAATGACGTCCCCGGTGTTCTGCCAAAATCTGTGACCCATCGAAAACTGAACAGGGAGCGCAGTTCAGTAAAATGGTCATGCACGCGACCGTGACAACTTTAATGTAGTCGTGATATTTTGTTGCTGTTGTTGTCTCCCGGTAGACTAATAAAACTAAACATTTACTTATAAGATTGAGTCGAAAAAATCCTATAGTTGTTCATTACAAATGCTAATTACTGAGTTCAAATTACAGGTAAAACTTAGCCATAGAAATGTGTTATCCCTGCCTAATTCTAATGTTTAATAAATTGACATGTTTTGTATCAGACCTATTTCTGTTTTATAAAACACTGATGACCAGATATCTACAGGTGCATCTCAATACATTTAGAATGACAAAAAAAAAAAAACTCTCAATCTGGTTTTGAACAAATAAAGCGAGAGTAAATGACAATTTTCATTTTTGAGTGATTTCAATATCATCAAAATATGTTATGAATGAATACTGTAGTGTTTAATAAAATATAACTTATACCAGTTGCTGACACATAAAAATGCAAATTGTAGGGTGCAAGATTTCTGTAATGTCTAATCACTAATTTTGACCCTGCTGTTTCTCAAAAGACATCAAAAATTCATCAATAGGGAAAAAGGAAAAGGATTGCACTTAGGACAAGTTGAGAGTATTAGGCACGTAGATTTTTATCCATCAGAGTCAATGACCTTTGTGAAGATTTCAAAATCAGATATAT
>CAIGQV010015316.1:109260-124124 GCA_903798115.1 Danio jaintianensis
ATAGATATAGCTCAGTAATTTGAATCTGGAATGCACAAACTATATTTCATAACGAAACCTACAAACTATTAGTCTAACAGGAGACATTTAATTTCGTCTTTACAAGAATTTGGATGGTCAAAAGTCACAAAATTAAAGCTCTCTAATGAACCTGTTTTCCGAATCCCAGGATTTAAACATCCTTTTACAGCAGCGCTCAACGCTGATCGCTTGATTTCAGTGTCTGCGCGTGCATGAGCGACAAGCACGTTCCCGAGTGAACATTTTACTGAACAGCGTCTCCTGGTCACAGTTTTCGATGGGTCACAGATTTTGCACAACACTAGCCGCGAACCTCAGAAAATCAGGGCTCTTAATTGTAAAGACTGTGTACTGTGATTGAGGTAAAGCTGGTTTTACATTCGCACATTTGCTCCTTAATAATATCATTTCAGAAAAATATTCTTTGCAAGTTCCTAATAGTGAAATCATATTAGCAGCCAATGACTATCAAAGTACGACATTGTTCACAGTCAAATAATTCTAATGTTGTTTTCAAGTCATACTTGCATATGATTTCAGACAGAATATTCAAAGTACCATGGTAAACAATATAGCTTGTCACAAGTTGTCACTGAACAAATGTGTGGATAAAAAAACAACTTTACAGCAATCTGGTATGCTGGTCTAAATGGTGTTCTTGATGGTAAATTTTTATAAACAAATTTAAGGTCAAAATATTATTAGCCCCTTAAGATTCAAGATACAAACTACAAGATCAGCGTAAACCTGCATAAACCAGTATACCGCATATATGCTGTTTTTCTTTTCAGCAGAGTTGGAGAGTGAAGAATTCTTATTCTGAATTATTTTGGTGTCAGTCCCACACATATTTTTTAATGATTGATTTAAATGAATTTTGGAAGATGATGTAAATCATCTAAAGTACATACACAGTTGTATTCAAGCAAATAGCAGTGCAGTAATAAAAGTGAAGTTTGTTCCAATAATTTTGAATTGGTTTTTAGGTAAAATGTAGTGTAAACATTACACATTGAATTCCAAATCTAAGTATTATTGCGTTTTTATTACTGCTGTCAATTGGTTAAAAAAGGAACGTCTTATTCCCAATCATGGTCTCTGATTAATCTAAAAATACAGGATTTAACTGTAAATATGCAGTGTTGCAATAAAGAAATGCATGACTATTTTAAGGAAACAGATCTTCTATTTTTATTATTTTAATATTCTTATAAATTATTATTTTTTAACTTGCCTAAAGTGAAAGTTCAGATGTCAATTTTCATGGATTTGCTGCACACCAAGTTAATTTTGGTTATTACTGATGTGGTCTCCAGTAAATGCAATGGAAAGTGTTTTTTTTAGGTTTTTCAGTGTCTTCTACAGTTTATGTATTCTCATAACAATAGTTCTCATCGATGTTGAGGAAATTTCTCTGTAAATCTGGATGGTTCAATAGCATAATATGTGCCAAACATTCCTTCATATGCTAAAGTTTGTATCAAATTATGTATCACTTTTTAAATGACAGTAAGACATGCTATTAAATATTTAGCCTTTATTGTTAAATCCTGAACATGGCAATTGAACAAATTAACATATTTGATTAAATGCTATTTTTCATTTGTATGTTCATTTTAATAACCAATAGTAAATAACCAATACTAATAAGTAAATAAATGATATAGTAATAGGCCTAATCCATATATAAATAAAAAAAGGTATATATCCACACACAAAATTCAGAACAAATAATATGGCTGCAATGTCAAGAAGCTATGGTCAAACCTTCTAAAACAATTAATTGCTTTAAAGAAATATTAACGCGTTTACCTTTTCAGAATAATTGCATGCATTAATGTTGACAGCTCAAGTTTTAATCAAGATTACGTTGTATTTGAATAGAAAGCAAAGGGATGTTGTTTTGTTTAATACAGAGGTATTTCACTCTTAATTTTCTGTATATTACTTAAAACATATTTTATGACTTTTTTGACATAAATGGATCAGTTTAATCTACATAAAAGGAGATATTTACAAAGCATATCTGTTTGAATGCTAACGAAAGATTAAGACTAATGTAAATTCATAATGTTTTTGAAAATGGCAATAAATAAATTACAAATTAAAAGAAAGAAAGAAAAAAAAAACTATTTTAGAACACTTTCCTGTTGCATGTTTATATTTCACTGTCCCAATCACACATTAGATTTATTGCTATCTGTTTGTTTGTTTTTTCTTCAGGTTCTACTGGTGTTTTTACAGAGGTGTCAGTGATGGAGGGAGATTCAGTGACTTTAAACACTGATGCTAAAATAAAACAACAGGACAGAATTAAATGGTATTTTAATTACATGCTTATCGCTCAAATGAATGGACCTCTCAGTGTTATCTGCACTGATGTTCAGTGTAACAAAAATACAGAGAGATTCAGAGACAGACTGAAGCTTAACAATCAGACTGGATCTCTGACCATCATGAACTTCAACAGCGCTGACTCTGGAGCTTATAAACTACAGGTCCTCAGCGGCAGCAGTAGCAATGACAAGAACTTTAATATTACCACTAATGGTAAGTCACAATAATTTTTTTGTTACTTGAACTCTCTTGGTTTACATCTTTGACCTCAAAAACCATTGATCTCTGTAATTTTTATAAAGGAAACATGAGAGAAGCAAAAAGATATGTTTCCATCTTAACCCCATAAAGTCATTTGAGATTGTTTATGATCAAAATAAACATGACGAAATCTCTTCAACAAAAAACATTCCTGCCAAATTATGTTTATCAAATATGATGTATTTATTTGTTCAATCAATCATCTTTGTAGGTCTATTTAATTGCACTGCGTGAATATAATAATTGTGTAAAAGGAATTTCATGTATTTATAATTGCATTTATAAAATTTAATACAATTTTAATGCCATCTATCTAAAGGAGATTGAGAGATTTAGAGCCATTATATTCATATAAGCTGTTGGCTTGCTGTGGCTTAATAACACGTGAGGAAAATTAGTTTGTTTACTTGTGAGCTTTTCGAATCTGGAAATGGTGGAATCCACATTTGCCAGTTGTTGTCTTAAAAAAAAAAAAAAAACCAAAAAAACAACAACAATAAAAAAAGAAAAGACACGGTTCCAGTTTGTGCTTTACATTGTCCACAAATTTGGTAAATGTATGCTTAAACGTAGCTTACTTTGTTTATTCAGATGACTATGTAAGACATTACCATCAAAATACGCTTTTAATTTTAGAAGATATAACTTCTTTGACATAACAGGGTTCAACGCTAACAACCAGGCCAGTGGTTCAGATTTTTATTTGCCCTGCCTAAATTTTCACTGGCCCCACTAAAAACAAAACAAAGTTAAAAGCTATTTCTTACAGCCACATATTTTAAATAATGTGTCAGAAGCCAAACATAATTGTATGCATACACTTTTTATTCAGCATGACTTTTCTTTAAATACAACTGACAATTTAAAAATATACAATTGTGATGAAACTAAATTTGAAAAAAAAAAAAAAAATTACATATATACTCATCTATACATACATATATACTCATGTATATATGTATGTAAGCGAAAATGTACACTTTAATTTTAACACCCACTGACATTGTCACCAAATATAAATCAGAGAGGTAAGACTTTCTCATACATAGCCTCATTTCAGTTGTCAAGTTTTGTAAAAATCTATCTATTGAAGTAATCAATTTATTAAAAAAAAACGTTGGCTAGAATTATGCATTATAGGCTTTATAGAGAGAAATAACAGATGAAGCGAGACTGCAGTCTGATCACGAAGCAGATCAATGTTGATCTTTCTTTCGAGGTGTCAGTGCAGAAATGAACAAAACAATAGGCCCAATACAAAATATTATTAAATTAAAATATGGAAAAAATATCTGATGAAAATTTCTGTCAATTTTCCTAACAGCACTCGGTAATATTTTAGCATGCTTTCACTTTTGTATTCAACATGAAACACACATTTGCCAATAGGAATGACATCCCGCCCCACTCATAATGCTCTCTTCATATAGCCGTATATATGGCTATTACATAACCATAATACACTGTGATATAGCCTGGTTCGTTGGATCGTACTGCTTTCTCACTACAATCGATCCGCTCCAGAGTTCGTTTCAATCGAGCCGAGACCACCTCATTCAGGCGATCTCGGACCGATTGGTTTGGCACGGATCCGAGCACGTTTGTTGAATTCACATATGCCAAAGAACCGCGCTAACTGGGCAAACGAGACAGGTTTGAAAGGTGGGTGTGAAAGCACCTCAAGACCAAATTAAACTAGTGACAAGGCCGATCGGCCCAGTAATGATGCTGTATACTGTCCCGAGTGTCTCTTGGGTCTAATTTTTATGTTTTGTGGCAAGTAGCCGTTTTTGCAGAATAAATTGCACTTCTGTCTTATGCAACAGTCCTCTGCTTTGCGTTGGGATGCCGATAAACGTGGCTTTATTCTGCTATAACAACCACCTGGATGTACTTTATCTTTAGCGTAATGCGAATATAGTAAGTGAAGGAATACATTTTATGCTTGAACAATGCTTTTGCTTCATTTAATTCACTACATTCACATTTGATAAAGTTTTAAATGATATGAAGAGATTTAACTTTAAATGTAAGCTCAATGAGAAGCAGCAGTGAAGCACTGAACAGTTGTGTACATCTATATAAAATACTGGGTTTATATTTTAAAGATATGGTGTGGCACTGTGTGATTTGATGCAGTGATTATTGTCTGCCGTGTGGCTCACTTTAAATTGTATCTCAATCAGGCAGTGAAGATCATTGATTTTGATCAAGGCAGATGTAAAATGCAGTGAGTTTTTATAATGACATGACCGCTTCCTGAAAATGTCCAGGCTGGCTTATCAAAATCCACAATTACCATACATATAGTCTATTAACGGCATTGTTTTATTGGCTGGTTACACTGCACAGCGAATCTCTTATGTTTTCAAGTCTCTTCATCACATCATTGATATAAAATATGTCCTAGTGCAGCTGTTGTTTTGTTACAGGCGTTTCTGCTGCTGAACGAGAAGAAAAGAAGTCAGTGATGGAGGGAGCATCTGTGACTTTAAATGCCAGTGTAATTAAAAACCCAAATGATGTGATGACATGGACTTTTAACGACATTCTCATTGCTGATATCAGTGGAGATCAGAGTCATATCTGCGCTGATGTTCGGTGTAAAGAGAGATTCACAGACAGATTGGAGCTGGATCAACAAACTGGATCGCTGATTATCACTAACACCAGAAGCACAGACGCTGGAGTTTACAAACTACAGATAATCCGCAGCAGATTCAGTGTCCGTCGCCGTCGCCGTCACAGCATCAGTGTCACCAGAGTTTGGCGCTTCAGTGTTTTTGTCATTGGCAAGTTTAACAAAACAAAAAACCTTCCCTTGAGAAATTCTAAAATGCAGTACAAGTACAGTATCATCAAATCTAGAAGTAATGTCTGTTTGCATTTATTCTTACAGATTCAGGCATGTCTGGAGGTGTTATTGCAGGAATTAGTTTTTTAGTAATTCTTCTGTTGTTTGTGGTTGTTGGTATTTCTGCTGGGATTTACAGACGCTGCAAGACCCCCTTTACACCAGTGCAAGAAAATGTAAGTATTATATATACACCTCAGATTTAACTAGAATGATCTGATATTGTGCAAATGTGACAACGAACCACATATTAGTCATAAGTGTCAGGTTTTAAATATGAGATTTATGCATTTTCTGAAAGCTAAATAAATATGCTTTCCATGAATGTGTACTTTTATAGGATTGGACATATTTGGACGAAATACAATTAATTGATTATGCTTGAATCTGAGGGTTCAAAAAAAATCTAAATATTGAGAATCTCACGTTTAAAGTTGTCCAAATTAAGTTCTTACCAATGTATATTGTTAATCAGTAGTAAATTTACAAAGTATCTTCATGGAACATGATTTTTACTTATTATTCTAAAGTTTTTGGTTTAGTGTATTTGTGGCTATTGCCTAAAATATATCCGTTCAACATAAGGTTTTGCGGTCCAGTTTCACAAATATTTTAAACTACAGCACTGCACAATAAAAATAATTGTTTATTTAAAATATAGTTAGTATATTTATAAGAAAACAGCAGTCCACTTAATATTAAAAATTGTACTAATACTATATTTAAAGTCATATTTTAGTGCCCGACGCTTAAATATACACTTATTTTATGTAATTATAATTATTATTATTTTTTATTGCATAAATTGGTGTTGCATGACATATAAGATCAGAATGTAAATGAAGAGTGTAATAAGGTGTTTTCTCAATTTATTTTTAAATACGCAAGCAGAAGTTCACAGGTGAGGAAGTGTCAGAAGCAATGAAATGCATATTTTCTCCCAAATAAATCTAATCAGAAATAATACAGGCTGATTCAAAAAGAATACCACAACTTTGAAAATCTGTATTTAATCAAAGAAACATGTTGGAACCTTGGGTAATTAATCAATGTGATGAGTACTTAATTTAAAAAAAATTTCAGTAGAAAACAAGTTCATAGATGTTCAATATGATCCCCTCCAGACACTCGAGTGACATAAATCCAAAGGTTGGTATTCTTTTTGAATCTCCCTGTATAAAAAAGGACAGTAGTGACACTACTGTTATTAATGGGTACCAATGTGATATTTAATTTTTTTATTGTAGATGTGCAGGTTGTGTTTTATCATCTGAATGAATAAAACTAAATGCTTCAAAAGAAAACAAAATCAACTGTGTACCCTTACCAAAACATACCTTGGTTTTACTATAGTAAAATTGTAGTAACTATGCTTTTTGGCACATGAAAACCACAAATAACCATAGTTTTGCAACTCTAACCATTGTTAAACCATGGTATTTGTTGTAAAACTGTTTAGACAAATGGATGTATAACCAAACATAACGATTAATACACTTTTACTATAGTAAAACCATGGTTCGTTTTTGTGAGTGCAATATTCAGATGAAAAAATTCACATCACATGCATTGTATGCACATCCACATATACACAAGTGAAGTATACCTTAGCCTTTAATAAACAGATTAAACACAACTCTAGCCTCTAGTAGTGCTAGAAATCTCTCAAATTTCACAAATACTAGAATTGTTTTTAAAAAATGACTATTATTTTTAATTTTACAGCACAACGGGTTGTAGAAGATACTTCTAATCAGTCTGACACTATGGATGGATTCCATAGGACATGTTTTAATCGTCAACAGCAGCTAATATCTCTATTGAAGAACTACTATATGAGCAGCTATGACAACAGGGACAGGTTATATGTGTTTCTACTTGAAAATAACTACTATATGGAACTGAGCCGTGAGTTTTGAAGCAATAGTCAATTGGATTGTATGTGAAGTGATGTCCAGTCAGATTTTGCTGATGGGGCCAACTAATGAACAACCATGCACTGGTAAAGCTATTGAAACTGAAAGCCTGTGTTCCGTGCAGAAGAGTTCTCAAAAAACATGCTGACCTTGTCCCAGTAGACAGTCTGCATGGACTGAGAAACTGGGCTGGAAGTGGACATTGATGAGTGTCACTCTGCAATGATGTGGACTGTTGGGACAGATGAAGTGTACTTAAGACTTGTGACTGAAGGTGTTGTGTTTGATTCACATGGGGCTTCTCAGCGCCAACCCTTGCCATTCACTTTGAATGTGTGACATCATTGCCAAACCGAATTGTGGATCTGACGTGGCGCCGCTTGCTGCAGAACTTCAGAACTTCTTATTTTTTCCAAGTGCCAAAGGAAGTGTTGGCCAATCAGATCTCTTTATGCAAATAACCCAGCTCAGACAGTAGCCTATTGTGGTCTAATTTCAGAGACACCCTCTTTCAAGCATGGTGCCCTGTGTGAATGGACTGTTACTTGAGTTCTTCAGCACTACTCTTATTTATTTTTTTGATACTTTTATTTTAAAAAAAGCCACAAAAAAAAAGGAAGGAAATTGAGACAAGAAATTGTCTATGATTGCTATGATACAAAAGCTTCAGTAGGGAACCAAGACCATATTTCTGTTTTAAGGAACACTCTGCTTGTTTGAAAATTGGGCTCATTTTACAACTCCGCTATACTTGAACACTTATACAAAGAGTTTTTTTAATTTATTCAGCCCATCTCCAGTTCTGATGGGAGCACTTTTATCTTAGCTTAACATAGACCATTGATCTGGATTAGACAATTAACATCTCAAAGAAACATTCACAAAAGAGTTTGGATAATTTTCTTATTCTAAACTCGACTCTTTTGTAGTCTGACAGAAAATGAAAAGTTGCTATTTTCTAGGCTGATATGGCTAGGAACTATACTCTCATTCTGGTACAATAATCAGAAAACTTTGCTTTTGCAGGTGCAATGAGATTATGCGATGCCTGAAAATAACTAATTTATGCTAAGCTAAGCCAAAAGTGCTCCTGCTAGACCCAGAGATTGGGTAAATGTGCAGGAAGTGAGTCTCGAGGACTGGAAGAATTAGCCAATTTACAAAAAAGCTGTGTTCCTTTAAGGCCCTAATATACTTCAACTAAATTAATAATAATAAAAAAGTCATTTCAAACAAAATTGGGCCCAAACAAAATTGTTCAGAGCCATTTCAGAAGTCCAAAACAGAAGACTGACACTACCACATAATCCATCGAGGTCAAATGTCTGCTCGTTACAAACACCAAAGAGCTGCTAACACTGACGTTATTTTTAAAGCAGCTGTTTACTAAACTGTATCTACTGTAAACTAATGAAAAAGTGCTGTAGAGAAACTTGATTTGAATGTTCCTCTCACCAGCACGAACAGCAACTGGATGGTATCGGCAGTACGGTTGACCGTAAAACCATATTTCAGTCTACTTTTTGACTTTAAATGAAGATCAAAAAAGAGCAGAGACACAACATCATCAAGATTTTTACCAAGTAGTAATGTAACGTTACATCTTTACCTTATTATTTTTGACATCTTGACAGCACTACAGATGAAAATCTTGCATTGGATGATGATGTACTTTGTTGCACTATCTTGGTGTATTTTTGTTTATTTTTTATCAAAGTTGTTGTAAACTGTTATCTGCCTCTCAATGTTTTCCAATGCCAAGCTGCATCATTTCATGAGGATGAAGACCTGAGAGCTGTTAAAGGTAAAGGTTTCATCATTTGCAATCTATCTATCTATCTATCTATCTATCTATCTATCTATCTATCTATCTCTCTCTCTCTCTCTCTCTCTCTCTCTCTCTCTCTCTCTCATGTAATTACTGTTATGTTTGTATTGTAGATCATTACTGCTCGGTGACTGAAATCATCTAGTTCAGCCAGCTCTCATGTTCTTGAAGAACTACACACTCGAGTTTACTACAGCAGAAGTATGTTTGCTCCAGTTT
This sequence comes from Danio jaintianensis, assembly GCA_903798115.1. Lineage (NCBI taxonomy): Eukaryota > Metazoa > Chordata > Actinopteri > Cypriniformes > Danionidae > Danio > Danio jaintianensis. The sequence continues at coordinate 118,697 of CAIGQV010015316.1, forward strand.
TAAATGTCATTTGGTTTGTAAGAGAATGGAAAAACATTGCTAGTTCTGCCTTCTCCCTCAGGTTTCTCTGGTTAAATGGCCTAAAAGAGCAAATCTTCTGCCTGCTCAACAGATCCGTGGGGATTCTGCATTGAGCAACAGCAAGGATTTTGGAGTGTCATCATAATGCTTCGTTGCATTCAAGAACGTTTTTTCAGTGTGTTCCAAAGATATACAGTATGAGGGCACTTCAAAGTTCCAGAACACATCCACTCATTGAGTAATCACCATAGACCAATGGTAGCTCAAAGGCAGGGGTCACCAAAGTTGCTTCTGGAGGGCCTACTAGGACTACTACCTCTACTAGGGCTGCGTTCCAGTTTCTACATCCCTCAGATGTACGTCACTTATTACATCACACAAGTGTCCACTACTGGCGGAACATCTAAATGTAGTTAAATGTAGTGTCCTAAACACTTGAGCACTTGGGAACTACACTGTTGTTGCATTCTGAGACATATTGGTGCTGGAGTGGACATGAAGGAGACTCGCTCCCATGGTCAAAATCAAGGGATTGAGGGTATGTCCATGTAAGCATCCCTTGTTCACTTGATTAAGTAGAAAGCACCTCAAAATGGCATTGGGGATTCCCTCGAGGAAACAAGTGAAGGGAAGTTTGCGAGTGTGTTTCTAAAAGTGCACTGGAACGCAGATTTCATATACTTGAAACTTCCAGGCAGGAGTGATGAGGCAAGTTGGAGCTAAACTCTGCCGGGACACCGGCTCTCCAGGTACGAAGTTGGTGACCCCTGCTCAAAGGTGTTTAGGAGCCAAAACGAACTGCCCCCAGAGGTTTACACCTTCTCTCAAAGCCCTCAAATCTATATTTCCTTGTACCTTCTCTGGTTTTTGTTTTGTTCATTTTCATGAGAAGGCATTAGTAAGGAAGTGAATCCCTTTATTTTTTCTCCTGTTTAAGCTGATAGGCTATATGCACAGGATCTTTTAATTTTCAGTCAGCCAGCTCAAGTGCTTCCGGTGAACTGTCATGCCATTATAAAATCGCAGTGTTTATGATCTGGTTTCACATAGTACTTCACTGCCTGATTTATTTACAATATAATGTGGGTCTCAGACCAAACAAGAAGCACTGAATTCCATTGTTTTGCACAGTGTCTTTAAAATATGTACATTTATTTTACCACAGTATTTTCAATGGAGTTTCTGCTCTCGCCTGCTGCTAAACGGTCTTCCATCTCATTTTATACTGAAACAACTGAATGAATGCGCAAGTCTATTTAACTGACTATATTTTAATTACATTACAACATTGATGCTGTTAAAGGAAACTTATGAAATTGAAAATATCACATTGACTGTTCACCGGAGGTTTATCGGTGACAAAAAAAACACTTACTGTGCATATAGCCCATTAGAGCTAGTTAGTGCAACTTTCTTTAACTTTGTTCTGATTCTTTTTATAGATTAGTTAGGTTATTTTTTTTTTCTCTCCAGATAAATAGTTTTTTGCCTTTTTGAAATCTCCCATATTTAATATTAAAATATATATATATATATATATATATATATAATTATCAAGATTTGTTGAGTTATTTTGGTCAGTGTGAAAGCACTGTAAATCACACACAGCTGAGCAAACAGGTGTGTGGATGATGCAGTCAATATGGGAGTGCATTATGTTCTGCAACACTTAGACAGACCAGGGACCAATGTGAGGATCTTGTTTGTTGACTTCAGCTCGGCTTTTAACACTATCATCCCAAAACTTCTCCTGCCCAAATTAGCTCTCAGTGCCCAACTCTGTCTGTCAGTGGATCAACAGCATCTTAACAGACAGGCAGCAGCTGGTGAAGCTGAGAAGCCCCTCTATGCAGCCTGCAGATCGGGGCGGGGCTGCACATTCAGCCACGCCCACATGTAATTTCACTGGTTAGTGAAAGGTAATAGCGTCGATCCCCACTACTTCGTGTCAGTAAACAGGAAATGCATCTTAAATATTGTTTTTATTGTTAATGAACACAAAAATACACAAAAGTGGACATTCTTGCTGAATGTTTTTATATGTTAATTATGTAAATTAATAAAATTATGTAAATTAATAACATTTTAATAAAATATTACGACAATTATATTAAATAGGATCCCAAAAAAAGACAATTTTCACAATGATGTCACTTCACTTCTGCCTTTCAGCAATGCAGTGTTTTTAGTTCTGATATTTTAATGATAGTTTATTATTTTGCTTCAAAATGTTACATATTTGAGTAGATTCAAATGAAATGCATCAATCAAATGTGTTTTTTATGGCTAGAGGTTGCATATTTACAACAAACAAATAAAGGTGGAGTCTGAAATAATAAATAAATAAATAAATGCAGTGTTTTTAGTTAAGTTTCCTTTTCAGTTGCGTTTTACCTTTGAATGAATGGGAGACTTCTCTGGAAAATTTACAACTAAAAATATTAACATTACACGTTGTGATTTAAGACTATTAAAAGTATTGGGCATGTGTCCAAATGTTTCTCTTTCAATACTGAACTGCTTTGAGTTAAGACCAGGAATTAAGAGCAAGTTTAGGGAAGTATATGTTTGCAACCTTTTCACTTATTTAATCAGTTTATTTCATCATATAATAGATTTATTTTTACTTTGATACTGCTATGAATATAAATGTATATTATCTGTTATATGTAAATGTTCCAGCACGAGTAAAATTCTTTACTTATTCTTTTTTCTTAAGTATTATTTACTGATCCATTAAAAGTTTTGTTCAGTTTCTCCATTTGAATGAATTGACAATACTCTACTGCCACCTACTGGATGGTTTTAGTTTGATATCTGTACTACATCTTAATTAATAATTTACAAATAATTTCATAATCTAATAATACTGAATTAAAATGCAGTCTTCTTAGTGTTATTTTTATAATTGTAAATACAAGCTGAATACTTTAATACCACTTTCTAAATACCCTTCTGGGTCCATTTCTGCACTGCACAGATACTAGATCTTTAAAAATAATTTTTATAATAATTTTGATTATTAAGAGTCACATACAACATTGTTACACTATTTCATTTAATTAGAATATTAAATAGGCCTAATATTATATTAATAGGGTGGCACAAACGCCCACAGTTTTATTTATTACTTATTTATTAGGACACAGATTAATGAAAATAAACTTGGCATAAAAAAAGTGCAGCACTCGTGTAAACATCTGAAATCTTTATTTGACAAATGCTGACAAGTACATACCAACTTCATCTTCAGTAAAACCAACCACACAAAGCAATACACACAGTTTAAAGTCCCTCTTTCTCGGTTCAAGTAAAAATCTGTACGTTTTTTTTTTTTTTTGTGTGTGTCAGATGTCTCACCTGCAGCACATCTGTGTATGCACATGCACACATGTACAAAAGGAAGACTGACAATTTATAGAAAATAATATTAATAACTTAAGATATGGCAGTTTGTGATTATCTTTAATAAACATAAAAGCAATAAGCTAAGCAAGCAAGACACAAACATAATTTGAAGTTTTACAACTAATGGAGTACTGTACAAAGTGTTTGGCATATTCTGTACACTTTATCATGTGTGTACACACACACATAAACAAACAAACAATAATTACTTTATGATGAATATAAACAAACATGGAATATTCCAAGCACTTTCCCCAGTAGTCACTATTTAAAAATAAATAACCACAAATAACTTACTGTTCAGGCGACGCGGTGGCGCAGTGGGTAGCACGTTCGCCTCACAGCAAGAAGGTCGCTGGTTCGAGCCTCGGCTGGGTCAGTTGGCATTTCTGTGTGGAGTTTGCATGTTCTCCCCGTGTTCGCGTGGGTTTCCTCCGGGTGCTCCGGTTTCCCCCACAAGTCCAAAGACATGCGGTATAGGTGAATTGGGTAAGCTAAAAAAAATTGTCCGTAGTGTATGTGTGTGAATGGGTGTGTATGGATGTTTCCCAGAGATGGGTTGCGGCTGGAAGGGCATCCGCTGCGTAAAACATATGCTGGATAAGTTGGCGGTTCATCCCGCTGTGGCGACCCCAGATTAATAAAGGGACTAAGCCGAAAAGAAAATGAATGAATGAATGAACTTACTGTTCAGCCAGATGTAGTGAGCCTGCTCCTTGAATTTTCGGTCAGTGACAATGGCTCAGAAGGTCCTGGATGTCAGTGAGAGTTACAGGAATGCCCCATCAACATCCTGTGTGACAACTCTCAAGAGGATACGCCGCAGGATCTCAGGTGGCATCTGTACAAAATAGCCAACAATCATCAAATTGTTGCTTAACATACAGCATATTAAAGTTAAACTCAAAGAGTTAAATATGTTTGTACTAGGCATGCCCCCTGCTCACATTCCCCCTTGCATAACAGTTTTATGCATGGGTTATAAAGTAAACAAAAGAGAGAAAATGAAGTGTTAATAAAAATGTAAAAAATAATTAAAAGCAAAAATAAATTAGAACAAAAAGAGAGAAAGAACTGAGGTAAAATGAACTAAACCAGAGAATATGCTCCACAAAAATCATAGTGATGGATATATCAATGCCAATGATCTGCAAACAGAAGGTAGTATAGATCAACAGGTTAAGAATCAAAAGTTTTATATTGTATATATTTAGCAGTAACATTATCAGAATATGTAAATTAGAGAACAAGCCACAAAGAAAAATATATATTTTGTTCATATCTTTGATATCAATAAAACTTCCTGTGATAGACTGTTGCTCAAAACTCTTTAAGGTTTACATTAATCTAAGTGAATAAGACCACCAACTGTACGATCAACTTGGAAAACTCCAACCCTAACACAGCAAACATTTTTTTTTAAACTTCACGTCTTTTCAGCTACACACAGCTAAAGAATAAAGGACTTTAATTAAATGAATTACACATAATACGTAGCTCGTGGCGTGCACTGCACTGTAATTTAACAATTTACACGACATAAGATGTGTACTCACCATGCAGTGATGACCGGAATCGAAAGCATAAGACTTGTAGGCGGAGCGACATGTTCAGTCAGTCCCGCCCACTGTTACTTATGGGACATACAGCCCCGCCCCAATCTGGTGTACAGATGGGTGGTGTCAGCATTTGACCGCCAGTTAAACAACGTAAGTGTTTTCGTGTGGGACAGGACACGCCTCATCTCGTTGTACAGAGGGGGCGGGGAGAGAACAGAGCCGACTTCGTCATCGTTCAATATGCTTTCGGTTTTCTAATGCAACCAATATATTGCTCCTTTTCCTCTCCTTCAGACAAACAGGGGTGAAAATGTTTTCTGGAGTGGTCTGGACATGTGTTTTGGTCCTCCATGGTAAGCTTTGTATTTATTACAAACTTTTTTAGGCTGTTTTACACGAGGCTGAATCCAGCTCCTTATTCGCAGCTTCTTATTGACGCT
>CAIGQV010015316.1:154124-189528 GCA_903798115.1 Danio jaintianensis
GGTGTATAAAAAGTGTATAGCAGTAGTGATGTTTGTTCCATAATTACATAATTACTATCATCAAGTGTTCATGAGATGGATTGCCTGAGGGAAGAAACTGTTTCTGTGTCGGGCTGTTCTGGTACACAGTGCTCTGTAGCGTCGACCAGAAGGTAAAAGTTCAAAGAGGCAGTGTGCTGGGTGTGAGGGGTCCAGAGTGATTTTGGCAGCCCTTCTGCTTGCTCTGGATAAGTACAGTTCTTGGAGAGTAGGGAGGATTGTACCAGTGATTCGCTCAGCAGTCCGAACTATTCGACGTAGTCTTCGGAGGTCGGATTTGGTAGCTGAGCTAAACCAGACAGTTATTGAAGTGCAGAGGACTGATTCAATGATGGAAGTGTAGAACTGTTTCAGCAGCTCCTTTGGAAGGTTGAACTTCCTCAGCTGACGAAGGAAGTACAACCTCTGTTGAGCTTTTTTGACAATGGAGTCAATGTGCGTGTCCCACTTCAGATCCTGAGAGATGGTGGTGCCCAGGAACCTGAATGACTCCACTGCTGCCACAATGCTGTCCATGATGCTCAGTGGGGGGAGAGCAGGGGGGTTTTCTCCTGAAGTCCACTATCATCTCCACTGTTTTGAGCGTGTTCAGCTCCAGGTTGTTGTGACTGCACCAGACAGCCAGCTCCTTAACCTCCTGTCTGTAAGCAGACTCGTCACCGTCCTGAATGAGGCCGATAAGTGTGGTGTCGTCTGCAAACTTCAAGATTTTGACAGAGGCGTCCTTTGAGGTGCAGTCATTTGTGTACAGTGAGAAGAGCAGAGGGGAGAGGACACACCCCTGGGGGGCGCCAGTGCTGATTGTGCGGGTACTGGATGAGAATTTTCCCAGCTTCACCAGCTGCTGCCTGTCCGTTAGGAAGCTGTTGATCCACTGACAGACAGAGTTGGGCACGGAGAGCTGAGTTAATTTGGGCAGGAGAAGTTTTGGGATGATAGTGTTGAAAGCCGAGCTGAAGTCAACAAACAAGATCCTCACATAGGTCCCTGGTCTGTCTAGGTGTTGCAGAACATAATGCAGTCCCATATTGACTGCATCATCCACAGACCTGTTTGCTCTGTAGGCAAACTGAAGAGAGTCCAGTGAGGGTTCAGTGATGTCCTTCAGGTGGGCCAGCACCAGTTTTTCAAAAGACTTCATGACCACAGATGTTAGCGCCACCGGTCTGTAGTCATTAAGTCCTGTAAGTTTGGGTTTCTTTGGGATGGGGATGATGGTGGAGCGTTTAAAGCAGGAGGGCACTTCACACAGCTCCAGTGATCTGTTGAAGATCAGGGTGAAGATGGGGGCCAGTTGGTCAGCACAGGATTTTAGACAGGCTGGTGTTACAAAATCTGGGCCTGGTGCTTTTTTCCTCTTCTGTTTTTGGAAGACCTGGCGCACATCATCTTCACTGAACTGAAGGGTTGGGGAGACGGGGTGTGGTGGAGGTGTTGATGGTGGTGTGAAGAGCAGTTCAGAGTGGGTGTGGGGTGTTTTCTCAAACCTGCAGTAAAACTCATTCAGGTCGTTTGCAAGTCGTTCGTTGTCTACAGTGCTGGGGGATGGTTTCTTGTAGTTTGTGATGTTTTTCAAACTTTTCCACACGGATGCTGAGTCGCTGGAAGAGAACTGACTCCTTAGTTTCTCAGAATAGTTCCTTTTTGCCACTCTGATCTCCTTTTCCAGTGTGTATTTGGCCTGTTTATACAAGGCCCTCTCCCCATTCCTGTAAGCAACCTCCTTGGCCTGACGCAGCTGTCTGAGTTTTACAGTGAACCACGGTTTGTCATTGTTGTATGTGAGTTGAGTCCTGGTAGGAATGCACATGTCTTCACAGAAACTGATATAAGATGTTACAGTTTCTGTAAGCTCATCTAGATCGTTTGCAGCAGCTTCAAAAACACTCCAGTCAGTGAGGTCGAAACAGGCTTGTAGATCACGCTCTGTTTCGGTAGTCCATCTTTTCACAGATCTTAATACAGGTTTGGCTGTTTTCAGTTTCTGCCTGTAGGTTGGTATGAGATGAATTAAACAATGGTCAGAGTGCCCCAAAGCTGCTCGTTGGACAGAGCGGTATGCATCCTTTATTGTGGTATAGCAGTGATCCAATATGTTACTGTCTCTTGTGGGACATGTAACATGCTGTCTATATGGAGGCATGCAGTCAGAAATCTTAACATTGTGTGTCAAATTTTTCACACAGCCCACTGTAACATGCTGTGACGGAGTGTAGACAGAGCACAGACAGAAGCAGAGTGTGGAGGCAGCACATTGTGACCATCAAATCTGAAAAGTCCTTTAATCAGGTCCGTGCCTAGTAAAGCTGTGCCATTCTCAACAAAAAAGAAGTGTGCAGGGCAAGTGAGGCCATACTTAGATGCTGTTGTAATTTGTATTTTATGGGGTTTATGAAAATGGGTTTATATTTTGTATAAAAATACGTTAGTGTCTTGTATTTTTGTAGTTTTAAAATACTGTAAAATACTTTGTAAGAAGTCTACATGATGACATCATAAAAATGCGGCCTCTGATTGGTGTTTTTTCTGTTATTTGCCTAGGCTTGAGATCAGAACAGAACATTGATTAAGAAGGTGGTCAATGATTGGAGTATGGATGGGAATTATGTAACACACATAAAGAAAATAACAGACAAATGGCAACAAAAGTCAACAATACAAATAGGAATGAGAATGAGTAATCTGCACAAATAATAGTAGTTTTGGATGAATTGCTGATGTAGATGCCAAGAAAATAAGTCCTACAGTGGCAATTCTTACAATACTTCATTGGCTGTTTCAAATGCCAGTAGATGATCTGCAGACACAGTGTACAGTTAATAAAGAGGAAACATGTCTGTCTAAAGATGTCAAAATGGCACAATACAGTATATGAGACACAAATATTAAATAATACTCCAGTTTATACAGACTGGTCAACTACAGACTCTCAATACACGGCAGCAGAAAATATATTTAAATTATTCAAAAGCATTTTGGATACAAATTACATAAAAATAAATTCCCAGCTTTTCAAGATAAGCTTCACCATATGATTTAAACACTTGAAATAAAAAAACTAAAAAAAAAAAAAAAAAGATTTGTGCTGGAATTTGTCATTTGTGCTAATGCTATTTCTTTTTCCATTACATGAGAAAATAAAATAAACAAATGATATAATGTACAAATTTGCACACATTTCTATAATAGAAATGGAAACATTGGTTTTAGAAACAAAATGTTGGACAGCCATGATTTTACAACCCCAAATTAGAAAAAGTTGGGATAGTTTGGAAAATTTTAAATAAAAAATAATATAATGATTTCTAAATTTATTTTGACTTGTATTTCATTGCAGACAATACAACAAACATTATTTAATGTGTTTCTCATGGTGTATTATTATTATTATTATTATTATTATTATTATTATTATTATTATTTTCAAAATAAACTTGCAACTGTAAGAATGGGTTTTTAACTACAGCGGTTCGAACTGTAGTTTTGCCGAATGACTAAAAAGTTTATCAGTATGATGGTGAAAACTGTACATTTCTAGTCAAACCATCCTTCTGCAATCTTATACCAAAAACTGAAATAAGGGCAGTATTAATAGCTACAAATATGGGAGAGTGTTGCTGTTATGTGATTGTATTGTATTGCAATATGGAACAATTAAGTGTTGCTGTTAAATCAAAAGTAATTCACAAATACTTGAAAATGAAATGTTTTAATGACAATAATTCTCTGTGGTTACAACTGAATTAATTACAAAATAACTGTATAAAAGATTAAACAAGAAATGATGAAAAAACATATGCCATAAATTGTACCCAGCTTAAATGTAAAATAAATTTACCTGAGAGAGGCAGAGACAGGGGGAGGGAGAGAGAGACAAAGAGAGTAGGCCGCGAAGATAGCCTGATAACAGTAGAGTAAGAGAAGATAGACTCCAGAGCTGGAGAGGAGCAGAGCAGGAAAAGAGCCAGAGCAAAGCTTACCCCCCATTTTGTATCTTTCTTGACCATGTGACCAAAGCCCAAATGCTGAGACATACAAACTGGCCAATCAACATGTGACCACATAGTAAAACCTCTAAAGTCCACACACTAGTCCTTGATCTTATCAGTATCTGCCTTTGGAGTCAGTATGGACCTTCTTGATTAAAAAAAAAACATGTTTTCCCATATAAACCAATACATATAAGTTGTTTTCCTACACAACACACTTCAAAAAGATGTTGTAACAGTAAAGCATTTACTTTGTAATGTTACCATTCTTTTTCACAACATTTAAAAGAAGTTTAAGGACTGAAGACACCAAGTGATGAAGTGTTTCAGGTGTCATTTTGTCCAGTTCTTCCTGCAAACAAGTCTTAAGGTGGGCAAAAGTATGGAGTCTGTCACATTTTGCGCTTCAATATTAAATGACGCTTCTGGACACTGTTAACATAGGGCTTCCTTTTGGCACAGTACAGTTTTAACTGGCATTTGTGGATGTAACTACGCATTGTGGTACTTGACAAAGGTTTGTCAAAGTAGTCCTGAGCCCATGTGGTGATATCACTAATAGATGAATGAGGATTCTTGATGCAGTGCTACCTGAGGGATTGGAGATCACGGTTGTTCAGCTTAGGCTTGTACCCTTGTCCTTTACGCACTAAAATTCCTCCAGATTCCTTGAATATTTTAATTATGTAATGCACTTTTGAAGGTGAAATATCCAAATGTCTTCTGTCGCAGGTGAGAGATCACACGGACACAGAGATCATTTCAGAGATCCATTTTAGAGATCAAGAGGAAAGTTCTCAGTGATAGTTTTCATGACCTTGACAAGCATTGTAGAACTCTTGGGAACTGTATCTGGAACAGTCTCTAGGAAAACATGAGCGACAATGGGAACGGACTCAGAGAACACTGCTGAAAGGGTCATTCTCTGATGGCAGGACATGACTGGTCAACTGATTGGATAAGACTTTTGTGTCAAGCAAAATAGGAACCTCTTGGGCAAGGCTCAGTGGGTGACTCCAAGAAAGGCTCTGGAACATGCTTCAAAGAAAATCATCATTTAATGGCAACATTTTGATACAAATCATCTGGCTTTTTCTGCAAGGAAACACAAACATAAACATGAATCTTGCTCATGTGACTGCAAACGAATAACAAAGTTTTCTGAATAAGCATTGTTATTTACATAATAACAAAAATACCCTATTTCATATGTAACAGAATTTTCATTTTTACACATTGCACATGTTCTGTCTTGACATTTCATCTTCTATTATAAAAATGGTAAACCATGGTTTTACTAAATTAAACAACTGATAAAATGGGGGCTGTAAGGATTTGGGCATGTTAGTTTTGACCTTTGGCACATGTAAGCAAGTTGTGTGAGTGTTTTTAAAAAAAATTTTTTTTAAGAATGACACTGACATGTCACACTGACTGTAAATATATAATATAAAGAATCATTGAGTGCAGCAGTGATGTGTGGTTTGTGGCTGGTGACACACTGACTTACAGAACAAATATATGCACCCAATGTATTTGCCAACTACCAATTGTGTTTCATAACAGCATTTTTTCCATACACATAGCTGGTACATATTGGGCCAAGGAAGAAATAAAGTAAAATGTATAGCGGTTCAGTATGCCTCCCAAAAAACACCCAGCTGGATGCTAAAGACCGCCTATAACAAGCGACACACACAGCACCACGGTGGATGTGCATGCTCTGGAAGTCTGGAAATGACTTGAATTACTTTGAAATGATCAAGTTATGTTCTGGCTTGTCCTTTGAAGCAAGCCCTTTAGCTCTGGCATTGGTCATCAATTATTTATTATGTATAAAAACATTTTAATATAGCATTACATTGGTAGCATACACTTGAGTAAGCAAAAGGCGCGTGCTCAAGCCAGTTGGCAAGGGATTGCGCAATCTAACATGAGGCACAGCTCAGTGCTGCCTCACGTCGCTTCCTACACTGTAATCGAAAAGGAGATATGCAAAATACAGCGATTTTGATCATAAAAATTATTGAGCGAGTTTTGCCCTCAAGTCTGCATTGATGCGTTCATCGATATCAAGAACACATCCGGGAACTTTCACGCGTCCTCTGTTCTTGCGGTCTTGAGTTTTGGAACTGAACTTTGGCAGTTGATGATGACGTTACATGAGAACACGAGGACGCAAGATCGCTGAAGAACGCATATTGAGAAACAGCCACTGCCTTACCTGCCTCCCCTGACCGCACATCCCTGGAGTACAGTGATTTAGAACTGTAGTGTGGTCAAAACCGGCCTGGAACTACTATAAGTGAGCAAATCCCTGAAATATAAATATACGACCAAGAATGTCTATCAGCTAATCAGAATAAAGCATTCAGCTATGCAGAAAAGTTTTTTCAAAAAAAAAAGTCAAAAAAAATTAGCAGAAATTTGCATTTCACAGGCTGTTGCCCCTACAACCCTTCAAACATATCTTACTGCTTGGAAAACATTAGAGCATTTTCACACTCACTATAACACACCTTTACCCGATTTTTCTTTCCTCTCAATCACCTCATTTATTTCACATCTTCATGTCACAAAGAATTTCCAAGCCAGTTCAATTTTTAAGCAGAATCCAATTTTTCCACAACTTTTTTTCATACAACAGATCATACAAGAAAAGGCCATTTTATATACATCCACGTCAGGAGATCCCTAGCTTCCAACCCTAATTCTCCTCTCTTCATTGATCACACAAACTGCCCCATAACATGCTTTTGATTTCAAAAACACCTCAAAGACGTCCTCTGCTTTTCAGGCTTGCCACCTGAACCATTTCCCAGCCACTCTTTTAGAATTAGTACAGCCAGCACAGCAGCTCAAAAAGGGCTTTCCCAGCATCAAATTCAGACACTCGGATGATGATCATTCAACGCTTTCAAAACCTACATCTGCTTAAATCATTCCCATCTAAAAGAAGCCCAGCAGACCCTCATCAGTCGCCACCCACCTCATACAGCCCAGGACTCCACGCACTTCAGTTTTGCTCGAAGCCAGCCACATCCCCAATCCCACCAACCCTCACTAGAGCCCACCACACCCGCAGGAGCCCTACCTCTACATCCCACCACCCACATTCCAGCTCTCATTCTTCTCACAAATCACTCATATTTCCCGCCTAGCTACAACTAGAGCCAAGCCCATCACTTTCAGCACCTCCCTTACACTCTTTAGCTTCCACAGGTGCTGCTAAACTCCAGCCAAATACCATCCCTCAGCTTAGACTCCTGCAGGAGCCTGCCCTTCTCTTCCAACCAAAATCCAGCAGGACCGCCCCCCCCAACAAAGCGGAACTTAGGATGAACCCAAAAAGTGGAAGAAGAAGGGGTGGAGAAGATTTGATGTATGAAGGTGTATGACTGCTACAGTTAGGAAGAAGATATAAAAACTCTGTGCCAACAAAAACTTTTCAGACTTCTCGATTGGCTGTCTCTTGTTACTGATCAATGTAACAATAAAACTACATTGCCTAACAACTTCTACTTTATTATTTTTGAAAACATAGACTTCTTTATTTTTCCAGAATATAATCCAGAATGATCTTCCACAACACAATCAATGAAAGTTCTTACCATTATACGTGTTGTTGGATTACACAATGCTTCAGTTCTCTCTTCGTCTCCAATCTCAACTGCATGAAAATGACAAAACTTGCTGTTATATGTATATTAATGATTACTATTTCTGAACTAAATTGTAGGTTTTATTTGTCATTTATAATTGCTTTCCTGACCTGTTTTTCTAGATTTCCTGCAGATACAACACATCACTAAAGATGCAATGATCAACAGAAATCCAGCAGCAGAAATCAGCACAATGTAAAGCAAAGGTATGCCCTGATCTGTAATGGACACAATGAATGTGTTGATGTCCAGATGTGTGGTCCGGTTGCTGATGGTGTTGTTGATCACACAGCTGTAGGTGTTTTTATCCTGGATTTCCACCTCCAGATGTAGAGAGAGACTGATGCTGAGATCAGACACACTGATGCTGGACAATAAACTGTTTCCTTTGTACCAGGAAAGACTCACAGCACTCACATTCACCACTGAACACACCACTGAACAATACTGCACTGATGAAGATGAGGATGAAGAATGGTTTCTGATGAGGATAGGGTCAGGCAGACGAGCTGAAAAACACCAGACAATAAAAAAAAACACAATCCTGTTTTAGTTGTATTGTTTGCATTCAGAGAGAATGTCTATGATTTTAAACTTTAAAAGAGGCTTAGTCTCTTATTTATCAGGGGTCACCACAGCAGGATGAACTGCCAACTATTTCAGCATATGTTTTATGTAGCCCTTACAGCCACAACTCAGTACTGGGAAACATCCATACATTCTCACACACATACATATAAAGCTGCGGTCACACTAGATTTTGCGCATGCGAAATTCTGTCGTACGGCCCTGCGAAAAGGGGCGGGATTAAACAAGATGATTAGACATTTTAAAAAGCAAGCGATTGGTCCATATTTTAAATTTCTGTCCAGAGAGGTCATGTTTTGATCATCGGTTGGTCTCACGCAGTCACATGATGCGATATCGCAGGTCAGAGTTCACCAAGCTTGAACTTTGCAAAGCAGCGAACTGCGAAACTTGTCGCACAAGCTTGCGTTTCCGGTCTGATGCATTCGCGTGTGTATGAATGGAAGTCTATGGGGAGAAAAGTGCAATGTGACCCCAGCTTAGGATTTTCATACATATAAGACTCATACATACATATTCATACGTAAGATTTTGGTTAGGATAAAATTTTCAGGGCCCTGTCATACACCCAGCGCAATAAGGCGAAGACGTGTATGACATGATTTGTTGCTTTTTTTTTTAGACCAGCGCAATAGTAATTTTCACGTTATGTGCCACGTTGTTTAAATAGCAAATCCATTTGCGCCACTTTGTGAACACATGGGTGTGCTGGTCTGAAGAGGTGTGTTTAGGCGCATTGTTGGCGCGTTGCTATTTTGAGGAACCTTAAATAAACTGTGCCATTGACCAACTAAAAGCTGGTTTAAAACTGGTTTACTTTTGTCTGTGTAATTCCCATAAATTCTACATAAATATAAACCTCCATGCCTTCTTCACCTTGGGGGGCTTTTTTCAGTTTATTCATGACAATTTGCATATTTATATTTGTTCACCTGTCGGGTTTTGGAGACGCAGGGCCTATGCATCACCATATGGGGCATAAGAATAGGACGTGTATTTAGATATAACTCAGTTTTTTGACCAGACTTCGTTATTATTGTTCATTTATTAGTTCGCTGGAAATTGGAACTGAATTTAGAAATAGTTTTAAAACAAATCTTTGTGCTTAACAAACAAAATTAAATATGTAGGCTAATGGATGTCTTCAGTGGAGTGAGTTTCCACCATTTCCTTACTCCACCAACGTAAAGTAGTAAAGTAAAGAGTTAAAGTAAATAAGAAAGTAAAGAGGCTGAATGGAGGAGGCTTGTTCTTTATCCTCACGATGCAGACAGTGTGTTTAATTTTTTTCTCACTAGTATTCAGTTTTTAGCTATTATGAGAGGTTTTTATGATGATGGAACATTTTCATTGTAGCAAATAAGCTCAAGGGGAAATAATAATCATTATTGTTTTAACTTCATCAGTAAAGAGATCCACTGAGACCATGATAACTGTCTGCTTCACTTTAAATCCACACACAACATTGATGGTACAACACTTAAACAGGTTCCCTCTCAAACAACACAGAGATTAATAGTTTCTATTGTCACATTCTTTCTCTTTTTTTATTACAAAACATTTAGAAAAAGTTCTCAAGAATGTTCAACTTCAAAAGACAACATAACATACTGTACTGAAATGACAATACCCAACATATCACTTACAGTTTCAAGAAAAAGTATGTGAACCCTTTGGGATTACTTGTATTTCTGCATAAATTGGACAGAAAATGTGTTCTGAAATATTTAAGTCACAACAATAGAAAAACACAGTCTGCTTAAACTAATACCACATAGATATTATATGTTTTTGTGTTTTTATTAAACACAACATGTAAACATTCACAGTACAGGGTGGAAAATGTATGTGAACCCCTATGCTAATGACTTCTCCAAGAGCTAATTAGAGCCAGGAGTCAGCCAAACTTGAGTGTCCAATCAACGTTTGGAAATTGGATGAGTTGGTTAAAGCTGCCCTACCCTGTCAAACCACACACCAGTTTTGACTTTGCTCTTCTAAAGAAGCATTGCCTGATGTGAACCATCCCTCGTACAATAGAGCTCTCAGAAGACCTAAGATCAAGAATTGTTAAGTATCATGAAGCTGGCAAGGGTTACAAAAGTATTTCTAAATGCCTTGATGTTCATGTCCACCGTAAGATAAACTGTCTGCAAATAGAGAAAGTTCAACACTGTTGCTACTCTCCCTAGGCATGGTCGTCCTGTAAAGATGACTGTAAGAGCACAAAAAAAAAAAAAAAAAAGACAGTGCAAAATGATCTATGAGGTGAAGAAGAATCCCAGATTCTCTGCTAAAGACTTACAGAAATCTCTGGCACATGGTGACATTTTGGTTGTCAAATCTAAAGTAAGTAAAACATTAAACAAGAATATAATTCATGGGAGGGGACCATGGAGGGAAGCCACAGCTGTCCAAAACAACAACAACAACATTGCAGCACGTTTGAAGTTTGCAAAAGAGCACCTGAATCTTCCACAACACTACTGGTAAAGTATTCTGTGGACAGATGGAACCAAAATTGAGTTGTTTGGAAAGAACACACAACGCTATGTGTGGAGAAAAAAAGGTACAGCACACCAACATCAAAACCTCATCCCAACTGTAAAATATGCTGAAGGTGCTTTTGCTGCCTCAAAGCATTGTCTAAATAGACCTTAAAGGATCTTGGGTCGACATTCTCCAGCACTGTGCCATTTCTCCACATCGTATGGGGCTCAAATGGTTGAACTCTCACAATGTCCCCTTGCTTTAGTGTGCTCAAGTCCTTGGTGCTGACCTGTCATAGTAGGTTTGTTGACAATGCTGGTTGGCTTTTCTTTCCCTCAAGGCATTTTGAACTTTTGGGTGCAAAAGACTACTTTTCTGGGCCGGACTAGTTGATATTCTCTGTGATGGTGTGTTTCTGTGGTCTAGGATAGCTAAATATGGGTCCTGCCTTAATGCTTGTGCTTTCAGCATAAGTCTCTTAGCCATTTTAACAGCCACTTCTGTCTTACCATTACATCGAGGATATCCAGAGGTCTTGTGAAGAAATTCACAAAGGTGACTGAAATTCTTGAGGTGAGAACTGCAGGCCATTATCTGAATATATGCTTACAACACATATGCTTTGGTTTGCATGTTCATATTGTTAAATATTTGTGTCTCCTATACTGTATTGTGTCATTTTGACATTTCTTCATTAACTGTACAGAGCACCTGTAGATCAGCTACTGGCATCTGAAACAGCCAATGAAGTATTCTAGGAATCGCCACTGTAGGACTTATTTGTATGTTGTTTGTCTTATTTTCTTGGCATCTACATCAGCAATCCATGCAAAACTACTATTATTTGTACAGTATACTCATTCTTCCAAGATGTTTTCAGTTCTTCTAAAACTGGAAGAGTCTTAGTTTACCCCTTAGTGAGCACCAGTACAGCATCTATAGGTGTTTTATATCTTCTAAAGTTCCTCTGCATTTCCACCTGCAGCACTGAGACTGAGAATGATTATGTGCAGAAGGCTCCACATCCTGTTCTTAAGGACTGATATTTTATTCCATCTAATTTCTTAAGCAAAGATGCTTTTGCATTGTACATTATACTGCCATTAAATATGACTGGTCTTAGCACTGTGCAGTATACTATTTTCAATGATTGTTGACCTGCTCCCAAATCTACCCATGCCATTTGTCAGTTATTTTCTTTGGGCCCTATCATACACCCGGCGCAATAAGACGCAAGATGTGTTTGGCGTGATTTGTTGCTATTTTCAGACCAATGCAACCCTAATTTTCCCATTTTGTGCCACGTTGTTTAAATGGTAAATCCATTTGCGCCACTTTGTGGACTCATGGGTGTTCCAGTCTGGAATAGAGGTGTGTTAAGGCGCATTGTTGGCGCGTTGCTATTTTGAGGAACTAAAATAGACTGCGCATTTGACCAGCTGAAAGCAAGTCTAAAGGGCAGCGCAGAGCGCGTCAGTTGTGCGCCTTAAAAGTGTACACATTGCTTAATAAACACAGGATGTACAGCAATACACAAATATCTTTACAAATGAAAAAGAATTAAAGGATTAAAATATTTAAAAAATTATTATTTTCTACATAAAATAAATATAAAAACCACCAGCCTCCATGCCTTCTTCATGTCGGGGGGCTTTTTTCAGTTTATTCATGACAATTTGTTTTTGTATAATGTTGTTATTATTAGTAGTAGTATTATTTATTATATGCATATTTATATTTGTTTCAATAAAAACAAGTTTAGATTTGTCCATCTGTCGGGTTTTGGAGACATCTGCATCACCATATGGGGCATAAGAACAGGATGTGTGTTTGGATATAACTCACGTATATAACATGTAACACACTTTATTGGATATAACACACTTCATTATTATTGTTCATTTATTCGTTTGCTGCAAATTAGAACTGAATTTAGAAATAGTTTTGAAACAAATCTTTGCGCTTAACAAACAAAATTAAATATGTAGGCTAATGGATGTCTTCAGTGGAGTGTGTACAACACCGTTTCCTTACTCCACGAAAGTAGTAAAGTAAAGAGAAAGTTAAGAGGCTGAATGGAGGAGGCTCGTTCTTTATTCTCACTGCAAATGGTCTGTTCAACTGTTTTCTCGCTAGTTAAGCGTTTAGTTTTTTCAATTAGTTTATCCACTTACAAAGTCGCCATGTAAACAGTAAACGTGCCATGGCGCGACGCAACTGACTCTTAAAGGGAATGTGAGATGAGACTCTGATTGGTTTAATGCACATTATGCTCAAAACACACCCAGAACTTATTAAGAGAATAAGTACAACCCTGTAACTCTTTCTATTTGTGCATAACCATGTTCTGTGTGTTAGTGCTCTATTGGCATATGTTATCACAACACCAAGACCTGTGTCCGAGGTGTCTCATTGAATGGTGAGTTCTTCATTCAGGTTTTATTATTTCAGTACTGGTGCATTTGCAATGGTTTCCTTTATTTTGTTGAATGCCTCTTCCTGTTGTATGGTCCATTTCCATTGACTGTCTTTGTGCATCAGATGTCTCAAAACGTCACACTGGTCTAAAGATTTGCACAAACTTTGAAAGGTAATTCACCATTCCCAACGATCTTTGAATCCCATTCACATTCATTGGTCTTGGCATGTGTGATATCACTCTAACTTTTCCCGGGTTGATTTTAAAGACTTCTCTTTGTCACAGTTTAAACTTGTCTGCATTAAATTTGATACCCTTCTCTCTACATTGAGCCATGCATGTTTTAAATTTTTCATCATGGTCTCTCTCTGCTGTTCCTGGGTTATCTCCTTGTCCTGTAATAAGCACATCATCAGCTATAATATATATCCCTGGTAGACCCTCGTGAGTGTCAGTTTGCGTTGAATAATTTCAGAAGCTGGACTTATGCCCATTGGCATTCAGACCCACCTATAACTTCCAAATGGAGAATTAGAATGTGGTAAGGTAACTGGACACTTCCTCCAACTTGACATGCCAAAAAAACCCAAAAACTTTCAACATCACTGTGAAGACTCTTTTGACTGGCTTTTGATAGAAGTATATCATCAATTGTTGATAGTGGAAAGTGGCTCTACTTTAAAGCTTTATTTAGGAGTCTAGGACCTATACATATCCTGGGTCTGCTGTTAGTCTTCTGTACAACCACCATACTACTGGTCCAATCTGTTCTCCTTTTTACTGGTGCAA
This sequence comes from Danio jaintianensis, assembly GCA_903798115.1. Lineage (NCBI taxonomy): Eukaryota > Metazoa > Chordata > Actinopteri > Cypriniformes > Danionidae > Danio > Danio jaintianensis. The sequence continues at coordinate 168,101 of CAIGQV010015316.1, forward strand.
TAATTCCTCTCCTTTAAAGATTTTGTAGCTCTTTATTCAAGGGTTCCATCATGACCACCACAACTCTTCTTTTGTGGAGCTGCGTTTTGCTGTGTCATCAATCTCAATTTTGTATGCTCCCTCCAGACAGCCATCACCAGTGAATATGTCAGCATATTCTGTTATAATATTCTGTAATTGACCACGGTCTGGTGGAAGGCTGTTCTGCAGGCTCTATGCTGTCTACTGCAAGGATGTTTTCATATTGTAGTTTTATCTAATTCATGGCTTCACCTAATAATGGTACAGTACAATTGACATCCACTACCTGAAATTCCAGCCTGTAAAGCTTGTGGTTTCCTCAGTTTACATTTCCCAAGATGTTTCACTTTTCATTTTGGTTGTACAGTCTTGGTGTTTTTGAGTTTTGTGTTCGGATTTAGTAGGTTTATAGGAATAACATTGCAGCTTGCCCCACAGTCAATCTGAAATTTCACAATATCCTTTCCAATGAGCATTCCTCCAAACAACTGAGATTGAAAGGAAAAATAACTTTTCTTTGCTTTACAACTCTCAATTTTGTTTTGTTTACAGTCTCTGAGTCCATTGCATTGGCAGTGAAAATATCCTCATACTCATCACTGCCTTGTTCATTGAAAATGTGCACAGAACTTTTTCTCATTCATTCATTTTCCTTCGGTTTAGTCCCTTTTTTATCAGGGGTCGCCACAGCAGAATGAACTGCAATCTATTCCGGCATAGTTCCATGCAGCGGATGCCCTTGTAAGGATGGCTAAATCTCTCCATAATATCAGACCCCAAGAACTGCTATGGAATTCCATGAGGCAAGACCAGGAGAATTGTTGTAGAATAAAACATGAACTTTCTAATCTGAGAAGAACATCAGCCAGGAAACCAGTTGTTCAACTGTGTCGATCATGAGTCCCCCTCTCTGCCCTCGACTTCTCCACAAGAGCAGCTCACTCACATTCAACACAGAATGTCCAAGTTTTTAATTTGGTGTATCTTGTGGATCTATTTTCATGTTTGGTACCATTTTAAATGTCTTTGTGTGATTGGTAAAGTGGGCTCAATTTCACAGTAATATTTTACAATTTCACTTGTATATGTTGATCTGGGTTTTGGCTTTGCCAAAAAAAAAAAAAATTTTCACATCAACTCATGACCAGACGGAGGTCTTTGTGAAGCTTTTATTGTCTTGGATTTATGATAATTTGTAGTGATTTGAGTATTTAAGGGAAAGGTGCAAAAGTGTCTGTGATCCTGTAGCCAGGTGTGCAGTGTGTCAGTCTCTGAGCTCTGAATCAAGACTTATGTAAGGCTTGAAGCTTACGCTGCTATTCTGAACCAATAATCGAGAACAGAAAGCAGTTGAAGGATGGCATGTCATGGTCTGTCACCTGCATGTTGTCGTCACATTCATTTGTTTTGTTTTCTCGACGCACATGGCGTTGCTTTGACAGCTCACCATGTGCTCTGCTGTCTCACCCCACCCACTCGTCATTCTACTCATTAGATCATTATTTCATTCGCACCTGTCTGTAGTTTCTCTTCATTAGTCTGCCTATTTATTCCTCTCATTCTCACTGTCCTGTACCTTATCGTTAGTGTGTCCTTACCTTACAGTCCGGTTTTCTTAGATCTTGTCCAGTCTAGTCGTGTTTCGTCTCGCTACTGTTTAGGCTCCAGTGTCAGTTTTGGATTTTGTTTTATATTTCCACCTCTTTCCCTTTGTCAGACCATCCCTGCTGCAGACCAGCCGTGGCTTTCTCGTTTCTCTGCACTTCCTGCTCCCGTCCCTCTCTACCGCCCACCAGCGATATCCCTCTTCAGTCATCTTGCACTCAACCTGGGATCTCTCGTCCTGGCCGCCGGTGTTACGGTTTAACTGGTGACCGTGCTAACTGGTGACCCTTTCCAGATGTAAACTATTCACGTTTGCAGATTGGCAGATTCGTCACTTTTTCACAGCAACAAAACATGCCCATACCAAATAAATATTCTTATTACTTGGTGTCAGTGTCATTGTAAACATTATTGATTTTAATATTTGTGTAGCAGAACAGTATATAACCAAAATTTATCTAAAAAAATTATTATAATTTACATCAACCTAATCAAACAATCAACCTAACTGGGCTATTCAGGACTACAGATGAAAGGGTCTGTTTTAATATCTTTATCAGTCAACATTATGGTGTGCTGTGGTTGTGGACTCCTGTTAACTTGTTTCCATAGACTCGTGTTAACTTGTTTCCATGTACTCGCGTTTACATGTTTCTACAAACTCTCACGCTGATATTTTCTCAGAATAGCTCTAAATGACAAAACTATGTTTTATCGCAGTTGGTCAAATCATGTTTTTTATAGTTGTAGACTCGTGTTAACTTGTGTCCCATGGACTCGTGTTAAGCTGTGTCCCATGCTCACACATGTACATCTAAATATTTCACAAAAAATGAATACAATGACGATATTATTATGCAACATATTATGTCTAATATATCTAATATATATAATATTATGCAACAGAATATTACTTAAAAATCGGAACATTTCAATGTATTATCTTGGTCACATTTGTACCAGATTCAGTGTTTAAACTATCAGACAGTAATGTGTTTTTCTGTGAATGTTTTTATTGTTTTTCGTGGACATCTGATGTCAAAAAAATGCATTTTGCATTTGTTTGTAAAACAAGGTGCACGCACAGCAAAGAAAAAAAAAACTACCGATAGTGTATCAAACAGTTTTAATAATATTTTATTTATATATTTAATACAATATTGTCCAGTGTTATTGCTTGCTTTCGTAAATTTATGTTTTTTTCTTTGCTGTGCATGCATCTTGTTTTACAGACATTCAAAGAAAACACTGAATCTGGTACAAATGTGTCCACGATAATACATTGAAAGGTTGCGATTTTTAAGTAATATTCTGTTGCATAATATTAGATGAACAGCGATTTGGCGTCATAGTATTAATTTTTTGTGAAATCTTTAGATGTACATGTGTGAGCATGGGACACAGGTTAACATGAGTCCAAAGGCACAAGTTTGAACATGATTTAACTAATTGCGATAAAATTACAAAAAGCTACACTGTATTGTACAGGGGCGACGCGGTGGCGCAGTGGGTAGCACGTTCGCCTCACAGCAAGAAGGTCGCTGGTTCAAGCCTCGGCTGGGTCAGTAGGCATTTCTGTGTGGAGTTTACATGTTCTCCCCGTGTCCTCCGGGTGCTCCGGTTTCCCCCACAAGTCCAAAGACATGCGGTATAGGTGAATTGGGTAAGCTAAAATTGTCCGTAGTTTATGTGTGTGTATGAATGTTTCCCGTGATGGGTTGCAGCTGGAAGGGCATCCGCTGTGTAAAACATATGCTGGATAAGTTGGCGGTTCATCCCGCTGTGGCGACCCCAGATTAATAAAGGGACTAAGCCGAAAAGAAAATGAATGAATGAATGTATTGTACAGTCTTTGGTAGCTCAGTTAGAGAGGTCAGGTGTTGTATTATGATGTGCCTGTGTATTATGATTATTTAGCCTAATTTTTGAAATTCTATTTAGAAAAAAAAGGGAGTTAAGACTGCGATTTTTATAACGTAACATTAGGCTATTTAGCAGAACGTCGTTTTGTCATGTAGAGCTATTCTGAGAAAATATCAGCTTGTGTGTGACTTTGTAGACAGGTTAACACGAGTCCATGGGACACAAGTTAACACGAGTCTAAAGGCACAGGTTAACATGAGTCTACAACTATAAAAAACATGATTTGACCAACTGCAATAAAACATCGTTTTGTCATTTAGAGCTATTCTGAGAAAATATCAGTGTGAGAGTTTGTAGAAACATGTAAACGCGAGTACATGGAAACAAGTTAACACGAGTCCATGGAAACAAGTTAACAGGAGTCCACAACCACAGCAAACCGTAATGTTGACTGATAAAAATATTAAAACAGACCCTTTCATCTGTAGTCCTGAATAGCTCAGTTAGGTTGATTGATACGTGTGCTGAAACTTTTGACTATAGAAGTTCGAATCCCGTTGATGACATGTAAATTATAATAATTTTTTTAGATAAATTTTGGTTATATACTGTTCTGCTACACAAATATTAAAATCAATAATGTTTACAATGACACTGACACCAAGTAACAAGAATATTTATTTGGTATGGGCATGTTTTGTTGCTGTGAAAAAGTGACTAATCTGCCAATCTGCAAACGTGAATAGCTTACATCTGGAAAGGGTTACCAGTTAGCACGGTCACCAGTTAAACCGTAACACCGGCACTGCAGTTTTAACCCCTTGCTGACTGGTGCGTTGGATCGCCGTGTCTACAGGCCATCCTTGGTATTTTTTTAGATTTCTTTATTTTTGCCAGGATTTTTTGCACCCTTCTGTGAGTTTCCCAGCTCCCTCTGCTGGAGGTTTTTGTTATAGCCCAGTCTGCAAGATTAATACAACTTATCTTTTGACCTGCACCTGAATCCTCTCGCTTTTTTCCCTGACATGGCGTGTTTAAATCAATTATTTATCTTTATCATTGTAATTAATCTGACTCCATTAAAGTTGTTATCATCACTGATAAAGATAATGAATCTCAATGCCTTAAAGCAGGCTAAGTTGTTTATTAAGTTACATGTTTAAATATACAGACAGTAGAATGAAACAAACTAACATGCTGCATAAAGAAACTTAGCTGTAACATATGAACTGCGGTGTAACAAAGACAGTAAAACTGCCTTTGTTAGCATATGAGGCTACGCACTGGTGTACGGGAGATGCAGAGTAAAAGCCATTCTCCCCGATCAACAGTTACCTTTCCTTCTTATACCCTGAGCAAAGCATTGTCAAACATGAGTGAAAACCAACCCCCAAAACCAGCTAAACATCAAAGCAAAGTTGAGGAGATAAAATGGGGGAGAAGCACATGAACATACTCTCCTCAGGCCATGACTCATTAATTTGTATTGAAATACATGAATGTCTCTGTTGATTTCATCACTACAATGCTGAAGTCATAAACTGTCAAATGACACCAAACTTGATTAAGTTATATGAAGGAAGATCAAAAGCAGATGAACTGTGTATGGCGAAAGGCACATGGTTACTGTAAGACAAATGGCAGATATGTGTATTGGAACTGTGATGAACTCTGCCACGCCAGGAGGACCCATCCCGTGCTTGGAATGCCTCAGTAGTCCTTCATTAGCATAGAAGGAATAGCATATAATATTTTCTCAGCTTACACTTATATGCTGCAACGTACTTCTACACAGTCAGGTAAACTCTTTCTGTCAGGTTTACTCATTCTACTGTCTTGATATATTGATCACTCCAGCCATTGAAGACAGATCTGTCCCTGTCAGAAAGAGATGCATAAATAAGAACACTAGTGAGCAGTTTATGAAGGCCATATCGCTAACACCAATCATATCTGCAGACTCTGTTGATTCTCTCCTTGATTTGTTTAATTTTATCTGCTTTTCTGGGGCCGTGTTATGGTGGCAAACCCTAAGACCCCAGTCTTAGGAGAGAACCCTAGACGTCCCTCTCCTCAGACACTTCCTCCAGCTCCTCTGGGGTGATCCCGAGGTGTTCCCAGGTCAGCCGAGGGACATAGTCCCTCCAGCGTGTCCTGAGTCTTCCCCGAGGCAACAACACTTGTTGGTTGCACCTGGGATGTGTAGCAGTGTGAAGTTCTTAAGCAGAGTGAAGAAGCCAACACAAGTTGCAAGTGAACAGACCCAGGAGGGAATTTATTTACAAAGTGGAAAGTGATATAACGTGCCAAGGTGCAGGTAAGTGAAACGGTGTATTCGTGTGCTGTGGTATTTTCTCAGTGCAAGGTGCTCCAGTGAAATGCAGACCGCATTTCCAGCTTCCTCGGGCTAGTCTGTCGTTTCTGTAGGGTGAGAGAGAGAGAAAGCAGCAGTCTCTGGCTAGTGGAGATGTGTCTCACCCTCTGTTGTGGTTGCCGCTGTTATATAGGCGGTTTTGTGATGAGTTGCGGCTGTTGGCGGTTGGCATGATTGCTTCCAGGTGTTGTGCATGAGTGCTTCCCAGGACGATGCTGATGATCCATTGGGTGACATCCGTCTGGAGAATGAAGGGGCAGCCGAAGTCCGGAGCGTGGAGCACTGGTGTGGTCATTAGTGCTTTCTTCAGTGCTTGAAATGCCTGCTCTGCAGCTGGGGACCATTGGATCTTTTCCGGCTGCCTCTTCTTGCTCAGGTCAGACAGGGGGCAGGCTAATAAGGGGAAGTCAGCAATGAAACACCGGTAACACCCAGCCAACCCGAACAATTCCAGGGTCTTTCAGCTCGTTGTATGGCTTCCACCTTGTTGATCTGTGGTTTAATCAGCCCTCTTCTGATTTGGAAACCCAGTTAACATGCTTCTGCGAGTACGAGGTGGCATTTCTTGGGGTTGGCTGTTAGCCCAGCCCGACGAAGTTCCAATAGCACTCTCCGCAACCGAGAAAGGTGGTCTTCCCAATGCTCAGAGTGGATGACCACATCATTGAGGTATGCGGCAGCATATTCTTGGTGGGGCCGGAGAAGGATGTCCATCAGCCGCTGGAACGTGGCAGGTGCCCCATGCAGCCCGAACGGAAGCATCTGATACTGCCAGTGTCTGGTAGGGGTGCTAAAGGCAGTTTTTTCTTCACTCCTGGGGAAAGGGGCACCTGCCAATAGCCTTTGGTTAGATCTAAGGTGAAAATGTATCTGGCTTTTCCAAGACAGTCTAAAAGCTCATCCGCTCTGGGCATTGGGTATCCGTCACCGCTGGAGATGTCGTTGAGCTTGCGGAAGTCATTGCAGAAGCGGAGAGTGCCATCCTGTTTCGGTACCATTACTATCGGGCTGGACCTCGGGCTCCGGACGATTTTGCCAGGAGGGGTCCGGATTTCATGGTGTAAAACTGTGGTCTGCCTGGGGCGATCGCTGAACACATCCTGGAATTGACTGACCAGGGCTTCCCTGCTCCACCTTCTGACTTGCGGATAGCTGTTCTCCCATCGCCACCACTGGTGGGTCTTTGTGGGTGAATGCTGCCTTCTCCCCTCGGGGTGCTATCCACCTCTTCAACAGGTTCACATGATACATTTTTTTCTCTCGTCTCTGCCCGGCTGACGAACCATATAATTTTTTCTACCACCATGCCTGGCCCTTGCCATGACGCCAGGAATTTTGCTGTGGTGGTGGGAACAAGGATGAGCACTTTGTCACCTGGCTGAAACTTATGTGGTTGTGCAGGCCGGTCATATATACGTTGTTGGGCGTGCTGGGACTCCGCCAGGTGTTCCTTGACCAGAGGTGTAACTCGGTCTATGTGTTCGCGCATGTCCTGTACGTGCTCTATTATAATGCGGTGGGGAGCAGGCTCCTGTTCCCACGTCTCCCGGGCCACATCCAGCAGTCCTCATGGCTGACGGCCAAACAATAATTAAAATGGGGTGAACCCCTTGAAGGCCAGCGGCCCTACCAGATCCATCCCAATGCGCTTGAAGGGCACCTCGATAATGGGCAGTGGTACGAGCAGGCTAGGGCGAGGTTTCCATGGTGACGTTCGCTGGCAGGTGGCACACTCCCGGCAAAATCTTTTTTACTTTGGCCTCTAGGCCTGGCCAGTGGAAACGATCGCGGATACGCTGAATGGTGTTTTCTGCCCCTAAGTCTCCTGTCATCGGGTAGGAGTGTGCCAACTCCGCGTCCGCAGATGCCCTCTCATCCTTCTCCGGACGTGAGTAGTTATTCGAACCCAGGGTAATCTCTCCCCAGCAACACTGGTACAGGTAAATCTCATGCGATTCCAACTTCCACAGCCCAGGCTGCTGGTTCAGCTGTTAAAGTTATCTGGCGGGTGGGCACATGACGTGTTTCTCCATGCATGCAAGTGATGGGAAGTGTCACTCTGGTATCCATCCGTGGAGGAATGATGTGTGGCTGCACCAGCGTTACTGAGGAGCCAGAATCCAGTACTGCACGGATCTCCTTTCCACCGACTTTTACTAAGCGTTCTGGGGCTCCTGGTGGTATCGAGTGATATACGATGCAGCCATCCATCCATGCTCGGGCCCCTGGGGACTGTGGTTCTGTGGGCATGGGTTCGTGGATGGGGAGGGGGCCTACTTATCGGACGCAAAGTGCTCCACAGCCTCTACTACTTCGGCCAAGCTGGTCTGGTTTCGCATACTCACAGGGCGTTGGAGTCTTCGTGGCAGTGCACGGAGCAGGCGGTCAATCACCACTCACTCAGCTACCTGGGCGGCGGTGGTGTTTTCTGTAAGCAGCCAGAGATGGGCCAGTCTTGACAGCTGGGTGGCTTGGACACGGACAGAGAGCTGCTCATTATATGTCCGCTGCCAAAATTGCTGGGCTGCATTGATCGAAGACAAACCCACTCTTGCCAGTATCTCTCTCTTTAAAATCTCGTAATCATCATTTTGCGGAGCTTTCAGTGAATAGTACACCCGCTGAGCTTCACCGGTGAGAAATGGAGCCAACAGCCATGCCCATTTCGCCTTCCTCGGGCTAGTCTGTCGTTTCTGTAGGGTGAGAGAGAGAGAAAGCAGCAGTCTCTGGCTAGTGGAGATGTGTCTCACCCTCTGTTGTGGTTGTCGCTGTTATATAGGCGGTTTTGTGATGAGTTGCGGCTGTTGGCGGTCGGCGTGATTACGTCCAGGTGTTGTGCATAAGTGCTTCCCAGGACGACGCTGATGATCCATTGGGTGACCCGCCACAGATGCAATAAATCCAACATGGTGCATTCTTTTAATTCGATGTTTGTGAATCTGAACCAACTGCAGATGCTTTGTCATGTTGATTGCGACACCCTGCTATAAGATATTAATTACATGAATTACACTTATCTTTGCCATCGTTCTTCACCATATGTAGTCACGCTTTTGAGCACATCTTGCGGTCCATCTCTAAACAAATGTCTAGATTATTATTCAAGGTGCTTGCCAGCGTGGAAGTTCCTGGCAGAGTATAGCACGTGAAAAAAGATGTGCGTACAGGAATCGATAAAAGGAATTTAAATTTAAATTTTATAACAAGTACCTGATTCTTAATCCAAGTATCTGATTCCAGAATCTGAATAAATTTTCGATCAACCCTAGCATAGAGAGTTTATTTGTTAAAAATGCGAGTTTCCAGGTTATGAGAAATAACCTTAAAATGCAATAATACACAGAGCATGTAGCAAAACATTGACATGATTAGGGACTCCAGTTATGAAAAAACAATGAACAACTTCGTGTGATACAAGTAAAGCTTTGTTAACTACATTAAACACTTATCTAACGTACACACAATCATTTTGTACAGGAAGAGGCAGTATAAAATAAACATATGAATGTGTAAACTCATGTAGGATTTTCAAATTGTCTGGAAAATTAGTATGCAAAAGTTACATTTTGTATTTATTCATTCATTTTCTTTTCGGCTTAGTCCCTTTTAATAATTAGGTGTTGCCACAGCGGAATGAACCGCCAACTTATCCAGCACATGTTCTACGCAGCGGATGCCCTTCCAGCTGCAACCCATCACTGGGAAACACCATACTCTCATTCACACACATACACTACGGACAATTTAGCTTGCCCAATTCACCTATACCACATGTCTTTGGACTTGTGGGGGAAACCGGAGCACCCGGAGGAAACCCACATGAACACGGGGAGAACATGCAAACTCCACACAGAAATGCCAACTGACCCAGCCGAGGCTCGAACCAGCGACCTTCTTGCTACTTGTATTCATTCATTCATTTATATTTTTTTAATATTTAACTTTACACAAAAAATTTGTTTTAGTAAACTTTTATTTACCCCACTATATGACTTTAAGAAGTATATTTAAAGTACAGATAAAAAATAGCTTAATACTCACCATAGACCTTAACAATAAATATTTTTGTTGACCTTTTTGCTCCAGTTATCTTCACTTCATAACTTCCAGCATGTTCATGTTTGATGTTCATGATGGTCAGAGATCCAGTCTGTCCGTCCAGCTTCAGTCTGTCTGTGAATCTCACATCAGGGGTAATTTGTTTCTCTCTAATGATTTTAGCAATAAGGGATTTCTCAGGTCCAAATTTCCACAGTATGTCGTTGTCTTCATTTATTACAGTATCAGTGCGTAGAGTAACAGTATCTTCTTCCGTCACTGACACTGACTCTCCAAACACACCTAGAAATGTTTACAACATTTTTCAAAATATCTTCTTTTGTGTTCAACAGAACAAAAAAAATCAAATTGGTGTGGAACAAGTCAAGGGTGAATAAATGATGGCAGAATTTTAATTTTAAGGAGAACTATACTTTTAAGACCCAGTCTAAACACAGTGGTGCTTTTTTGCACTGATCTCAGAAAAAATCTTACAGTAACTTCTCTATTTGATTCGATTTCTTTTGTAAGAACATGAAATGAAAATCCTCCAAATAATTTGTATAGTAGCAGCAGCTACATTACTCTAATATGGAAAGAAATTAAGCCATAAAATGATTTTATAACTTACCAGTCAAATGCCACCAGGATAAACAGAACAAAGCAAAAGTGTAAAACATTTCTCTTTATTATTATGGTTAGTTTTGCTGAGCAGTGAAAGATGCTGCTCATCTGAGTTAAACTGAAACTTGCTGTGGGGGGTGGCAGGCTTCTTGATAAATTCACATCATCTTGCAGAGATGTCAAATTTGACCACATCCTTTACAAAGCAGCTCTGCTAAAAGCTGAAGGACTCACTACACATTTTTACCCAAGTAAAATTTGCTTGTTCAAGTAAAAAAACATATTTGTTCTCATGCTGCATTTGGGGCAATTGTACTGTGAAGCTGGATTAGCTGGCTAGCCATATAAAATTCCATTTAGTTTGCACCAATCTTGGGTTTTAGGTAGCATGAAGGCAGCTACAGTCGTGGCCAAAAGTTTTGAGAATGACACAAATATTAGTTTTTACAAAGTTTGCCGCTAAACTGCTTTTAGATCTTTGTTTCAGTTGTTTCTGTGATGTACTGAAATATAATTACAAGCACTTCATACGTTTCAAAGGCTTTTATCAACAATTACATGACATTTATGCAAAGAGTCAGTATTTGCAGTGTTGGCCCTTCTTTTTCAGGACCTCTGCAATTCGACTGGGCATGCTCTCAATCAACTTCTGGGCCAAATCCTGACTGATAGCAACCCATTCTTTCATAATCACTTCTTGGAGTTTGTCAGAATTAGTGGGTTTTTGTTTGTCCACCCGCCTCTTGAGGATTGACCACAAGTTCTCAATGGGATTAAGAGCTGGGGAGTTTCCAGGCCATGGACCCAAAATTTCAACGTTTCGGTCCCCGAGCCACTTAGATATCACTTTTGCCTTATGGCACGGTGCTCCATCATGCTGGAAAATGCATTGTTCTTCACCTAACTGTTGTTGGATTGTTGGAAGAAGTTGCTGTTGGAGGGTGTTTTGGTACCATTCTTTATTCATTGCTGTGTTTTTGGGCAAAATGGTGAGTGAGCCCACTCCCTTGGATGAGAAGCAACCCCACACATGAATGGTCTCAGGATGCTTTACTGTTGGCATGACACAGGACTGATGGTAGCGCTCACCTTTTCTTCTCCGGACAAGCCTTTTTCCAGATGCCCCAAACAATCGGAAAGGGGCTTCATCTGAGAATATGACTTTGCCCCAGTCCTCAGCAGTCCATTCGCCATACTTTTTGCAGAAGATCAATCTGTCCCTGATGTTTTTTTTGGAGAGAAGTGGCTTCTTTGCTGCCCTTCTTGACACCAGGCCATCTTCCAAAAGTCTTCGCCTCACTGTGCGTGCAGATGCGCTCACACCTGCCTGCTGCCATTCCTGAGCAAGCTCTGCACTGGTGGCACTCTGATCCCGCAGCTGAATCCTCTTTTGGAGACGATCCTGGCGCTTGCTGGACTTTCTTGGACGCCCTGAAGCCTTCTTAACAAGAATTGAACCTCTTTCCTTGAAGTTCTTGATGATCCTATAAATTGTTGATTTAGGTGCAATCTTAGTAGCCACAATATCCTTGCCTGTGAAGCCATTTTTATGCAACGCAATGATGGCTGCACGCGTTTCTTTGGAGGTCACCATGGTTAACAATGGAAGAACAATGATTTCAAGCATCACTCTCCTTTTAACATGTCAAGTCTGCCATTCTAACCCAATCAGCCTGACATAATGATCTGCAGCCTTGTGCTTGTCAACATTCTCACCTGAGTTAACAAGATGATTACTGAAATGATCTCAGCAGGTCCTTTAATGACAGCAATGAAATGCAGTGGAAAGTTTTTTTTTAATGTAATTCTCAAAACTTTTGGCCATGACTGTAGACTACGTTTTTTGTAGTAAACCACAGCAACCTCAAAATGAACTATAGTTTTCAAACTCCTAGTTTTATTTATGGTTAAAGTTAAAAAGCACTGCAGTGTTTGGGTGTTCTGTGTTTGTCTGAGGTAATTAGTCTACTGAAATGTGCATATTCCATACAAAAAAGCTGATCGCTCAGTTCTTGCTACGTGATTTGCGGTGTGCTTGCCAGACCCTGTATCATAGAATTTTACCCTTTATTTAGTTTTGTTGTTGTTGTAGATGTAATTGCATAAGTTTTGTTAAAATGTAATAGAACCTGCTTTGGTTCTGTGGTACAGCTATGATTACTATATTACTGCAGTACTGATACTGCAATATTACTATAGCAAAACCATGGTTTGCAGCAAAAAAACAAACAAAAAACAAACAAAACATAGTTACTATAATCATGGTTCACACAGTGTTATCATAGTTTTACTACAATATTACTATAGTAAAACAATGTTCTCAAAACCATGTTTTTTACACCATGGTGTTACTATTGTAGTACTGTAGTAGTACTATAGTAAAACTGTAGGAAGCCTGACTCTAGTAACCATGGTTTTTGGTGCATACTGTAGTTTTAAAAACCATGGTTTTGATATAGCAATACTCTAATAGTATTAAAGTCAAATTGTAGCAACCATGACTGTAGTAACCATGTTTTTTTTGGTGTGTGCTGTGGTTTTAAAAACCAAGGTTACTACAGTCGTAGTTCCTATGGTTTTACTATAGTTCTACTACAGTTTTACTATAGTAAAACCATGGTTTTTGTAAGAGTATCTCCCTTGCATTTCCAACCCTTTCTTGTCAGTTAATTGTTGTTTGTTTATTGATGCTAAGACGTATTGTTCTGCTTCGACTCAGCTTTTGGTCCTGTCCAGTCCAGTCCTGTTGTTTATGTACCATGAAGAATTGACGTTTCTTTGTGAAGTGTATCACCTATATTCTGTCCAGACTGCCTGCTCTCTGAACTCAGGGGCTGGTTTGCTGCTGTGGTTGAATATTTCTATTACCAGCCTCCCTCTCTATCTTTTGCTTCATTTGTATGAAGACTGCCTGATTTTGACTTTTGAAATATAATAAACATTGTTTACCTGCTCCATTTGTTGTTGAGCAATGACAGAACAAACTGACCAGAAAATGGACTCGATTGAGAGAACCTTCAGGGTGTGACACTTGAATGACATGAACAGGAACTTTCAGCTGTCAAATACGCTACGGTGAGGCTGGAAGCGCAGGTCACTGAGCTTACCAGCCAGTTGCAGGCAGTGTCTGGTATGAAAGGTTGCCGCAATCCAGAACCCTGCATCATCAATCCTCTACATTTTGTGGGACAGCCCACTGAATGTCGGGCCTTCTCAATGCAGTGCTAGGTGGTTTTCTCACTCCAGCCATCCACCTATGCCAGCGACCACTCCTGATTCACCTATCTCCCTTCTCACCGGTCTTGCTTGTTTTTTGCACGCACGCACACACGCACGCACGCATACACACACACACACACACACACACACACACACACACACACACACACACGCATGTTTGTTTTTGTGAAAATTGGGTACATTACATAGGTTTCCATTGATTTTTGTACTGTACAAACCTTATTTTGTATTGCCCGTACCCCACCCTACCCCTAAACCCAACCACCACAGGAAACAGTGTATAGCTTTACTCTCTGAAATAAACTCATTCTGTGTGATTTATAAGCTTTTTGAGAAATGAGGATGTCAGCAATGTCCTCATATTTCACCTCCTTTTTGTAATACCTGTGTCATACTTATGTCATTATACAGATATGTGTCCTGACATGTCACAAAAACAAGTACACACACACACACACACACACACACACAAACCTATCTATCTTTATTTATTTATTTAAACAAATGTATTGTGGTTATGACTATACTGTATATGTAAAAGCAGAAGAGTGGAAAAGAGCATAAATATGATAAACATATGATAGCACAATTATTGTATTGACTTGTGTCATCATGACATTTGCAGTCTCTTTATTATTATGGTTAGTTTTGCTGAGCAGTGAAAGACGCTGCTCATGAGTCAAACTGAAACTTGCTGTGGGGGGTGGCAGGTTTCTTGATAAATTCACCTTGATATGCTTCTGCTGGCTGGAAAACATCTTGCAGAGATGTCAAATTTGACCACATCCTTTACAAAGCAGCTCTGCTAAAAGCTGAAGGACTCACTACACATTTTTACCCAAGTAAAATTTGCTTGTTCAAGTAAAAAAACATTTGTTCTCATGCTGCATTTGGGGCAATTGCACTGTGAAGCTGGATTAGCTGGCTAGCCATATAAGTTTCCATTTAGTTTGCACTAATCTTGCGTTTTAGGTAGCATGAAGGCAGCTAGACTTTAATCACTCTTTGTTGCTATGGCATTATGGAGCAGCTCAGCTGAGCTAACATGGTACCTAAAATCCATGCAGAATTTTGGCAAACAAAACTCAAATTTAACTGGCTTGCCAGCTAATCTGGCTTCATGGTACAGGCCTTTGATGTATCAGCTGTTTGTAAACGTACATAGCAAGGGGTTTACAATCCCAAAAGCTAAATGTTTTAGTTCAGTGCAGAGTAGTTATCATTAGGAGAAGTATTGAAGCAACAGAAGAGGTTTCAGAGGTTTTGTTTCAGTTGGTGTTCAGCATGTTTTTTTTTACTGTGACCTTTTTTAGTCACACATGATATTGATACATTAATACAAAATAACTTACATTTATAATTTTGTAAGCCAATACAGGCTGAACACTCACGATAGATTTAAATTGAAAAATGAGAACTAGCTTCATTCATTCATTCATTTTCTTTTCGGCTTAGTCCCTTTATTAATCTGGGGTCGCCACAGAGGAACGAACCGCCAACTTATCCAGCATATGTTTTACACAGCGGACGCCCTTCCAGCTGCAACCCATCACTGGGAAACATCCATACACACCCATTCACTATGGACAATTTTAGCCTACCCAAGTCACCTATAGCGCATGTCTTTGGACTGTGGGGGAAACCGGAGCACCCGGAGGAAACCCACGCGAACACGGGGTGAACATGCAAACTCCACACAGAAACGCCAACTGACCCAGCCGAGGCTCGAACCAGCGACCTTCTTGCTGTGAGGCAAACGTGCTGCCCACTGCGCCACCGTGCAGCCCGAGAACTAGCTTATCATACAAATATATTGAAACAGATTTTGTTGTGGATCAGGTTTGATCTCGTTTTGATTTTCCTTCAGTGTCCTGCCCTTAGCGGTTAGTCCTTGCGATCAGACCTTGTATTCAACAAAAAAGAGAAACTGCTTATTGCATCTTTGTATAGATTATCTTGGGCTAAACAGCATAACAATCAAGAACCGTGTTGGTGTGGGTTTCCTCCGAGTGCTCCGGTTTCCCCAACAGTCCAAAGACATGTCCTACTGGTGAATTGGGTAAGCTAAAAATTGTAGTGTATGTGTGTAAATGAGAGTGTATGGGTGTTTCCCGGTAATGGGTTGCAGCTGGAAGAGCATCCGTTGTGTAAAACATATGCTGGATAAGTTGGCGGTTCATTCCACTGTGGTGACCCCTGATTAATAAAGGGACTAAGCTGAAAAGAAAATGAATGAATGAACAATTACACCCTTTTGAGTCATCAATGTGGAAATAATTGTCTTTATTACTTCTGTAAAATTCCAAAAACTGCTTGTCCAAATGTATGGCTGCAGAACTTTACTAACATTATGAAATAACACTTTTAACAAACCTGATTAAAACAAATAAAACACAATCTCCGAATTTGTTGCATTATCATTATTTTTCTGTAATTGTGACTGCATGTGCTGAAAAAAATCTAGAAAAAAACCTTAGTATTTCATAATATTGATGAAAAATGGTACTCATGATCTTTAAATAAATGTAAAAAATTTTAAAAATCATTACGCTTTCATTTATGTGTTTTCATAAAGTCAAAGGGGAATTGATTAATGTGGTCTACAATAAAAAAAAGCTCTAAAAATGAATGAGGTATCAACTTTAGGATTCGTATGAGTACAGCAGATGTAAAAGGACCGGCTGGCTTTGAGAAGAAGATGAGATGTCAGAATATGGGCCACAGAAACAAAAAAAAGAAAGGTATCTATATGAAATAAAAAGAAATGTGGGGATGGAGGGAGGTATATATTGAGTTCAGGGAAAAGGTTGTGGTTATGACAAGACTGCATGCAAATTGGCCATTCATCACTAAACCAAACTTTATACAAAGTAGGGAAACAAGAAAAAAGAAACTGTTAAATGTGAACTGCCCAAAACAGAAATGTTGAATGTCCTAAACATTTTCAGTCACTAAAAGCATGGAGCGTTAAAAAATATATAGATTTTAGATGGCAGTTCTGTAGTGTTATGTAACTTACTTCCAAAAAAAGTAGTAAAATAAATATAATAACATTTCTAACTATATAATTCAAATAGTATTTAAAACATTGGTTGTTGTAATGTTTTTATAACATGAAATAACATATAATTAAATTAAATGATATAGGACAGATCAATATGATTTTTTAAAAGATTTTTTATTCATATGTCCCCATGTTTATTCATATGTCCCCACCAAGTTGCACAACACTCCAGTACAATAGGTGGCGGAGTATGCACCTTTGATCGTCAGTTAAACAATATAAGAAGCAGAACGTTAGTTCAGTGAAACGGTGCTAATGATGTTCCTGGTTTTATACTCGCTCATTCGTTCATTTTGACGGTCCCCATATTGTTTACCACGCTACTTTTAATATTCGGTCTGAAATCGCATGTAAGTATGACTTCTAAACAACATTAACGCTATTTATTTGACTGAACAGTGTTTTACTTTTATAGTAATTTGCTGCTAATATGATTTCACTTCAGAATTTGCAAAGAATACTTATGAAATTATGAAATGAGAAAGTCAGAATGTGCGAATATAAAACCAACTCTACCTCAGTCAAAATATGGTGCGGTTATGACAACAACAAATTAATTAAATTAGACTATGAGCCTTAAAACAGTCAAAACGTTCAAACTACGCTGATGCCATTTTCAAAAAAGAAAAGAGAATTTAAAAAGATATAATTGTAGAAAAATTATTTCTTTTGAATTATAAAAAAAAATGCTAAAACAAAAGTGGGGGAATTAATAATAAAAAGCATTTTTTTAAATTATTATTTAAAAGTATATTAAAAATAACAAGAATAAATAAAATGTAAAAAAGTAAAAGCTGTAGGGATACTAGACCAAGATGGACTATAAAAGTGAGGTTAGAGATTACCAGAGGGAGTTTGGACAACATATTTGGAGAAAAGTACTAGTCTGTAAATGGAGAGCCATGCAAACACACTCTGAGACCAGTTTAAAGAATCTCTATTACTCATTATAAGAGGTCATACTTTGGTTTTGGGGGTCTCCAACAACAGGCTGATATGCATGCAAGGTCAAAAAACACTTTCATTGTCTTATAATATGCATTTATCTTTACCTAATTATCCCAACTAATCCCATAAGATTTATTCAGTGATTAATTTCTTCCCAAATCCCTACTTTGCCTGATGCTAATCTGCGGTGATTGGTCTGATGATCCAAAATGATCTCTATTGTGATTGGTTGACTGCATGCAGCATGCGTAGGAAGCAAAATGCCCACCATAGACCCTTTTCACATGATGTCACGCGGTGTCCGTTTCACTCCACGCAGTGTATCATTACTTCCGCCTACACAGAACTCCCCATAGAGAACTCTAGTCAGCCAGTCAGCTGTATATTTACTACAGATAAGGTTAGACATCTAAAAAAAACTTACAGATCATCCAGATTTCCACTTAAACCGAGAGAATTGGACTTTAAACGGAGTGTATTGCTTTGTTTTGCTATCTTTACTGCAGATGAAGTTGGTATGTACTTGTCAGTATTTGTCAAATAAAGATTTCAGATGTTTACACGGGTGCAGAACATGTTTTATGACAAATTTATTTTTATTATTTTTTTGTGTCCTGAAGAATAAGTAATACATAAAACTGTGGGTGTTTTACTGTGTGATTCTACAGTGGACAGCTGATTCACAAACATATTCACATTCTACTGCTCACTTTTTTCTATATAGGTATTTTATTCATGAACAGAAAACATTTGTCTATTTAATATTCATATTAAATGAAATAGAATAACAATGTTGTATGTGACTCTTAATAATCAAACAAAATCATTATAAAAATTTACAGTTGCAAAAATAATAATAAGAAGATTGTATTTTAATTCAGTATTAATAGATTATGAATTTATTTGTAACAAAAAAACCAAAAAGTAGTACAGATATCAAATTAAATCCACCCAGTAGGACACTGTCTTAACTCATTCAAATGGAGAAACTGAATAAAACATTAATAGATCATTCATTCATTCATTTTCTTTTTGGCTTAGTCCCTTTATTAATCTGGGGTCGCCACAGCGGAATGAACCGCCAACTTATCCAGCATATGTTTTACGCAGCAGATGCCCTTCCAGCTGCAACCCATCACTGGGAAACATCCATACACACTCATACACTACAGACAATTTAGCCTACCCAATTCACCTGTACCGCATGTCTTTGGGCTTGTGGGGGAAACCGGAGCACCCGGAGGAAACCCACGCCAACACGGGGAAAACATGCAAACTCCACACAGTAACGTCAACTGACCCAGCCGAGGCTCGAACCAGCGACCTTCTTGCTGTGAGGCGAACGTGCTACCCACTGCACCACCGTGCAGCCCATTAATAGATCAGTAAATAATAAATGATAAAACTGATTGCATTTATAGACACACTTACCACGTATATGTGAAGATTTAATAAAGAATTTTACTCATGCTGGAACATTTACATATAACAGATAATATAAATTTATATTCATAGCAGCTTCAAAGTACAAAATAAATCCATTATTAATTAAATGAAATAAAACTTAATTAAATCAACTTAATTGATAAGTGAAAAGGTTACAAACATATACTTGCCTTGATAAACAATAACTTATTCCAATTCTTAAATTGGAATTCTTAAATTCAAATAAATGACGTCTCTTCACTTCCCCCTATCGGCAACGCAGTGTATTTTTAGTTCCTGTTTACCTTTTATTGAATGGGAGACTTCTCTGGAAAATTTACAAATGAAAATAATAACATTACACATTGTGATTTAAGACTATTAAAGTATTGGGCATGTGTCCAAATGTTAATATGATTAATCGTGCAGCACTAGAAGAGAACTAGTTTTACTAGAAATTTTTAACCTCTCAATTCCAAAAATTGCCCCAATCATTATTCATGTACTAGTCTACACCTTGGTGCCAAACAACCATCAAGTTTACTTTTTTTTTGTTTTTTCCATTTATCAGATGCTTAGTGCAAAGTAACTTACAAATTGTAATTTTATTTATTATAATCGTTTTTACCCAAAATATGGTAAAGCATGATTTCAAACAAAATGTTAAAACCAATACTTTTTCTTTGTAATACTAACTTTCTCATTCCCTGGCTGAATCTGATATGCTAGTTCTGGATTAACCTGTGTCCATTTACTTGTGTTTGCCTCACCTTTAACTGTATTCCAGGTTTTAACTCCTTATCCTTAATTTGTTGCAGTTGGAGCACAATTCTGCCATTCCCAGCCCCTGACAATCGTTATCAAGCATCCATCGACATGATGTGCGTTTATTCATTGCCTGATGACAAAGCTGTCTTGCTAAAGCAGTCAGGTAAAAATACATTTTTTAAGCATTTTAAATTTGCTATAGGTGTGCCTACCATAAACGGAGAATTACATCTTCTGCTTATTTAATTATATCTACCCTATTGGATACGTGATTTATGATATTTATTCAGCACAGGGAGCTGCATATGTTTTGATAGTTCTTTTAACAACTTGTAATTAAGTAAGCACAAATGAGAAAATGGATATTATTTCATTATAACAAATGATGCCTCGATTTAAATTTTTTGTTGTTGTTCATGGGTTGAAAATAGATTTGTCATATATGGGCATGATGACATCACTTTCTGCCAATTGCTCAACCAAATCTGAGCCTGTGATATCTTCATCAGGCCATTTTTATTAGCTGTGCATTGCTATTGACCCTATTCTTCAATGCGGAAGTTGCTTAAAGGAGAAATGACTAGGAATAATAAACCGCAGAAAACTGTCAAACTACTCGCTCTACAAACAAATGTTTGCATGATTATACAGACAAAGCAGAATCATATAATAAGAAAACAATCAGTTTGCAACATCAAGCAGCATAACGAGCTGTTTTTAATGTCTAAAAATGAATGGAAGTGAATGAGAACGGAAGTCTCGAGCCAAAAAGATTCAAATGGCTGCGCCCACTCGTACTCGAAGAATAAGGTGAATATCTGTATGGTGAATTTGAACTTAAAGGTGCAGTACATAAAGTAGTATTGATACCTAGTGGGTGAACTAACTATAGCAATTCAAAGCTGGTCAGCTAATGTTTACATTTGTGATAGTTTTGAATTTTTTATTTTTGTGAGTTCATCCTGAATGAGAATGTGCAAATATTCTTTCACGTACGAATCACCTTGGATTTGTGTGTGTATTTTTGAGACTTTCCTGGCAGCAGCAGGTCACTCGTAGCCAATCAGATGAGAGCTCTGCACAGCAGTAATTGAGATGCTTCATATGCACACCTTTGTGCAAGCTGATCCTCTCCAGCATGTCGAATGGAGAATGGGATGAATATTAAATTCCCTGACTTTCACTGATTCAAAAGCTTAATTTGCATTATATCTAATGAATGAGCTGTCGTTGTGATTTAGTAATATGTAAAATAGAAACTATTAAATATTAAATGGTGATCTTTTCACAATCTTTTCCAACACAATTCTGAGCCTCTCAGATCATATCAATTAAATGTGTGTGTATATATATATATATATATTAATATTTATATATTTCTGCCAGGAATATTTCAAATATACACACACATATCCAAGGTGATTCGTACGTGAAAGAATATTTGCACATTCTCATTCA
>CAIGQV010015316.1:207025-233207 GCA_903798115.1 Danio jaintianensis
ATTAATAAAGGGACTAAGCCGAAAAGAAAATGAATGAATGAATATATATATATATATAGCCAATAGCCTAGTGCTTTAGTGTGCTAACATATAGCACCATGGTGCTCACGGAGACCCAAGTTCGATTCCCGGCTTGAGGTTCTTTGCCGACCCTTCCCCTCTCTCTGCTCCCAATAATTTCCTGTCTGTAACCTCCACTGTCCAAATTAAAGGTGATAAACCCCTAAAAAATTAATTATATAAAAAAAAAAAAAACAGTCTGAAATGACTCGCTTTATGACATGGCGTGTTATCCTGCTGGAAGTAGCTGCTCAATTGGTACTAATGAGCCCAAAATGTGCCAAGAAAATATCCCCTACACCATTACACCACCACCACCAGCCTGAACAGTTGATACAAGGCAGGATGGATCCATGCTGTCATGTTGTTGATGCCAAATTCTGACCCTACCATCCGAATATCGCAGCAGAAATCGAGACTCCTCAGACCAGGCAACGTTTTTCCAATCTTCTATTGCCCAATTTTGGTGAGCCTGTGCGAATTGTAGCCTCAGTTTCCTGTTCTTGGCTGACAGGAGTGGCACCCGGTGTGGTCTTCTGCTGCTGTAGCCCATCCACCTCAAGGTTGGATGTGTTGTGCGTTCAGAGATGCTCTTCTGCATACCTCGGTTGTAACGAGTGTTTATTTGAGTTACTGTTGCCTTTTCAATATTTTCTCTTTTTTGGATCATTCTCTGTAAACCCTAGAGATGGTTGTGTGTGAAAATCCCAGTAGATCAGCAGTTTCTGAAATACTCAGACCAGCCCGTCTGGCACCAACAACCATGCCACTTTCAAAGTGACTTAAATCACCTTTCTTCCCCATTCTGATGCTCGGTTTGAACTGCAGCAGATCGTCTTGACCATGTCTACATGCCTAAATGTATTGAGTTGCTGCCATGTGATTGGCTGATTAGAATTAAAGTGTAATTTATAAAGCGAGTGTAATTTATTTATTCACTTTTACATATGTGTGTGTGTGTGAAAAATATATAAACTCATTTGGCATCTCACAGTATCACATTCTTGAGTTTTGGCTTCTGAGTCAAACTGACAACAGCTATGGAAAATGTGGTTATCAGAAATGTGGTTTGATCTATATTGGTGGACAAACAGTGTGTGTGCGTGTTTGTGGGGGGACACGTGTAAATGTGGTTTGATGTATTTTGGTGGACAAACAGTGTGTGTGCGTGTTTGTGGGGACATGTGTGAATGAAACAAGTCTTAAATTTATAGGTGAAAAGTGTCTTCCTGTAACTGCACAGCTTTTAGAAACACTATTGTATGGAAAAAGAAAAAAACTATAACAAAATTATAATTTTGCACTTAGTATATGACTTAAGATAACTCGTTTGTTGTTGTTTATTTTCTGCAAAATCAGTTCACTCTTTATATATGCACACTAGTTGTTTAATGGACAGTGGGTAGCATGATTGTCTCACAGAAGAAGCCCTGGCTGGGTCAGTTGTCATTTCTGTGTGGAGTTTGCATGTTCTCCCCGTGTTGGCGTGGGTTTCCACCGGGTGCTCCGGTTTCCCCCACAGTCCAAAGACATGCAGTACAGGTGAATTGGGTAAGCTAAATTGTCCGTAGTGTATGTGTGTATGTCCTGGTCCCCCAGGTTGGGGGTTGAGCGTTGGGCTGACAACCCACCTCGTGAAAAAACTAGATGTTAGGAAACACCAATATGTAAGGAAGTAAGTAAATAAGTAAGTAAGTTGTTTAATAAAAGGTATTGCTAGTGAACTGCAGCGGTGTGAGGTATTCACCCTGATCCAAAAAAAAAAATATTAAAAATCAAAATTATATTACTTACTTCCAGGGCCGTTTTTTTAATAGAAAAACTAATACTATGGAAGTCAATAGTTACAGTTTTCCAGCTTTCTTCAAATTATCATCTGTTGTATTCAAAAGAAGAAAGAAAGTCAAACCGGTTTTGACCAAGTGAAGGGAGAGTAAATGATGAAAGAATTTTCAGTTTTGGGTGAATTATCTCTTTAAGAAGCCGTCTTATCTGTTGATTAAAAAGAAAAAGTACAAACACTAGATGGCGCCATTTAACAAATAAATCAATGTCACAACATCCTTGACCAAAGTACAACTCTGTAAATAGAGATAGTAAAATGATCACTAATAAAAAAAAAAAAGAAAGAAAGAAGATGAATTAGAATATTAACAAATAACTAGTAATAAATGTATGTCTCTGGTCTGGAACATCTGTTGACCTGCAGGTGGCTTCAACTGGTTATTAACTCTACACAGACCAGCAAGTTTACTAATACAGATGATTTGGTCAGATTCAATATGTCATTTTAAGCAATCTGTTTTGTTATATGTTATTATTTATACAGACAGGGTGGCATGCTGGCTCAGTGGTTAACACTGTCACCTCACAGCAAGAAGGTCGCTGGTTCGAGTCCCGGCTGGACCAGTTGGCATATCTGTGCGGAGTTTGCATGTTCTCCCCATGTGGGTGTAGGTTTCCTCTGGGTGCTCCGGATTTGGATAAGCTAAATTGGCCATAGTGGGTGTGTGTGTGTGTGTGTGTGTGTGTGTGTGTGTGTGGGTGGGTGTTTCCCAGTACTGGGTTGCGGCTGGAAGGGCATCCGCTGCGTAAAACATATGCTGGAATAGTTGGCGGTGCTCTGTGGCAACCCCTGATGAATAAGGGGCTAAACCGAAGGAAAATGAATGAATAAATGAATTTATACAGACAACTGGGGGGGGGGGGGGGGGGTTCTGTGGTAGCCAATAAATAAACTAACCTTCCCACTAGGAAGTTTTTGTAACAACTTGAAGAGAACATCCCAAGAACTTATCCTGACCTACAGTTTATATTAGAAGGCATATCCTATTTAAAGAACACATTCTTGGCTAACCAAAGGATAAGGTTTCTGGGAACCAAAAATTGTTATCTGGATTGGCACTACAGTGGCTCTGTCTATTTTAGCACACCCTATTGGTTAAAAGAGATGTTGTTCTCAGTTTTTGACATGAGAGTAATGATGTGCTTGTCATATTTGTCATTTCATATTTTATTACAGAACAAACGCAGTAAATGATAGATCCATTACCACACTAAATGTTACGATTGATATTTAATAATGATTTTTTTTAGTTAGGACATTTTAGTGAGCTTCTGAATGCTATTGGTGAACAAAATGGCAGACAACACCATCAAACGACTGAAAAGCAAAATTAAATGTAAAGAAAAAAAAAATAGTTCCTGAAAATACGATTACCATCTTTGGATTTTGGGGACAGTTTCATTTTCAATAAAACCATTATCATAAATTATTTTTAAAAATAATAATTTAATAAATAAAAACCATTATTGTAATAGATTTAATGCATGTTAAATGTATGCTTACATTTGCATTATATTTTTATTCTCATTATCTTAGAAATTTCTGATTTATAAACAGACAAAATTTATTTAGTGGCATTTCTAATTAAGTGATTTATTTTATTTTTTTGCAAAATGTTTATTTTTGCAGTCTGGACCAAAAAAGTCCTATTTTAGACAGATGATTTACATTTAATAAAATTACAACTAAATTATACACATTTATCATTAATATCACATTTACGCTTTTAAAGATTTCTGCAACATCTCACGAGATCGAAACAAAGTCTTTTGATTTATTTTCAGAACACGATGCATGATGGGATACTCTTAGCTTTAAATATTGCTCCGAAGCGGCATCCAATATCGTATGGGCATAGTGTGTGTTAAATGCATGGACTGTAAAACAAATTGACTGCCCAAACTCATCTTCTGGTTACTGGTCACATCTAAATTTTTCAATTGACCTAAATGAAATTCAGCATAAATGCAAAAGCCTGTAAACATTGGCTCAATGTGAAATATAGTGTTGAATCACAGGTTAACTCACGATACGGTATTTTGCCCCTGATATTGATATATCACAATATTAGCGATTCTGTGATATATCACAAGAAAACCATCCACAATTTATCATGATTTTTGTAAATGAAGGGGGAAAAAATGCATCAAATTTATAAGATGCATTTCTTTTATTAACAGCACGTTTTATAGAATTACAACAGTGTAAAACAAGCACACAGCTGTCAAACAAGCTTAAAATGCTGATGTGCAGAGAGACGTTTGTGACTGAAAAGGCACATCTCTAAATTAGTCATAGCAGAATCTCAATTTTGTGGAATATACATTTAAGAATGTACATTCAAAATAGCAATTTACTGCTTTCTATATTTCTGTAAACTTATTACAACTTCTCCACAATACTTTATGTAAACCTGTAACCATTTTATGCTTAGCCCTGGTTTATTTTTTAATGCAAAATAATGCATTCCCACTAGATTAGTATTTTTTCCTCAAGTAACTGAGTAACTGATCAGAATACTCAGAGAGGTGAGCACAGACTCCTCTGAGCACTTATAATATCTCCTGCAGTGGACAACATTAGTTATTTAGTCATCAAATTAAAAAGTAAACGCAAAACCCTTTAAATTATATCTTCTACGTCTTATTGATATCTGTAAAGGATAAGAAGGATGGTGACAATGGAGTTGAGGGTCCAAACGCAGTTTATTAATAGCTTAGTCAGGCAGGCGATGATCAAACAGGAACAAACACTAAGATGAGCAAAGATAAAAAACTCAGGTGGCGGCTCTGGTAGCCATTCGCGGGACTCAGGTGGCGGCTCTGGCCATTCGTGGGACTTATGTGGTGGCTCTGGCCATTCATGGGACTCAGGTGGTGGCTCTGCCCATTCATGGGAATCGGGAGGATCTGGTGCCCACCATTCTGGGGATTCAGGAGGATCTGGCACCTGCCATTCGGGGGATTCAGGAGGATCTGGCGCCCACCATTCGGGGAATTCGGGAGGATCTGGCGGCCACCATTTGGGGGATTCAGAGGGATCTGATGCCTGTCATTCTGGGGATTCAGAGGGATCTGGCACCCGCCATTTGAGGAATTCAGAGGGATCTGGTGCCCGCCATTCAAGGATTTCAGAGTGATCTGGTGGTGGCGTCGATTGCTCTATTGGTGACGAGGTGCTGATGGCCATCTTGTGCGTGGCAAGCCCCGCAGTCAGCGATCTCTCTGTTCGGGTCTTGCTGTAGAGTGCCCCACAGCACTTACTTTTATTTGCACAACCTAAAATGATGGAGTATGCTGCTACTTACGGGTTTTTTTCATTGTCATAAAAAAATGCAAACTTGCATAGTCCGATGCTAGATTGTAATCTAATTTGATTAACAGACCGTCACTCACCCATACTGTGGATCACTGTGGTGAATGATCTGTCCAGAAACGCCCTGGGATTTGTTTTCTGCATTTGTTATTGCACTTACGTGTTGCTCTTTAAGAGCCTGCTCTCCTTCATGTGGGTCTGTGTATCAGGAACAGGCGAGCACTGTGTGTGATCTGCCGTGTTTATGACAGGAATATCGTGGATGTCATGTTTTAATTCCTGAGACGTACAACAGTTTTTGTGATCAGCAACATTCATCCTCAAATACATTTTGAATGATTAACACGTCCCAATGTTAAATAGTGAATTGTAGTCAGTGTAAATGCCCTGAGAGCTTCGCTGCTGTTTGGAATGAATTGAACAAGGTAGATGCACATTTCACCGATTTTGGAGGTTATTACTAGACTTTATGGTTCAGCAGTTGACCAGAATCTATTTTCTTTAAATATAGTTGATTTTGGGTGAGTTTTCTGATCACCAGTAATAGGATATTTGCTGAAGATCACGGCCATGGTAAACCATAGTGAAGCCGTGAATAAATGTACAGAAAAGGTAGTTGAGACAGACACAGTGCAGATTTGAAGGAACAAAACACAGTTCGAGGTATCATTAGAAGCGTCATAACCAGTATTTGTCTATTCTTTGGCAAAATATCGATTTCATTTAGTCTTATTTGAATGCTGTGGTTGTGAGTGTGACCATATCGGACACAAATATGGTGGCGAGTGTAGCGGAAGTGACGTTTTTGGTCCTTCTGAATAGGATGTTTCTTCGGATCTCTGCTGTTGCTCTTCCTCAGGCGTTAACCAACGGCTCTCAGTCACGCGCATGCGCACACGCATTTTTTTTGCTACAAGGTTAGTTGGCCAAACACAGGTATTTCACTTCTGTTTGATAAATTGTCTGAGCACAATTTAATGTGTTTGGTGAATATATATTTTAATTTTAACTTCAGACCATCAGCTAAATGTAATACAGTGGATTGTTTTCTGTTTGGGGCTAATTATTGGGAAGTATGTGTTGAGTGAATATTTAATTGTCAGTTTCCACAATTTTTCAAAAAGTATTTTTTTACAGTGTGGTATTATTTACACAATGTATAAATACTGTGTAAATAATGTCAGTTTTTGCCAGTATTACGCAGCTTTATGTTCTTCATTGTTATGGGTGCTCATATTGTTCATTAACCAATACATAATTTTTACAGCCCACTACTCTCCGTTAATTTCATATTCACACAATTTAAAGTGACTGATGCATAAAAGCGATATTATCAGTTCTGGATGGATTATCAGTCAATATCTAGTAATAATGACTGTCTTGTCTTTAACTGTTTCAGGTTCAGGTCTGTCTGCAGGTGCTGTAGCAGGAATATGTGTTACTGCTGTTCTGCTGGTCATTGGTGCTGCTGTTGCTGGTGGGATTTACAGTCTTAACACAAGAAGGAAATGTGAGTGTTACATACAGCTGACTTATCTGACTGGAAATATGAGATTAATTAATTCATCATTATAACATAATTTTTGGCACACTACAACAATAACTCATAGTTTTACATTACTGTGAGTGTTGAGGTAGGGGTAGATGTTCATAAAATACAATTTAATGGGTAATAATAAATTATATGACTAATACTCTGTATGATTACTGTTTTTACATTAGGGTTGGGTTTAGGGTTGGGGTAGGGGTAGACGTTAATAAAATACAATTAATGGGTAATTTAATAAATAATATAAATCATTCTCTGTAACTTCCGTCAACAGCTGCATCCCTTCTTGCAACAACCAGGAATGGAGCAGAGGGAGCAGGTCCGACTGGTTCACTGAGGCACTGCTCAAACTTTCGGTTTGTCAAATGGAAAATATTTTCCTCCTTTTTTCTCCTTCAGACAAACAGCGATGAAAATGCTTTCTGAAGTTTTCTGTGTTTTGGTTCTGCATGGTAAGCTATATATTTTTATATGTATTTGTACATGTATTTGTTACGAACTTTTCTCTGTTGTGTCAGTTGTTATGCTGTTTTACACTCGACAGAAATCCAGTTAATTAAAGACCATTGTACATTTTCTCTCAAAATCGGTGACCAGTCACCAGTTTCTCCAATACGATCATTCTACTGTTTTACCTAACCGACTTGTGCAGCCTTGAATAAAAAACAAAACAATAAACAGTGTTCGTTATCAACAAGGCATGGACAGCTTTTCATCTTATGCTTTATTTTTGACTCTACGTTTTATTTAGCATCTACTGTAAAGTTTACAATAGCCATTCAACAAACCGATAAAGGAGCACATATAGAAAAAAATCCTTAACAATTATGCAGCTTTGCGTTTGTAACCGGTGTAGTGCTGAAAAGTGCACCCCTGCCAGATTATGCACCCTCTCATTCACTTGTATAGGTTAAGGTTGGGATTAGGTGTGGGGGTGGGTTGGGATTAGAAGGTGTGGTTGGGATTAGGCAATCAGGTAGTGAATTCAGCAAGGGGGTGCCTAATTTGGCTGGGGTGCATTTTACGGCACAACACTGGAAACTGGCATGCATGACTATCTTAAATCAGAAGGTACTTTTAGTTTAGTTTAAACTTTATAGTCCGTTCTGTTTGGCACAAAAAGGAAATTTGTCTTTAACACTGGTAACATACAAACAACAATCTCATATTAGCAACACTCAGCAAGACAACAACATGGATTGAAAACTTAAAAACATATTAGCCCCATACATATTACCGCAGATCATTTTTAACAACCACCCAATTCACATCAAACAGTGATCCAATTTAGGACAACAACTGCCATTGGGATAAATTAATTTTTATAAACATTTCTTCGGGCTCTAGGAATTTTAAACCTACGTCCTGATGGTAACATTTCAAAAGATGAGTGAAGGGGATTTGTACTATCTTCAAAAATTGCAGTTGCTGTTTTTTCTATAAAGGAATCAAATAAAATCTGCAGCGAATGTTGTTTATAACCAGTTATCTTATTTGATTGATAATTTGTGATAGTTTCTTCTTCTGTTTAAGTGTTGTGTTACCAAACCATGAAACAATATTATATGTGAGCACACTCTCTATTAATGATCTATATGCCATGTTCAAAGTCTGTGTATTGACATTAAAATTTCTCAACTTGCGGAGGAGACGCTGACTTGCCTTCTTATAAACGCCCTCTACATTACTATCAAAATTCTGTTTATTATCAATGATTGTGCCTAAGTACTTAAAACTGCTCTACTATTTTACCATTTATAATGACTGGTTTATAAGATTTAGTAACTACTACTCCTACTTGCCTCCCTAGACATAGCTTTTTTGTTTTCCCTATATTAAGATGTAATGAACTTTTACCAAATCAGTCTGTGATGCTAAGAATATATTTAAAATATAAGGAGCTATTCATTTCTTCCTGACAGGACACTAATGCCAGATCATCAGCATACTTTAGAAGAGCGAGATTGTCATTATTATTGCTCTGCAGTTCATTGATGTATACAGAAAATAAAATAGGAGACAATACACATCCCTGAGGTACCCCAATATTTAAAACAGAGCAGTCAGACATGACACGATTAACGCAGACACACTGTGGTCGGTTTTTTAAAAATGCTCTAATTCATACAATCAACCAACTGCTTACTCCTAATTTATGAAGACGTTCAAAAAGAAGGTTAGGTTGCACAGTGTTAAAGGCAGCTGAGAAATCCATGAAAAGTATGCTGACATATGTATTTGGCCTATCTAGATGATTTTGAACTTTATTCAATAGAGTAAGAGAGGGATCCACAGTGCTCCTGTTGGCCCTATAGGCAAACTGCAGGGTATTTTAGGTACTGGAATAACTATTGAATCTTTCCAGGCTAATGGTACAAATCTCAGTCATTGCTATATCTACATTATTAACAGTAGCGTAATTTAAATGATCAAATCTTGAAAAGTATGTATTAATTTCATTTGCGAGACCATAGGGATCCTCACATTGTTGAACTATTTTCTTTTGTCTACCCATTAATATATCTAGTCCCTTCCATGCCTCTTACATTTCCTGTTTTAAATTTCTGCTCAACCTTTTCTTTATATTCCTTCTGTGCACCTTTTATCTTACATTTAACTACTCTTTTTAACTCCTTTACCTTCTGCTGATCATTCTGCAAAAAAAAGCAATTTTTTTCATATTTAAAAAATATTTTAGATCTTTAGTTATCCCTGGCTTTTTATTTGGATAAATTATAATGTTCTTGGTTTGAACAACAGAGTTTACACAGAAGTTAACATAACCAGTTATTGTATCATTCAACATTTCGTAATTACTATGACAATCATAGTCATTAAAAAATTAGTCCCACTTCGTGCACTCAAAACATCCTCGCAACTGTTCAACTGAATCTCTGGACCATATCTGAACCTGCTGAATGGCAGGGTTGTTCTTCTTTAATAGTTGCCTATATCTTGGCAACAGATGGATAACGTTGTGATCCGAGCACCCCAGAGTTGGATGTACTCTTGGCGCAAATGCATCCTTCACATTACCAAAACATTCCAGAGTCTTATCCAGTCTAGTCGGACAGGTTATATATTGCTCAAGATTCGGCAACAAGGTAGATATGTCACATTTGTCTCCCAGCAGGAAAACCGGGTTATTCCCAGAATTGCACAGCACTGTATTAAAACTAGTCGCTATGCCCTCAGCAGCCAAAACAAAATTTGGTCCAGGAACATAGACTAAAATAACTTTGTCCAAATTCACGAGTTAAATAAAATGGTCTGAATGAAACAGTCAAAAGTTCATAATCAGCCAAACAGTGTGTTCCACGTACCATAATATTTGTTCTCCACTTACTATCAATGAACATGCACATTCCTCCTCTGACTGTTTTTGTGGATTTGACACTATCACGGTCCAGGCGGATTAATGTGTATCCATCTAGGTTTATATCATCCATCGCCTCTGTCAGCCATGTCTCTATGATACAGATTACAGTAGAATAGCTCTACTGAAGTCTCTGTTATACTTTACCAGTGCATCAAGTTGTGGCATTTTGTTCTGTAACGAGCGAGCGTTGGTTAGTGATATAGTTGGAAGAGAAAACCGACTGCCACAGTGTTTAAGCCGGTTTTGAATTCCATCTCTGGCACCTCGCTGTTTCGTCCTCTTACCAGATGCTGTTTTTATGGAATCAGTTATTTCAGAAAGGGCATGCGGCAGCTTTGGTGGAATTTTGACTTTATATCGAAGTGTTAACAAATCCTGACGGCTGTAAAAAATCATCCTCAATCCATCGTTCCTTGAAATTCCCAGATCCACACCAGCGGCCAATGCACAGACGCATTTGAGGATGCATTTTAAAATCCATAGCACCAAGAACTTTGTCAACATTTTGCTCTTTTACTCTTGAGACATAGATCAAAATACCAACTTTAAAACAAGCGAACAAACTTTGGCACAAACAAACAAAGACAAGCACGCCAGTGTCTGGGGTCAGCACATGCACATGCGCCCCAGAAGTTCTGACTGCCGGAAGTTTTGCTATTCTAGGTGGAAACAAAAACCTGGCAGATGTAGTACTTCCAAATTTCAATCACACTAATCCTATTAATAGTATTAGTACCTGGCACTTATTTTTCATCATGTGATCATGTGTGTTTGTAAGATTTTAAAGGTAGAGTCTATTCAGACCTGTGATCAGTACTGAATAAAAATCAAAAGAAAGGCCAGAAAGAAAGATAGTTTCAGTTTAAGTTCCTGGAACAAAACCCCATGTTAGGCTTTCTTTTTGTGTGATTTTTCTGTTCTACACTGTCAGAATAGAAACAATAGATATAAAAATATATATTTGCATTTTTCCAAGCCTTTGATGACAATAAAATGACAAATGAGCTTTTTGGCTTGAAAAGTGTGAATACAGTGTAACTTAAAAAAATGATTGTAAATTGTAAAAATTATCGTCATCAATAATCAAGTTTTTAAACACTTAACTTATAGTATTGAGCTGTGAGAATCCTATATTGGTTAATAGTCAATATGAGCACCCATATGAATGAAGAACATAAATGATGGATTCTGTTTTTGACCAATGAAAGTGCAGTTTTATTTGTGTGGCATAAGCACATTTTGGTGTGTTAAATGTTGTTTTGTCAAAGTGACCCAAACCAGATTAGTTTTCCAATTAAATTTATTCTCAAGCAAGTTTGTGAATTGGTTCATGTGTCGAACGCTCACACAAATATATTCACAGTGCTTGATTTTGTCCCATTATCCCTTATTGAATTCTGACTAACTGTTCATTTGTTTTCCAGGAGTTCTCTGTACTGGTTCAGATGTCGTGTCAGTGTCTGTGAAGGAGGGAGATTCAGTCACTCTACACAATGATTTTAATATCACCAATCAAGATAGGATTAGATGGTATTTTAATAACACTCGAATAGCTGAAATTGATTTATATGATGGTAAGGCCTGTACAGATGTTCAGTGTGAAGATGGAGATGAAAGATTCAGAGACAGATTGAAGCTGGATCATCAGACTGGATCTCTGACCATCATCAACACCAGAAACACAGACTCTGGAGAATATAAACTAGATGTCATCAGCAGTGAATATGATGAAGAGAAGACCTTCAGTGTCACTGTCTTAAGTTAGTATAAAGATCAGGTTAAACGTGTTTAAATCACTTCATGACATTTCTGTTATAACAGTGACATTCAGAGCTGATTTTCACTCTCCATCATTAAACAGAACAAAATAAGTCACTAATTGAAGAAACATGCATTTCAGCCTTTAATCTCTGATTATTTTAAAATAACATCTGTCTGCTTAATCTAGGGTTTTGTTCTCCAGGATGTGAGGTTTATAAGTGAAAAATGTGGATTTATTCAATTATTTAACATTTAGTTTTACAATAAAATGTGCGTTTGAAGTGTTTATATTATCTATTATTATTCTTTTATATTATGATTAGTAGATAAAACTATCTACTAGTTTTCTCTCCAATAATATCCTTCAGTCATCTGTTGGTTTGTGTTTCAGGTGTTTCTGCTGCTGACAAACATGAGATGGAAAAAGACCCAGAGGGAGAATCTGACACTTCAGATCCTGGTAATAAAATATTAGTGATTTGTTGATCTTTTTTTTTTTTAAGTGTTAAGAATTTATCAACACAACATCACATGCCACATTTTAGTTTATGCCTCTGGTTAGATCAGTTATTTCACAGTATACTTTCCAGAAAAGGTCAAACAACTTTTATTGAAGTCTTTTTGCAAATAAATGTAGCAGTAAGAGTAGATAAAAATAATAACAACAATTTTGAACATACTTAACATCAGTGTTTACCCTTTTCCTGAAGGCACACCAACAGTACACATTTTCAATGTCTTCCTAATCAAACACACCTGAATCAACTCATCAGAACATTAGAAGAGACTCCAAAACCTGAAATGAATGGTTCAGATAAGGGAGACATTCAAAATATGTACTGTTGGTGTGCCTCCAGGAATAGGGGTTGGGAAACACTTATTTAGATTAACAAAATTTGTTTTTTAATCTAAAGTTATTCTAAAAATTTCCCAACCTATTAAATATATGTTTCCTTGTATCCAGTTCTCATAATGTTAACCATTTATGTGTTATTGCTGCTGAAAACAAACTCTTCAGTTATTTATCTGCTGTTACTGTATCTGGACCTCAACCAGCAAAATAAAATCATTTGCTTTTTAGATGCATGTCATTTCCACAGTATAAATGTGTTCAAAGCCCTGCTCTATTTTTTTTCCAGTGCTCTATAATGTATAGACATTCACAATAAATAGAATAATTTTCTTCCTTACATATAATGACACTGTTGTATGTTGTTGCTCTGTATGGCTGTTTGTATTGTTGATCCAGAAGTAAAACTGAATATTGTTTATAAACAGTATTCCTTCCAATTGAATGAAATAGTTAATATTCACCACTCGTCATCAGTAAAGGTTAATGTACTTTCTGTCTTCCATCTTTATTTTCTATATTATTTAATAAGCTCTTATATACACTCAATGGCACTTTATTAGGTACACCTTACTAGTACCGGGTTGGACCCCCTTTTGCAATCAGAACTGCCTTAATCCTTCGTGGCACAGATTCAACAAGGTACTGGAAATATTCCTCAGAGATTTTGGTCCATATTGACATGATAGAATCACGCAGTTGCTCCAGATTTGTCAGCTGCACATCCATGATGCGAATCTCCCGTTTCACCACATCCCAAAGGAGCTCTATTGGATTGAGATCTGGGGACTGTGGAGGCCATTTGAGTACAGTGAACTCATTGTCATGTTCAAGAAACCAGATGATTCACGCTTGATTCGCACTTTATGACATGGTGCGTTATCCTGCTGGAAGTAGCTATCAGAAGATGGGTACACTGTGGTCTTAAAGGGATGGACAGCAACAATACTCAGGTAGGCTGTGGCGTTGACGCGATGCTCAATTTGTACTAATGGGCCCAAAGTGTGCCAAGAAAATATCACCCACACCATTACACCACCACCACCAGCCTGAACTGTTGATACAAGGCAGGATGGATCCATGCTTTCATGTTGTTGATGCCAAATTCCGACTCTACCATCCGAATGTCGCAGCAGAAATCAAGACTCATCAGACCAGGCAACGTTTTTCCAATCTTCTATTGTTTAATTTTGGTGAGCCTGTGCGAATTGAAGCCTCAGTTTCCTGTTCTTGGCTGACAGGAGTGGCACCCGGTGTGGTCTTCTGCTGCTGTAGCCCATCCGCCTCAAGGTTCGATGTGTTGTGCGTTCAGAGATGCTCTTCTGCATACCTCGGTTGTAACGAGTGGTTATTTGAGTTACTGTTGCCTTTCTATCAGCTCAAGGCCATTCTCCTCTGACCTCTGGCATCAACAAGGCATTTGTGCCCACAGAACTGCCGCTCACTGGATATTTTCTCTTTTTCGGACCATTCTCTGTAAACCCTAGAGATGGTTGTGCGTGAAAATCCCAGTAGATCAGCAGTTTCTGAAATACTCAGACCTGCCTGTCTGGCAGAACCATGCCACGTTTAAAGTCACTTAAATCACCTTTCTTCCCCATTCTGATGATCGGTTTGAACTGCAGCAGATTGTCTTGACCATGTCTACATGCCTAAATGCATTGAGTTGCTGCCATGTGATTGGCTGATTCGAAATTTGCGTTAACGAGCAGTTGGACAGGTGTACCTAATAAAGTGGCCGGTACATATCTGAAACTCTTATCTTATATCTAACACTTGATGTTAGATCAATTGGTTTAAATTATCTTCAGGTTTCAGATCTGAAGGCATCTATAAAATAATCCTATTAAAAACTTTTATTATTGACTAATTAACTTAAAATATCACTTTTCTCTATAATTGTGTAAAATGAGGTTGACTTGTTTGCCCACAGTTTAATTCTTTGACCACCACAAACATCTGAGATTATAAGAAGATTATGAACTAAGAAAAAAGTGCTCTGACTCAGTTTTTAAGTAAATGTGTAATGCCTCTTTCACTTTCACACAAATCAAAGTGGCTGATGCATATGTATGTAAAAATGCCATTATCAGTTCTGGATGGAGTATCAGTCAATATCTACTAATAATGACTGTCTGTCTTTCACTGTTTCAGATTCAGGTCTGTTTGGAGATGCTGTAGCAGGAATATGTGTCACTGCTGTTGTTCTGCTGGTCATTGGTGCTGGTGTTACAATAAAGAAACAGGTAAGATACTGCATACATTAAATCTGTCTGCAGAAAATGCACTCAAATTTACCAGGTCATTTACAAACCAGTACACAGAATCACAGATAATAATCTGACTTGGCTTGTGCTGTTGCTTTCATGATTAATTTGAACAATATAGCTATTAACATATTTTTGTATGTATAGATTATTTTCTGACCTTGAGTAAGTGGCGCTGTGGACTTTTAGTTATAAGCAGAATTTCAACACTTGATCCATGCTAAACAATATAAACATGCAAATAAATGCATAACAGTAAGCAGGATACAAATACTTTCAACAATAAAAGAGTTCAGTCATTTATTACTTAATATAATTTCACACACTATGGTATGCAAACATCATGTTATTATGCAAACATGAAGTTTGTTTGCTTGTTTGTGTGACTGAATCATTAGTGCTGTGCATTTTATTTTCTTACAGATGTGTTTAAGATGGAATCTGAGGCGAATGCAGAACTACTAGCAACTGCTAATCCATATTCTCAGTTGCCTCTGGGACTCTACAATTCATCTTCCATGCCATGGAACTTATCCATAAAACTAATTAAAAAGAAGTGAACATGGATGTTTTCCATTTGATTTTATAAAGTTTTTAACTACTCTAATCTAATCAAAAGCAAGGCACTACAAGCAAAACATTGTCATTCACCGTTCAGGTTTGCTTACATAATCAGTCTCCAATAAGTGGAAAGATAACATCAAATGTTTTATTGGTAACACTTTACTTGAAGGGGTGTTCGTATGACATAACAGTACCATCTTTGCATTGAAAATGACATAACTAAGCAAATGACACTTAATAACAGTTGTCATAAGAATGCATAAAATCTCATTCACATTTATGACATGTCATGATTATAAATGTTTAATAAGTCTTATGAACACCCCTTCAAGTAAAGTGTTATCTTTTCTGATTATTGATCTTGTACTGTTGTACAGTTATGGTCCTACTTCTATTCTCTGGGTTTTTAAAATGGGGTTGTCACTTGTGTATCAGTGAATTATGTGCCTGTATATA
Organism: Danio jaintianensis; assembly: GCA_903798115.1. Taxonomy (NCBI): domain Eukaryota; kingdom Metazoa; phylum Chordata; class Actinopteri; order Cypriniformes; family Danionidae; genus Danio; species Danio jaintianensis. The sequence continues at coordinate 223,073 of CAIGQV010015316.1, forward strand.
AAGTCTGGCTCACACTGGCGATTTTTTTTTTTCTAATCCTTTACAATTGTAGCTTGTCAGACTTTATGAACATGATTGTCATGTAAGATCTCAGTTTTCAAAATGTCAGACTGAACGACAATCAAGACGTGCTAAACACAAACACATGCAGTTTAATATCATTAATCTATGACACAGTCAGAAACCTGCTTTTGAAATGATTCCTCACAGCTAACTTAGACAGTTTGTAGCGTTAATTTTACTCCTAACACGTCTTGATGATAAAACCAGAAAAAAAAATCTGCTTTGGCATTTCTCTGCGGTGACTTGAAGTTTTGTGTAATCAGATTCTGCACTCTTATTGGTTCTTTGTTTGACATTTGTCGTAGCTGAAGTCACTGCAGGAAAGTGTCTGAAATGTTCTGTCAGACATTCATTGGAGGGAAATTGGATCTTCACAGCCATTAATCAGCTGTTGGTGAACATGTCAAACTAATGATCAGAGATCACCAGGATTATAGGAATATTTTATGATTTCACTAATTTATACAAGACAACCAAATTGTGGATGAAATTACACAGTGTGAGGCCAACAACATTTTGTTCCTAAAACCAATGTTCAGCTATTTGTTCTGGAATTTTGTGTATATTTGTACAGAGAGACATTTTATATTTTTATAATAAAAACACAAAAAAAAATTACGAAAACCTATTTATTTGTTTTGTCACACCACAGGACATTTTTAAGTTACACTTGAGTAAAAAATACAAAAATTAAAAAGTGAAAGAATTGTTAAAGTTAGTGACCACTTATATTTTCTCAAACATCAGATTTATAACTATATAAATGAAACTATTTTTTTTTCAGTTTTATAAATGCACTTTTGATTTAGTTTGGAGAAAAAGGTCTTCGCAAAGAGAAAAAAAGGAAAGCTGAACTTCAGAAATCAAATAATTTACACTACAATAACAGTGCTTGTATTTTAATACATTGCATTTTCAGTGCTTGTAGTTTTGAATGCTGCAGTTCAACAGCTGTATACAGAATGATGAATATTTCAAATTTCATTTACTGTTCTACTGTTAAAAGCTTCAGTAGTCAATATTTACCTAATGCAATTGTTAAAAACAGTTTGTTGAAGAATACCACCAAATGTTCATGAATACATTTGTCTAGCCAAATGATCAAGCCACATTCTCAAAAAAAGAAGAAGAAATAAATGAGAAACATTAGGGTTAATTTTAGGTTAATCTTTTTATCATACAAGAACTGAAGAAAATTAAGAAGTTATTTCTTATATCTTCTCCGAGGATCTTGCAGGAAGTACTGGAGTAATTAAAGTAATTAAATGCTAATTCCTAATTGCATCATTATTAGGTTATATTTATTATTATTATTATAGTATTTAAAAGTACTTTTCTATACTTTCTCAAGAAAATAACTTAATTACTTAATTTCCCAACACAATTATGTTATAAAGTTGATCGAGCAATTTTTGGATTGTGGGAATAGAAAGTGTAAGAGAAGGAACAATACACACTTGCAAAGCACTATTTAAATATCTTAATGAAACTTTTTTCATTACACGAGGTTACGCCCTTGTACAGTAGGTGGCGGTATGCAGCTAAAAGTTGCATGCAATCCGCCATTAACCAAGAGAAGAAGGAAAAAGAAGAAACAAACGGGGGTAAAGTCTAGATGGCTTACTATTAAGGGCCTTTTTATCATGGATAAAATTTTTTATAACAATTATATCAGGAAAATCCTAACTGCAGATAAAAGTGTTCTTCCAATAGCAATGGTTAAATGGAAACAAGCATTCCCTTCATTCTTTTTTCCCCCCAAAATCTGGTCAGATATTAAAAAATACATAATTCCTAATAAAGTAAAAGAAACCAATGTTAAAATATTAAATAGATATTACCCATGCAATGATTTTATCAGTAAGTTTACGGAAGGTTTTTCACCCTTGTGTTGTATTTGTAAAATGGAGCCGGAAACAATTCCTCATTTATTTTTCAATTGCAGTTACACAAAACGGTTTTGGTCCCAAGTTTCCTTTTTACTTTTTGAAGAGTATTATAAATTTATCAATATAACTGATAAAATGGTTTGATTTATGGATTGCAACTCTGGATTATTGGAAATGGACAAAATAACAAAAATTCTTATTATATTTGGAAAGTACCACATCCACAAAACAAAATGTATGCTTACTGTACCAAATTGTAAACTATTTTTCATTGATCTAAAGATTTTTTTTATGATTCCCTGACTTCTATACAGAGTAATACCAAAGCTATTAAGACATCCCAACTGCTGAAAAAAATACTTAATGTACATGATTAATTTTCTGTTGTTAATTCCCTTGTATACTGTTTTATGTATAATTATGTACTCCCCTGTTAAAAAAATAAAAAAGTCTAGATGGAATACAGCTGCGGATACTCGTGCACGTACGTCAATATAACATAATTTGTGTGACACTGTCTACAACAATAATTAAATTTTTACATTACTGTGATGGTTGGATTTAGAGTTGGGGTAGGGGTAGACGTTAATAAAATACAATTTAATGGGTAATTTAATAAATAATACGAATGATACTCTGTATAGTTACTGTTTTTACATCACTGTGATGGTTGGGTTTAGGGTTTGGTATGGGTAGACGTTAAAAAAAATACAATTAATGGGAAATTTAATAATTGATATTTCATTCTTCCGCCCGCAACTGTATTCCTTCTAGGGCGGAGGGAACAGAGCGACTGCTTCACCGAGACTGCTTGTGTTACTTTCGGTTTGCCAAATGCAACCACGACATTGCATTTCCTCTTTTTCAATTTCCATTTTTTTCTCCTTCAGACAAAAAGCGGTGAGAATGATTTTTGAAGTTGTCTGGTTGTTCTGAAGCTATCTATTTTGGTCCTGCTTGGTGGTAAGCTATGTATTTGTTACGATATATTTGTTTTGTTTTTTTCCGTTGTGTCAGTTTGTAGGCCTATGTTTTTTAAGCGGGGTTAAGTTGGTTTTGTTTTCGATATTCCTGACACATTCAGTGATAGACGCCAATAACTCAAAAACCTCTTACCCTAAAAAGATCTAAACTGTGTTTCCTACAAAAAGACAAAGCTGGTTATGTTTCACAGTTGTCTTTTTGTTTTTTTTCGCTCGATATTATGAGCACTGCTCCGTTTAAGTCATCGCAATATGAGTTTAACCGGGAGAGCTTGCGCTGAGCAGAGCTCTCGGTAAGGGACCGTCGTAAAAGTGCTTGTTTTTTTCGTTGTTTTTTTTACATAGGTGTTTTTCGGATAGCTTTTTGGTAAAAGGACCTGTGTCATGGCGTCACGGTGGCGCAGTGGGTAGCACGTTCGCCTCACAGCAAGAAGGTCGCTGGTTCGAGCCTCGGCTGGGTCAGTTGGCGTTTCTGTGTGGAGTTTGCATGTTCTCCCCGTGTTCGCGTGGGTTTCCTCCGGGTGCTCCGGTTTCCCCCACAAGTCCAAAGACATGTGGTATATAGGTGAATTGGGTAGGCTAAATTGTCCGTAGTGTATGTGTGTGAATGAGTGTGTGCATGGATGTTTCCCAGTGATGGGTTGCAGCTGGAAGGGCATCCGCTGCGTAAAAACATATGCTGGATAAGTTGGCGGTTCATTCCGCTGTGGCGACCCCAGATTAATAAAGGGACTAAGCCGAAAAGAAAATGAATGAATGACCTGTGTCATTCACGGTTGCATATGGGAAGTTTCAGAACCTCTCCTTTTACCCTTAAAAAGGATTTTTAAAAATAGTTTTCATCTACAGGAAACCGATTGTGAAACAGTTGTCAATCAATAGAAGAGCATTTAAATTGCATTTCTTTTTACTTGTTGTGGCTGATTTGTCAATAAACAAATAAACCCAGTAAAATACATAAAAGAATGCAATACCAGATGTTTTTCACAATCTGTGGCTGCTTAAGGAATTGCATTTCCAAAATATATTTCTCTATAATAGCTTTTTTAAATCAGGGAGATGGAAACATGAAACTAGAGTGTATCAATAGTATGAGATAATCTACATTTTTATGTCTAGTGGTGACAATAGACATTTTCACAACTTTTCTCTTTACCCCCAGTGGCTGAAAAAGGAATTGCATGTCCAAAATTATCACTACTTTTGAATTAGCTGTTTATTTCAGGGAGGCTGGGGCATACAACCAGTGTTAATCGATAAAGTGCAATGCTCAACATTTTTCACAACTTTTCTTTTTACCCCCAGTGGTTGATTGGGGAATTGCATGACCAAAATTAACCTTCTTTTTGTAATAGCTTTTAACAGCAGAGCAACTGAGACGTAAAACCGGTGTTAATGGATAAAGTGCGATGCTCGACATTTTTTTTACAACCTTTTTTTTTACCCCCAGTGGCTGATTACGGAATTGCATGACCGAAATTGACCTTCTTTTTGTAATAGCTTTTTATCTCAAGGAGACTGAGACATAAAACCAGTGTTAATCGATAGAGTGCAATGCTTAACATTTTCACAACCTTTCTTTTAACCCCCAGTGGTTGATTGGGGAATTGCATGACCAAATTTAACCTTCTTTTTGTAATAGCTTTTTACAGCAGAGCAACTGAGATGTAAAACCGGTGTTAATCGATAGAGTGCGATGCTCGACATTTTTCACAACCTTTTTTTTTAACCCCCAGTGGCTGATTACAGAATTGCATGACCAAAATTAACCTTCTTTTTGTAATAGCTTTTTATATCAAGGTGACTGAGACGTAAAACCAGTGTTAATCAATAGAGTGCAATGCTCGACATTTTTCACAACCTTTCTTTTTACTCACAGTGGCTGATTGTGGAATGGCATGACCAAAATTAACCTTTTTGTAATAGCGTTTTACCACAGAGAAACTGAGACATAAAACCAGTTTTAATTGATAAGAGTGTGATACTGGACATTTTTCACCTCTCATTTTTCCCCAGTGGTGGATTAAGGAATTGCATGACCAAAATTAACCTTTTTGTAATAGCGTTTTATTTCAAGAAGACTGAGACATAAAACCAGTGTTAATCGATAGAGTGCAATGCTTAACATTTTTCACAACCTTTTTTTAACCCCCAGTGGCTGATTACGGAATCGCATGACCAAAATTGACCTTCTTTTTTAAATAGCTTTTTACAGCAGACCAACTGAGACGTAAAACCGGTGTTAATCAATAGAGTGCGATGCTCGACATTTTTCACAACCTTTCTTTTAACCCCCAGTGGCTGATTACGGAATTGCATGACCAAAATTGACCTTCTTTTTGTAATAGCTTTTTACAGCAGAGCAACTGAGATTTAAAACCAGTCTCATCAATAGAGTGCGATGCTCGACATTTTTCAATACTTCTCTTTTTTCCCCAGTGGTTGATTGGGGAATTGCACGACCAAAATTAACCTTCTTTTTGTAATAGCTTTTTATATCAAGGAGACTGAAACATAAAACCAGTGTTAATCGATAGAGTGCGATGCTCGACATTTTTCACAACCTTTCTTTTTACTCACAGTGGCTGATAAAGGAATTGCATGACCAAAATTATCCCTCTTTTTGAAATAGCATTTTACCACAGAGAAACTGAGAAGTAAAACCAGTTTTAATTGATAAGAGTGTGATACTGGACATTTTTCACCTCTCATTTTTCCCTCAGTGGATTAAGGAATTGCATGACCAAAATTAACCTTCTTTTTGTAATAGCGTTTTATTTCAAGAAGACTGAGACATAAAGCCAGTGTTAGTTGATAGCTTGTGGTGCTAGACATTTTTCACAACATCTCTTTTTACGCCTAGTGGCTTTTCATTTCAGGGAAACTGATGCATAAAACTAGTGTTGTTCAATAAAGTGATTATTATTTTTACCCCTAGTGGCTCATAAAAAAGTGTTGAATGTACAATATTAATGTTCTTTTTGTAATAACTTTCATTATCAGGAAGATAAAAAACATGAAACAAGTGTCAAGCAATGGAAGTGGACAGTGGACATTTTTCTAATTCTCTATTTTTTCCACTTGTGCTTGATTAGTGAAGTGGCTGTCAAAATTTAACATTCTTTCTCTTTTTCGCCCAGGGAGAAAGAGAGATGAAACCAGTGTCACTCAAAAAGTGTAGTGGAGGACACTTACCCATTCACTAATTTTAATTTCAGTATAAGTTTTGAAATGTACTTGGCCTGCCATTTCTCTCAGCTTAACCAACTACAATCACCTTAACAGTAACTCCTTTCAACTGCAGTCACTTATTATCACCCCTTTATATTCACTGTCTCTACACTTTCTCATTGTCTGATCTTAATGATCACTATGTGTCCTCTTTCCAGATACCAACCTTTTCAACTAACCTGATGTCAACTGATCTCTCTAGTCTTTTACTTGCAAAGAGAAAGGATACATATACAAAAAGTTAGTTCAGTTAATTGAAACATGTTCATCACTCACCTTTAGTTCTTGCCTGTGTTGATAATAAATGATTCTGTGTTTGCTTTGACCTTTTGTTGTCCTTCTCTATATTAAGATTATGTCACTAGCTAACTAACTAGAATACACCACAGCACCCATTAAAACTAAGATATAAGGAAAATTCACATATTAAATACTACTATCACTACTATTGAAATTTGTTATTTATATATATATGGGCTGTTGAAGTGATGTTTAATTTTCACTCTCACACATGACAAAAATAAATATAATTAGTACTGTCATAATTTAAAATACAATATAAATGGTTAAACATTACTTTGTCCTCCATGGACCCAATTTTTTGATAATGTCCAACAAGCCATAAAAAAATATATATTATTCATAATATCACATAAATACATAGCACTATATGTACATTACATCAATGAAGATAAATCACATTAAAACTCTTTGTATATTATGAGCTGTTTTTTTCGTAATTAATAAATTAAGTTAATAGAACATTTTTACAGAACTGTAATAAAAAGTAAAAAATAAATAATAAAATAAATGAAAACAGTGAATGGATTGAATTTTCTAAAACGTCAGATTTCAAACTACATAAATATAAAAATAAATCTTCAAAAATGGTGATTTACAAAATTAACATTTTACTAAGTATAATCATTATACAATTACTTGCCTAATTACCCTAACTTGCCTAATGAACCTAGTTAAGCCTAGTAATATCAAGTAATGGGCTTTTGTACTTTTAAGCTTTATTTATATATATATAAATAAAGCTTAAAAGTATGTATGTATATGCATGTATACACAGTTGAGGTCAGAATTATTAGCTCTCACGTTTACATTTTTTTTTGAAAAAAGAAAGTCTTGTTTGCTTTATTTCAGCTAGAATAAAAGCAGTTTTAATTTTTTATTAATATTATTAACCCCCTTAAGCAATATTTTTTTTCGATAGTCTACAGAACAAACCATCATTATACAATGACTTGCCTAATTACCCTAACCTGCCTAGTTAACCTAATTAGCCTAGTTAAGCCTTTAAATGTCACTTTAAGTTGTATAGAAGTGTCTTGAAAAATATCTAGTAAAATATTATTTACTGTCATCATGGCAAAGAAATGAGTTATTAAAACTATAATGTTTAGAAATGTGTTGAAAAAATCTTCTCTCGATTAAACAGAAATTGGGGAAAAAAATAAACGGGACTAATAATTCAGGGGGGCTAATAATTCTGACTTCAGCTGTATATAATGTACATTACAAAATCAATTACATAATTAATTAAACTACAATTTAAAGCCTTTCTAATCAAATTAATAATATTAGAAATGTATTGTTTAAATTTGTATTAAAACAGATGGTATAAAAATTATGTTTGAATTATGTTTACATTTAGAAGAATATATTTCTTATTCATAAAGTGTTTCAAATGTAGGAAAGGATTTCTGTACCGTTAAATGACTTTTTTTTTCAATGAGAAAGAATCACAATGTTAATTATCACACTTCTCCACCAACTAGATTCAATGTAGCAAATGTGAAAGATGGTTCCATTCCAATTGTGTCAACATAAAAAAGGAGGACTTGCTCAAATAAAAAAAAAGTGGTTGTGTCTAATCTGTGAATCAAACTTACATGACACTGTGAATGCCAAAACATATTTTTTATTTGATTTATTTATTTGTTTACATAATTTATTTGTGATTTATTTCCTGAATGTTGTTTAAATGGAGCCCCCAATTAGCTTTCCTTTTTAACAATAAATACTAATGAAGTTTGTCAGTCTTGTTCTTTCTGTTTGCGTAAACATGAGTTGGTTGCACTTTGTTAACATTAACTAAGAATGAACAATACTTACGGAGCAAGCCATAGGAAACTGAGGAAACATAGGAAACTGAGAGACTGAGTGATTGAAAGAACAATACTTGTACAGCGTTTATAATAGTTCAGCATTTACTAATGTATTATTAAAATAATAAAATAAAAGGTGAGCTTGTAAACATTAGTTAATACAGTAACATTTAAAAACTGTAATGCACTTATTACACAGGTGAAGAAATACTATATGTATTGTTCATTGTTTATTTTATGTTAATAAATACATTATATTGAACTAATCTAAGGGGTTAAATGAAAAGTAATTTCCATCTGGCCTCATTTACATAATGATGGCCAATAATCTCCCTGATAGAAAATATCAGTGAAAACATAATTCAAATTAAATTGAATGTTGTGAAATTTTGCAAGGGCAACACGGTGGCTCAGTGGTTAGCACTGTCGCCTCACAGCAAGAAGGTCGCTGGTTCAAGTCCCGGCTGGGTCAGTTGGCATTTCTGTGTGGAGTTTGCATGTTCTCCCTGTGTTGGCGTGGATTTCCTCTGGGGGTCTCCGGTTTCCCCCACAGTCCAAACACATGCGCTATAGGTGAATTGATGAACTAAATTGGCCGTAGTGTATGTGTGTGAATGAGTGTGTATGGATGTTTCCCAGTACTGGGTTGCAGCTGGAAGGGCATCCACTGTGTAATACATATGCTGGATAAGTTGGCGGTTCATTCATTCCGCTGTGGCGACCCCTGATTAATAAAGGGACTAAGCTGAAGGAAAATGAATGAATGAATGAATAAAATTTTACAATTTATCTTGGGTTTGCATTTACGTAATCTACAACTAGGGGTAAGAAACAAGGTTGTGAAAAAATGTCCACACTTTCACTATATTGATTAAGGCTGGTTTTATATCTCAAGCTCCCTGAAATAAAAAAATTACAAAAATTAGGATAGTTTTGAACATACAATTCCTTTATCACAATAAATACATTTTGGACATAGAATACCGATATCAGCCAAATAGGGTATTGTGAAAAATGTGCATTCTCTCACTCTATTGTTAAACGCTTTTTTCACATCTTTGTCTCCTGTCTCTTTGAAAAATGTCCAGCATCAAAAAAACGTCTAGCAATGTCTCAGTTTCTTTGCTATAAATACCTATTACAAAAAGAGGGATAATTTTGGACACGCAAATACTTAATAAGCCACTAGGAGATAAAAAAAAAAAAAAAAAGGTTGTGAAAAATGTTTAGCATCTCATTTTATCGATTACACTGGTTTTATGTCTCAGTCTCCAGGAAACTAAAAGCTATTACAAAAAGAGAAGAAAGTTTGGAGATGCAATTCCTTAATCAGCCACTAGGTGTAAACAAAGAGGTTGTGAAAAATCTTCAGTATTGCAGTCTATCGAATAACACTGGTTTTCTGTCTCAGTCTTTGTGAAATAAAAGTCTATTAAACAAATAAGGTTAATTTTGGTAATGCAATTCCCTAAGTAGACACTGGGGAAAAAGCAGAGGTTGTGACAAATGTCGAACATTGAATTCTGTCAATTAACACTGGTTTTACTTCTCAGTTTCTCTCCTGCAAAAAGCTATTACAAAAAGAGAGATAATTTTGGCAATGCAAATCCTTTATCAGCCACTGGGGGTAAAACAAGAGGTTGTGAAAAATGTTGAGCATCGCACTCTAAAACAAAACCAACTTTTTAAGCGCGGAAACTGAAGTGACAAGCGTCCGATCTAGACTTTACCGTGATGCGCCCGCTTCATGGTTGCAGAAAACCCGGAAGAGAATGCCTTTGCGGCTATAAAGGAATAAACTGGAATTTATAATCAACAGCAAAACTAATATTTTTCATATATTCATTTTATT
>CAIGQV010015335.1:0-11147 GCA_903798115.1 Danio jaintianensis
GTGAACATACCTGGCAATAAAGCTCTTTCTGATTCTGATTCTAAATAAAGCCTTTGTCCACCCTGTCATCTTGTTTTCTTTGTTTGTCATGTTCAACTTTTTTGAAAATAAACTAATTATTTATAACCTCAGCAAAACATCTTGTGTGATTTCTTAATAAACCAATAAGGGCCAGTTAATATTGTGTGAAAGTTTGACTAAATATTTTAGATCTTGGGTTTTATTTTGAAAAGAACGTGCAACGATTGCATATTTTATTGGGAAATAAATGTTTTGTCCATTATTTCATTAATATAAATAGACTTTTTCCATAATCTAAAAGGTTGGGTTGGTAAAGGGACACATTACCTTTCTGAAAATAGGCTATACATTTTATAATTATAATTGACACAATTTGAGGTTTGTTTTTCTGCTTGGAGATTGTTTGTAAAAAGTGCAGGAGCTTGACCAACATTAATTTCTTACAGCCTAAGGTCTAATTAATACAACTATGTGGTTAAATCAAAAATATCAACCTTTTTTTTTTATTTTTTTTATTTTGATGTCTCAAAGGCACTTTATAGTGATAATGACCCTACTCGCAATTCTGACTTTATAACTCTCAATTCTGACTAACTCAGAATTCTGACTTTATAACTCTGAATTTTATGTTTTTAAAAAAAATTTTTTTTTAATTATTATTCAGTGGCGGGAACGGGCTTCCATAAGAAACAGTTACACAAATTGAGAAATTATAGCCCACGTTGTAGAATTGATATTTCAAGTGATTAAGTGGAGTGGTGAGAGTCCTGACTAGCATGCAGAGATAATGGGTTCGAATATAGGGTAATGCATCTATAGACATTAGTTTTTAAATGCTCTGTTCTTGTGACCTGTTTTGTTTTAACATTGGTCTGAAAAAAAAAGACCAATTAAAAAAAAATAAAAATCTCAATAAACACTTTGTGAATAAATATGTCTTGTTTTGATCATAAAAAAATAACATTATTAAAATACATCAAGTGACAATTTCTGAGCATTTGTGCAAGTGGGAATTCGAACTCAGGACATTTGCAGCATACTTGCTACATCAAATAGAGGGTTTTCCCGACCCTGTCAATCAAACGCAGATTCGCCAGACCTCGAAAGGTAAAGTCTAGATAGGATACAGCTGCACATCACTATAGCATCACTTTTGTAACACTGTATAACAATAAATAATATTTTTACAGTACTGTGACGGTTGGGTTTACGGTTGGGGTGGGGGTAGGCGTTAATAAAATACAATTTATTGGGTAATTTAATAAATAACATAAATAATACTTGGTACAACTACTGTTTTTACAGTGCTGTGATGGTAGGGTTTAGGGTTGGGGTAGACGTTAACAAAATACAATAAATGGGAAATTTAATAAATAATATAAATAATTCTTGTTAATTTCCGGCCGTATTTGATTTAGCAACAACAGTTACTGCGTCCCAATTCGCATACTATCCATCCTAAATAGTAGGCCTATTTGAAAATAGAATTAGTACGTCCTAAATTGTAGTATGTTGAAAAGATTATGTCAAAGGTTCTCGGATGGTTATTTCCGGTAAAAAAAATTAAGTGTAGAGCCGTCCATACTCTAACCGTTATTGCCCACACTACATTTGCTAGTGGCGGTTCATCCCGCTGTGGCGACCCCAGATTAATAAAGGGACTAAGCCGAAAAGAAAATGAATGAATGAATTTGCTAGTTGGACGTGAATTTGATTAGAACTACAAATGCGGGTGAAAAGTGTAAATAAACTACAAACATGATGGACGCGCAAGAGAGGCTTCGGTAAAGACGTTTGTATGACTGTTAATTAATATCTAGCCAAATAGAAAATATTTAAATCGCGTTGTCTGTGTTATATTTCATCTGCAACAACAATACTGAACGTATATAAAGACGTGTTTGGACATTAACGTCTGAATGCATAATTATCCAAAGACTTGAGGAGATTTCTCTGCATGAAAGACTCGTAAATGGGAGATTAACCTGCTGCTGCATCTCCAATAAGGTAGGAATTTAAATATGACAGAAATGTGGAAGGTGTGCGGATGATTGACAGGGCTCATAATAACTAAGCAACACAACGATCTGTAAACGAGGAAGTAGTATGTCCCAAAGCTTGCATACTCTTCTGTTACACACTCAAAATTATATATTTTTCCTTCACAAAAAAGTACATTCTTGTAGGGCGTAGAATAAGTATGCGAATTGGGACGCAGCAACGTCGAAACGCTTCTGAAAAGTCCGATGCTTTGAATCGCTTTAGTCACGTGACCTGGGTGCGTCGAATTATTTTAGTCACGTGACCTGGTGTTTCGGATCATACTTCGGTGCAGTGTTTCGGAACAATTGCGCTTCGGGATCTCGACAACGAAACGCCAGTTTCGCGTCAGCCACCCTAAATATTCAGTGGAAACCTTAAGAGGTCGCTATGACACACTCACCATACAATCATCACAACGACTCATAGCGGCGACTGCTGATCATATATCGAAGGAAATGACCTGTTATTAGTTATCATTTATGGTGATGGTGAAGAGATGAAGATACGCTACTAAAACTGCGTAAAGCGTAAGAAACATTTAATTACTTTTTACAATTTTCGTTTAGATTAGATGCTAATGTCAAGCGATTAGCACGCTGGCTAACGTTATGTTTCTGTTTTTGCAGTCACTGCTAACTGACTGAACTGAACATTAAGCCAACTACAATCATTCGATTTAGCATTTTTTTTTAACGGAGACTGTGCAGTTGTGGATATACTATATTAGTTATGGTGCTGTTATTGTTGCTGGTTTACAGCACATTGATAAGCATGATGACATGGACGTGATATTCTCTGGACAGATATTATTTCTCTCTCTCTCTCTCTCTCTCTCTCTCTCTCTCTCTCTCTCTCTCTCTCTCTCTCTCTCTCTCTCTATCTCTATATATATATATATGTTATTATTATTTTGTGTGTGTGTGTAATGTTTATATACAATGTAGCCCGCTCTTCTTTATGCGTAACGTTGGTTTGACGTTTGATATCACAAAAATAACTGTAAAGTGTTTATGTAAATCTCGAATGCAGTGCACACCTTTTACATTTCCTAAATTTATTACAATAAACTTTAAGTCCTGTCAAATGTGCTATGTCAACGGAATGGCATCAAATGCTAATTATCATAATTCACAGCTCAGCACCTTTATAGGAGATTGACTTAGTCACAAAACCCACTGTAAAGTGTTTATCTAAGTCTCTGTTATAATGCACACCCGTTTAGCTTTTGATATTCATTACATTAAACTGTAAACCAAAGGTCACACCTGCTAATTTTCATAACCAAGTGGCTTCAAATTCTAAATATCACATTTTAAAGCTCAGTAGATTTATTCCTATAAAATTATTGAAAAGTTTATACCATTAATACAAACACTGCAACTGACATTAGATGAACCCATCAGACTAGAAGAAATTAATAATTATATTAACCTCATCCAATGCTCCAGGGCCTGATGGTTTCCTTTGGTTACAAGAAATGTTTTGTTTAACAGTCATTTCAATGTGGCTGCCTCCCAGGCTCTTTTCAGGTTCAAGAAACCCTTATGTAATTTTTAACATATTTAACAGATTTATGTTTGTTGAGCATAAATTAGGACCATTCATTACCATTCAGACACATCAACTATCCGTGCTGTTGTGCTCTGCCATGTTTAAAATTTTCCAGATTTACCGGCAGGGATAATGCTTGCAATAGATAGTGGATTGTGACAGGTCTCTTGCCCTATGTCTGCATTTAGACCTGGGGATTCAGTGGGAGAGTAGTCCTCCACTTCAGCACCTTTTTTGTGGGTGTGTGTGTGTGTGTGCATAATTTGATAATTATTTTGAGAAATATATAGATTACATATTTATATTGATTATAAAAACATGATTGTTTTTATAATACAACAAATTGTGGTTATGTATATACTATATAAAATCCAGAATATGTAACAGGACATTAAATTATTTACTTTTTATTTCTTTGCATTTAACTATAAAATGATGCGTCTCCTTACGTTTTGTGTCAAAATTTTTTTAGACTGAGTTGGTGAGTCAACTGACAGATATTCTTCCCCCTCTTTTAATCCCAGCTTTGCCGGCGTTGCCCACTCCTCCCTTCTGCTTGCAGCAACATCCACACCCATCATGTAGCATTTTTTTTTTTTAAAGAAGGGGGGTTTCATGACCCTTTAAATCAAGTCTCTTATCTCTTTTATTAAAAAGACTCGATTGTATGTAGTAGTTACAGGCCCGTTAGTTAATTGAATGCATTAGTTAATTGAATGCGTTAATTGAATGCTGATATAAAAATGTTACCCAAGGTGCTGGCTAGTCGCATGGAATCATGTTTACCTGATATTAGGGCTCTCCCCAAATAGTTGACTAATTGATAGTCAACCACTAAACTTTTGTTAGTCGGTTAGTTGCATTGAAAAAAAACACACAGGAAGTTCCGCAGTCAGGCCACGTGTCCCCGAAGCATTTTTGCACTGCAGAAATGTGAACTGAATGCTGGCAGCATAGCCAGACACCGGGTGTGCATTTTGTGCTCAGTGTAGATTCTTTATATGCATATTATGGCACAGTACCAGTCAAAAGGACCCATTCGTGTGTCCAAATTTTTGACTAGTGCTATATAGGTCTGTCATGGTACCAACATGTCAGTATTCGGTTTTGGTACCATTGCAAAACTAAGAAATACATAGTAATTAACCAACCCGCTATATTTTTCAGTTGAGTAATTCAGTTGGGCAACATTTAAACGGGTTAAAGGGTTATTATTATTATTTTTTAATTTATACATACAACAAAGTGTAAGGAAACATTCAATCAATCAAAATGGTTTATAAAGACAGAGAGAGAGAGCATCAATCACATTTAATTTAATTAGTCAGAAAGGCCTTTAGCATAGGTATTCTTACCTAATGTAAGAAATAAAATAAGAAAAATAGGCAGCTAAATTGTACTGTTAATTATAGTACAACATACAATGAGTAATAATTTTGTTATAAACAACATGGCCATTCGTTTGTCCAAATTTTTGACTAGTGCTATATAGGTCTGTCATGGTACCAACATGTCAGTATTCGGTTTTGGTACCATTGCAAAACTAAGAAATACATAAAATACATAGTAATTAACCAACCCGCTATATTTTTCAGTTGAGTAATTCAGTTGGGCAACATTTAAACGGGTTAAAGGGTTATTGTTATTATTTTTTTATTTATACATACAACAAAGTGTAAGGAAACATTCAATCAATCAAAATGGTTTATAAAGACAGAGAGAAAGAGCATCAATCACATTTAATTTAATTTGTCAGAAAAGCCTTTACCATAGGTATTCTTACCTAATGTAAGAAATAAATAGTACTGTTAATTATAGTACAACATACAATGAGTAATAATTTTGTTGTAAACAACATGGCCAAGCCAAAACAAATTGAAATGATCTAAACTGAAACTAATTCTCTCATTTACCAGAAATACATTGTTATTATTATTATTATTATTATTATTATTATTATTATTATTATTATTATTATTATTATGAAGCAAAGGCTTTACTTCACACGTGATCTGGATCCCATCTGTAAAAAATTGCATCACCAAATTAGGGCAGGATTAAATGGCACTTATAGTCTCTCTGAGCATTTCAGCAGTGCAACGTAACTAAAATATGAAATCTCATGGGCGTTTCAGTTCTACCACAGATTCAGTCATAATAACGTGGAAACAAAAACTATTTATTATCTAGTTATCTTTGGCTACACAAGTCAGACTTGAAACTTTTTTTTTCAAGGGAATTGTTTTCACTAACCACACAGAAAAATATGGAGACCCAAAACAACTCAAAAAGAGTTCATTTGAACACTTTGAAAGTGTCTTGTGGGACCCACTCCCAACAGAGTTAGCTCAACACTTTCAAAAGAGTTGGCACATTGACACCTACAATAGGGTTAATTTAAACTCTTGGTAGAGTTAAAATGTAGCTAAAATGTAACACCACCTGGTGTAAAATAAATTTTATGTTGAAGTTCAGTGTAATTTTTTTCAGTACAATGCGTTCTTTTATTCAGCTCTCTTGAATGTAAATATGGTAAAGATAAAAAAGACTGTAAATTACAAAAACTAAAACGTTCACCATTTCAACAATTCAATCAGTTTTTAAAATGTAATAATATGGCACCAAATATGCTTTATTTTGATTAGAACAATAAGAATTTCAGTCAGAACAGTCAGTATCAACAAAATATGTGTGCCCACAGTGATATCAAAGGCTGGTCCAGTCTGTTGGTCCGCTTATAGGCAGAGCCGGCATATCTACAGATGTATGACAATTGAATTTGATCTTTCATTAGTGCAATTTGAAGTTCAATATAGCATCACTCTGATAGTTTTCTTCTGAAAGAACAACTTGGCCTGCAAATCTTTTACTTCTGGTGTTTCTTTGGTCATCAATACCAAAGACAGCAGTCTGAATGAAGGTATAAAGGCTGTAAACTTGTATGAAAACAAACGGGACCTTGGAAATCTCATCAAGCATGTACTGTGAATGATATGCTTTCCAGCTACAGGATGACCTTTTTATCCATAACGATGTAGTAGCTGCTGATCGCTCATCTGGTGGTTCCTGATGCAAGGATATAGGGTAGCTGAAGCTCATCTAAGAAGTCAAGACTCCAGCATGACAAAAAAAAAGTATGAAAACAAATTGCAATCAAATTCTTTGATATATTCAAAAGAACATATCCAGTGATTTGTGGAGTTTAGAGTAAGTAAATGTAGCATATTCAAGAAATCATAACTCACCTTCTGAAAAACTACATGGTGATCCACAGCTTGACTTTCTCCCAGCTGATTGAGGTGACAAGATATGCAAAATTATAAAAAAAAGGGTAACTGTACTATCTGTAGTAGGGGTGTAACGGATCACAACCCACAGTTCGGAATGCACGTGACCCGTGGATTAATAACTTTTTTGAACTTGTTGGTTAAGTCAAGTCAAGTCGAGCTTTATTGTCATTCTGCTACATGTGTGGACATACAGAGGAATGAAATGTTGTGTCTCGCAGGACAACGGTGCTACATAGATTAATCGTAAATACAAACTCAACACTGGACATAAGAGCTATTATAAAAAAACCTATGCATAACTAACATATACTATAAAATAAAATACTATACACATAAGATAGGCTATACAAGTACTTTTGTAGCCGAGCAGGCTCTAATATTTCGAAACCTTCTTCCTGATGGCAGCAGCTGAAAGAGACTGTGAGTAGAGTCTTTCACAATACTGCTAGTTTTGCTGGAGCACCAGCACAAAATATCCTGAATGGAGGATTGAGGGCACCAATGATCTTTTCGGCTGTGTTCACTGTGCGCTGGAGGGTCTTGCGGTCAGCAGCACTGCAGCTCCCGTACCAGACAGTGATGCAGCTGGTCAGCACGCTCTCAGCACGCTCTCCCCTGTAGAATGTGGTGAGGATGGGTGGTTTTCAGCCGGCGGAGAAAGTGTAGGCGTTGTTGTGCCTTAGAGAGGGACATGGTGTTGGTAGTTCAGGTGAGATCCTCTGTGATGTGCACACCCAGGAATTTAGTGCTGTTGACTCTCTCGACAGTCAAGCTGTCGATGGTCAGTAGGGGGTGGTCAACGGAGTTTCTCCTGAAGTCCAACACAACCTCCTTTGTCTTCTCTACATTGAGGAAGAGCTTGTTAGTGACACACCATTCAGCCAGGTGTGCCACTTCCTCTCTGTAGTGCGTTTCATTGTTGTTGCTGATGAGACCTACCACTGTTGTGTCATCGGCAAACTTGATGATGTGGTTGGCCCTGAACTTAACAGTGCAGTTGTGGGTCAGCAGCGTGAAGAGCAGTGGGCTGAGCACACAGCCTTGTGGTGCACCTGTGCTCAGTGTGGTAGTGCTCGAGGTGTTGTGGCCGTCACGGACTGCCTGGGGTCTTCCAGTTAAAAAGTCCAGGATCCAATTGCAGAGGGAGGTATTAAGGCCTAGCAGGTTGAGTTTATTTATGAGCTGTTGTGGGATTATTGTGTTGAATGCTGAGCTGAAGTCGATGAACAGCATTCTAACATAAGAGTTTTTGTTTTCTAAGTGGGTAAGAGCCAGGTGGAGGGTGGAGGAAACTGCATCATCCGTGGAGCGGTTTGAACTGTATGGGTACTGGAGCAGGTCGAGTGTATTTGGGAGACTGGTCTTGATATTGTGCATGACTAACCTCTCAAAGCACTTCACCATGATTGGAGTCAGTGCTATGGGAAGGTAGTCATTTAAACAGGACACAGATGATTTCTTTTGCACTGGTATAATTTTAGTGGACTTTAGACATGTAGGGATGACTGCCTGTCTCAGCGAGTTGTTGAAGATATCTGTTAAGACATCTGTCAGCAGTGCAGCACAGTCCTTCAGAACACGGCCAGGTATTTTGTCAGGACCCGCAGCCTTGCGTGGGTTGATCCTAGATAGGCTCTTCCTCACATCGGCTGGAGACAGACAGAGCACCTGGTCGTTGGGTGTTGGGGTAGTTTTTGTGCAGGTGTGTCTTTTTGCATTTCAAACTGTGAATAAAAGTGGTTGAGTGCATCTGGGAGGGATGCGTCATCATTACAGGTCTGTGTGGGGGCTTGTAGTCCGTGATAAACTGAATGGCTTGCCACAGGCTCTGTGTGTCTCTGCTGTCTGTGAAGTGATTATCGATTTTTTGCGCATATGAATGCTTTGCATTCCCGATGCCTCGGGACAGATTGGCTCTAGCTGTTTTTAGGGCTGCTTTGTCTCCTGATCTGAAGGCTTCATCTCTGGTCCGAAGCAGCCCACGAACCTCTGCTGTCATCCATGGCTTCTGGTTTGCATGTGTGGTGATAGTTTTAGTGATTGTAACATCATCAATGCACTTTTTGATATAGGCATTGACAGTTTCGATTTCAAAGATATAAAATTATGTCATACATGTACAAATATGTAACATATATTCAAAATACTGCGAAAATGTTTATGGGTGAATGGCATAAGACTGATTTTTTTTTTTAACTTAAAAAAATGTCAAAAATATTGAGCTGTAAAGTACTGACCCTTAAATTTCCCAAAATATATGCTGTCTTTTAGATTTTGTATTGAAAATGGGATATATTTACCAATGTGTTGCATCGGAGCCTAAAATTGTCATATGGTGTAATGCAAATATTATTTTATATAAAATGAAAATAAATACTCTTAGTAGAAGTTACTTCACCATACTTCTTTACAATAAGATTTAACATTTTGCTTTTGTGTTTATGAGATTTTATGTAAATCATGTCACACCAATTGTGATATTCTGACATATATTGTCATATTAGTAAGGTCACACCACATGACAATTTGGATGTTTAGATAAAAAAAATGTAAGTAGAGGTTTGTGTACATAGTCTAAAGCTATGGTATGATGCAATAATATCTTGTCAGAGGAACAACATAATGGTACAGTGCATATAGAAAGTATTCATAGCGCTTCACTTTTTCCACATTTTTTAATGTTACAGCCTTATTCCAAAATGGATTAAATTCATTTATTTCCTCTACACACAATACCCCCTAATGACAATGTGAAAAAAGATTTTTTGAAATTGCTGCAAATTTATAAAAAATAAAAAACCTGAAAAATCATATGTACATAAGTATTCACAGCCTTTGCTGAATACTTTGTTGATGCACCTTTGGCAGCAATTACAGCCTCAAGTCTTTTTGAATATGATGCCACAAGCTTGGCACACCTGTCTTTGGGAATTTTTGCCCATTCCTCTTTGCAGTACCTCTCAAGCTCTATCAGGTTGGATGGGAAGCGACTTTGTACAGCCATTTTCAGATCTCTCCAGAGATGTTCAATAGGATTTAGATCTGGGTTGCCATAGTCACCCTGTGACAAGGAAGTCACTGATACTTCAGAGTGAAGTCTGAACTGCGCATGCGCAGTGCATTGACACCAGAACAAACTACTGCATGCTAAGCTAACTAGCAGATGTTTGCATTGAAACAGGCCTAGATACACTAAAGTCATTAACCTGCAAGGCTAGCGGTTAACTATTAACATCCAGTGGTTGAATGCAGTGTCTGTTTGAGAAACATGAAAGTGATTTAATCATTTAAGATCTTTGCATTTGTTGGCCTCTCTATTCTTACTCTCTTATGCCTCCTTTACTTACATTTTGTCATAAAACAAAATGCAACTTACTGTTCTTTAATTCTGATTTGTGTTTCATATTTAAAATCACAGATTATAAATTCAAGTGGTTGTTTTAATAGTGGAAATACTGGCTCATTATTGTTAAGCATACATGTTGTAACTTGATTAACACTATTAAACTAAAATCTGTCTTTGTGTTTTTTTTTTTGTGACAATTGTTTTTATTATTTCAGTTTTTGTTTAATACAGAAAGAATACAGCATATGACTATAATGTAAAACAGCCCCGAATCCCCACCCCCCACCCAGGTAGACTTCCATAATAACAGAAGTTAAAAGATTGCTGTAAAAAATACAATTAAAAATACAACATTAAGAATAATGTTAAACCAAATAAAGAGTAGAAGTTAAGTACAAATAAATAACTATTACATAATGGGATACATAAAGTACATATAAACAGAAAAGCTGTACATTAGAAGGTAGAGACAAAATATTTGACAATATCAAAAGCTATAATCCAAGACTTAACAGTTTTTGACTGAGCTCCATGTATGCGCGCTGTTGAAAGTTCCATACAAATAATGTCCAGAAAAGATAGGCCCCATTGACGTCTACTCATTATATGAGGAGGGATCCAGCGGCAGACCAACATTTTCTTAGCAGCTGTGAAGGCAGCTAAGAGTAAGTTCTTTTGTTGCATTGAGAGTGACATGATATAAAAATAATTTAGGAAAAAGCATATTGGAGTCAGTTCTACCTCTTTTCCTAACAAAAATGAAGTATCATGAGCCAGCTGAGACCAAAAAGAATGAAGTGCAGACATTCCCAATAATAATGAAAATAAATGCCAACTGCCCTCTGTGAACATAAATTACAATCTGGGGAAGGTGATAAATGCATATAAAATCGTTT
>CAIGQV010015342.1:0-10342 GCA_903798115.1 Danio jaintianensis
GGTGCGAACCAAAAGTGCTAGTGTGAAAGCACCCTAAAGCAGTTTGATACACTTGATTCTCTATTTAAGTTCTTTGCCATATCCATCTATCTATTATCAAAACCAACGATCTTTTAGCATGTAAAATACAAATGCAATGATCATTTTAATAATTTTTTAATAATGAAAAAAATAAATTTTATTCCTGAATTGAATAAAACAGTATGTTGTGGTAATTTCACACCAAAGGCCACAATTAAACTGACCTCTTTCCTAAACTATTACTTTATACATTATTTGGGACAATCATTATTATTGTGACAGTCAAATTATTAATTGTCTTGTTACAGGTATTATTTTGCATGGTTTTGCTCAAACTGATGAAAACACAATCTTGGTTTCTTTATTGTCAAGTGTTCGACAATTTAACATTAACATGTTATCATCTTGTTTGATCAATGTGTTAACAAGTGTGTAATTCAAATGAACATTCGATGCGCTGTCTGCATCATTCTGGCCAAATTGCTAATGTGTCCATTGTGCCAATCTTATTTTCAAGGTAACTGACAAGCTTTTATAACCCCCTTCCCTACTCAGTTTTGTGTAGCGAGTTTGGTGGTTTGTTAATGATAGGATAGAAAACAAATTATTTGTGGTGTGTTGGTGGGCTATAGACTAAAATTAGTAAATGTATAGTATAGGTAGGCCATTCAGAGATTTACCATTTGTAATAATGGATCCTACAAAAGTGAGAGAGTTGACTACCTTCCTGGTACATGACACGTTCTCAGGTGGGTCAACAAAAAAGGAGAGCTTACATTGTGAAGTGTAAGAATTTAAATCATATCAGTTACAGCCAATGGTGTAAATGTCTCTGTGGTGAGGGGGCGGGGCCGAGAGCCGTGGGAACGGAATGAGGCCGGCGCGTAAGTGGATACACCTGCCTGCCCCCTCACCACAGTCTCCTTCATGTTAAATTAATTTAATATCCAATCAGATGGCCAGCTTCACTATGTTTGTCGAAGGCGCAGACATGGAGAGCATTTGGCCAAAGTGGCGACTTCTCCAGAATAGGCCAGTGATCTGGATGGTTACTGGGACATGGAAAAGACCAGTGATGCCATCAGCTCCAGATTCTACTGGCCTGGAATGGAGGAAGACATTCACAAATGGGTAAGTTTACTTATCACTTAATGTCTGAAATTAAAATACACAGTGCAATTTGAAACAGTCTCTAATAAACCAAATATATTAAAGATAGCTCAGTGTCCTGAATGTCAAACCAGAAGAGCTACTCCAAAAGAAAAATCTTCCTACTTTCCAATTGAGGTAAATATTAAATGAAGATGGCATTCCAAAGCAAATCCAAAGTCTTTCTTTAATGTCTGAAACCTTTTCTCCCAGATTTTAGAGCCTCTGGAACTGGTTGGCAAACTCACACCAACTGAGAGGGGCCATCAGTACATTTGTGCGATTGATTATTTCACCAAATGGACCGAGGCCTGTCCACTGAATAGTAAAAATGCAGAGGAAGTTTCAGGGTGTGTTTTAGATTTTCTTTCTTTTTTTTTTACAAATTTGGTGCACCCAAAGGACTTTCGACCAATTAAGGCAAAGAGTTTGTTAATAAGGCAAGAGTTGTCAGTTTGTTTATAAAGAGAGTCCTGTGTTGTGATTTTTGGTTTATACTTAATGAACATTTAACTTTTTTTTCCTCCCTAGATTAATTTTGACCTTTGTCAGAAGCTTGGAATAAAATGTCTGTTCACCATACTACCCACAAACAAATAGCCTTGTGGAAAAAATGAATGGGACAATCCAAAGGCATGTTCTGCACTGCTTTTTTTCATATGTGCATCCACTTGCAAAGCTTTATAACAAAATACTTAACTTTTAGACTTCTAGTGAAGTTGGTGGGATCCAATCCAAACACCTGGTACACTCGTCTACAGACAGCATTATTTGCAGTTTGCACGAAAACAACTGACCACACAATTCTCACCATACTTATGTTTGGGCGAGAGGCCAAATACCCTTCAGAGGTTCCTACTGATTATGAGGTTGGTGTTATAGAAATGTAATCACTAAAACTTGTGTAGTCATATAGCTGATTCTGAGTGTGTTTTGTGTCTGGTAACAGATGAGCAGGTTGAGAAAACTGTTGCATCAGAATCCTGGTCTGGATTCTATTTATGTCCTGGTCTCCAAGACCTGCCAAAGCTGCACGATGTAGTCCAGCAAAATGTGGGAAAAAGGAAGGCACAAAGTGGTCTGGAGGACAAATTTGAGGTGGGTGATAAGGTACTGCGACAAAACATATGCCAGGAACAACAGAAATGAGGAAAAATGGAAAGTGCTAAGCTGTGGCCTTTCACTATTGTAAAAATAGATGGAAAAAGTATTAATCTTATTTCAATAAAAGGAAAGGCTATCCATAAAGTGAATGTTGATCACTTAACACTGAACCAGAGCCCAGGGTTCCTCACAAATGGCCTTGCACAGAAAAGTCCCAAGAAATCCTGGAACACTCAAATGAAGGCATGTCCCCACCTACTGCAAGTCCTTTCACATCGGCTGTGTCTGAGAGGCCTTCTATCCTCCTCTCTTCTAAAGGTCCTGTGACATCTGAGGGTGTTTCAGCAAGCTTTTCTGTCATAATCCCTTATAATAGTACTACAACAAAGGCTGCTTCTCTGAGTCCCTCTCTCCTTCAACCTTCTGAAGACCCTGCACCATCTATGCACCATACACTGTTTCCCTAAACACTTATCTTTAGCATTGGTATTCTTTAAAAGGTTGAAAGTTTTTATGAATTTTTTTTTTCTTCCATCCAACTTCTTTTGCTGTTCTATCCTATTACTTTTTTTTCTCCATGCAGAGGCTATCTGGGATGGTAAGAAACAGGGTTATGTGGAGCAAGATAGGACCGTACAATATATTTTCATTAAATTTAAAAGATCATCTTGGACTTAGAAATGAGTTAGAAAGTGTGGTAAGTTATTGTACTTTATTCATGAACAGACATTTTGTTTACAACTAATTGACTGATTTCTAATG
This sequence comes from Danio jaintianensis, assembly GCA_903798115.1. Classification (NCBI taxonomy): domain Eukaryota; kingdom Metazoa; phylum Chordata; class Actinopteri; order Cypriniformes; family Danionidae; genus Danio; species Danio jaintianensis. Next base: position 3,037 of record CAIGQV010015342.1, read on the forward strand.
TTTTGCAGATAATTAACGCCTAGCTTACAAGTTTGGTGAGGCAGTACAGCACAAAGTGTAGGAGAGGCATTGTTATAGACTTCTACCAAATGACTGCAATGTGGCATGGAAGTCACAAAGGCCTAGAAAAGGTAATAAACCTTTAGGGGTTTTTACAATGTAAATCTTTTGCTTGAGTGACAATTTGCTTATGATATTTTTGCAGCTGGATCCAATGGATTAGGAGGTTATAGTTGCAGCCTTTTGTGTAAACCACCACTGGATGCTCGTTATAAGTGGAAAAGGACATCTTAAGGTGAATTTTGTATTAACAATTCCTTACAAATCTCTTGTTTGTATTGGTGCACAATCAATCAAGGTCACTTATCCAAAAGAGAGGCTATATTGATCCATTTGGAGCCAAATCCAAGGCAATGATGAAGTGCAGAGATGTAACCTGTTGAATACATGATGTGTGTGGGTGGGGGGATTTGGTTCTCTCTCTTGATGATATGACAACAATTTAATTTTACAGAACCTTTAAGCCATTACATATTCTCAACAACAAGACAATACATCTGCGGGGTATTGGTGTGCAAAGTAGGTGTAACTGCAGCAGTCATTTTAATTATGAAAACTAAATTCATGACTGTCATTTCACTCTCTTCAAAGCAGTTAGCTGAATGTGTCCGTAAGAAGGAAGATCCAACGTTTGAGACTGATGAAAAGGGTGTGAATGCTCTTCGGATGGGGATAGCCAAAAAGCTCATCAATGAAACTGGTAAGGTCTGACAGTGTCTGCAGTTTTGAGAATTTGGGATTTTAGTAATTTGATTATCGTTACACGCAGATTACCTGTCCAACCTCTGTAGAGCTTGTGGGGCACATTCTACACACGAGCAATGGGTCTGTCAATGTGACGTTTATAAGGATTAATATTTATGACAGCACATTCACAAAAGTATTTTTTTTTCTCTCCTAACAGATTGCATGCACCACTTGAGAAAAGTGGTTCCACTGGCAATGTGTTGGTGAGCCTCAAATGGAAATGGTTCTCTTTCAAACATTCGCTCGGTATCTCACTATGGGAAACGCCTCAGGCGTGACAGACTATGGAAGCACCAATTACACCACGTCCGTCTGAGGACGGACAAATCACAGCTCGCGATTAGGAGCCCACCCTCTCCGTTATAATCCGCTGTGATTCCCCAAATCGGCATTCTAGCACTCTTCCTCGTGAAGACTTTCCTAAAGCACCCAGGCTGCGCTGCTCTGTTCTCAAACGTACCGTCAAGGCTAACGTTGCCGAACGCAGCTCAGTCATATTGAATCTGTCGTGGGTTCTCTGCTCGTTACTGAGTGTTTTACTGCTTTTACTAGCAGCGACTGCTAGCTAACGCGTTAAGGCGAGCTAAGAGCGTGACTTTTTGACTCACCATGTCTAAAGTCACGGCGGAAAAGGGGAAGGAGACAACTTCGCGCTCCTGTCCGTCAGCGTGCGGATTTATGATCTCGGGCCGGGATTTGCATCCGATGTGCATCGCGTGTATGGGTGTGAAGCATGCCCAGGCCTCGTAGGCGAACACTGAAAGCTGCGCGCACTGCCATGCAATGCCGATGAGGATTTTGGAGAGAAGGCTTCGAGTGGCGGCATCTTCCTAGGATGATCCGGTTCTCTCTGTGGCTCCTTCGTCGGCTAATAACACCAAATCCTCTCCTCCGCGGGATCTGGCTTCGTGGGGGGATATCATGGAGTTAGAATCCCCCGAGTATGAGCCGCTGTTCGACCAACAGCTGCTGGCGGACGGCGATGAGATGGAAGGGGATGAGGAGGAGGATGATGAGACGCTAGCCCGTCTCCTCCAAGATGAGCCGGACGATGAGGAGGAGGATGTTATCCGCCCTTCTTCCCACGCATCCAGGCCGGCTAGCGCGCAGAGCGGCGAGGTGGCGTCAACGGGGGTGGATTGTGACCTCACAGAGGTTTGCAAACGCGCTGCCACCAAGCTCGGCATGGCGTGGCCTGTAACTCCTGGTCACCCGGGAGTTAAACGGGATGTTTATGACGGGAAAAGGCTCGCTCCCTGCGCTCCCCCAACAAAACAACTGCTTCCCGCTCTCCCAGATTGCATCACGGAGATGAAGCGGTCATGGGATAAACCCTTTACCAACCGCGTGCCCGTCAAGGGTTACTCGTCGCTCGACGTGAGCGAAATGGAGGGGCTGGGGCTCTCTAACCCTCCCGTGGTCGAGCAGACGGTGGCTCTTCACCTGCATCCAAACAGGCGGGCTGCTGTCTCATCGGCCACACCGTCCCTCCCTGGTAAGATGGAACGCTTCACTGCTTCCATGTACCAGAAAATATATAAATCTTCGGCGCAAACAGTGAGGGCTTTGAACGTCACTTCATTGTTGATGGCCTATCAAGCCGAATTATTGGAGGAGCTTGGCACGCAGCTGGACGCCGGCAATCCAAACCCGGCGGTCTGGGAAGAGATCTGTAACGTTACAGATCTCAATCTACGCGCCTCACGCGGGGCGGTGCAAAGCTCCGGCCGTACCATGGCTCTCGCCGTTGCGGGCGAGCGATCGCTGTGGCTTAATCTCTCGAGTATCGGGGACAGGGAAAAATTGGATTATCTCGACGCTCCCGTAGACTCGAGTGGGCTATTCGGCCAGTCGGTCGCGTCGATGAGGCAAAGATGCGACCTTAAGAAGAAGGACGAAGAGACTTTTGATGTCGGCAGCGGCATGCAGAGACTCTCACGTCTCATCTCACAAAGCTGGGGTTCAGAATCAACAACGCCAAAAGCCAGCTGATTCCGTCCCAGGAGATAACATACCGCGCCATGCTTTCGGAGAGAAGGATTATGCCGTTCTGTGAAATTCTGAGATAATATCAGCATGCATCTGAGCTTGTAGACTTGTAATTTAGACAAGTTAACGCAAGTCAAGACGATAAAAAAACAACAAAAAAAAAAAAGTGGTTTGACTGATTAAGCCCAGCAGGCACAGGACGTCAACATGACATCAGATTGACATTGTACCCCAATGTCGTGGGACATTGTATTTTGTTTGGAAATTAAAATTGGGTTGACTTCAGGCCGACGTCAATGTCCAGTGTCAGACATATGTTGTATTTTGGTTACTTTCCAACGCAACCTAAAAACAACAAAATATCAACGTCTAATGATGTTACAGCTTGATGTTGTGTGGACGTTACCATTATGACATCTTTCAGACGTTCAATTTTGGTTGCCATACCTGATGAATAAATGTCAGTATTTGATGTCAACAAAATCAACAAAATATCATAGTCATTTTCATGTCGTTATTGGACATCAGAATAACTTTTTTCCTTAGACGCTGGTGACCTAAATCTAACCTAATATTAACGTCTTATGACGTTGTGTGTCTGCTGGGAGAGATCAAAACCATTAAAACAGTCTGACACTTGCCTGGTCGTAGTTAGCTCAGTTCAATAGATCATCTGATGCTGTACATTTTCATTTTTGAGAGTCCAAATCCCGTAGATCTTTAAATTATAATTAAATTTTTTAGTAGTTTTGGTTAAACGCTGTCCTGCCACTACAAATAATAAAAATAACCAATGTGTACAATGACACCAATAGCAAGTAATAAGAGTATTTAATTTGTATGGGCTTGTTTTGTAGCTGTGAAGCATTGACAAATCTGCGGATATTTTATTTATACACTTAATTCAATATTGTCAAGTGTTATTGGTTGCTTTCTTAAATTTATGGGGGGGGGTTTCTTTGCTGGGTGTGCATATGTTTTACAGACAAATGCAAAATGCTATTTTTCTGACATTAGGTGTCCATGAAAAACAAATACAATTCACAGAAAAACACATTACTGTTTGGTAGTTTAAATAAAACTGAATCTGGTACAAACGTTACCAGGATAATACATTGAAAGGCTGCAATTTCTATGTAATATTATGTCGCATAATATTAGAGGAACAGCGATTTGTCATCAAAGTATCATTCAGTTTAATTTTGTGAGATTGTTCTGTGTTCATAGGGCACAAGTTAATAAGAGTCTACAACCATAAAAAATAATCATGGTTTGATTGATTGAGATAAAATTACCAAACATTTCACAGTCCTTGGTAGCTCAGTTTGATGGATCATCACTCGTCATGTGATGTGCCTCTTTTTTTTTTATCCTGTGTACGGGTTTTGGTTATTTAGCCTAATTTTTCATTTTTTTTTTTTTAAATAAAGATGGAAAGACTGCGGATTTGTAACGTAGACATTTTGTCTAAGTCTGGGAAAATATCAGTAAGGGAGTTTGTAGACAATTTAGTCCATGTGCACAAGTTAACATGAGTTCACAACCAACGCAAAACATATGGTTTTACTGATTAAGATCTCAAAACAGACTCTGTTAGTTGTAGTCCTGATTAGAGCAGTGTGATAGGTCGTTTGACACTCGTGCTGTACCTTTTTACTTAATGAGTTTGAATCCTGTTGATATAATATTTGTAATTTAAATCCTTTTTATACTCATTTTGGTTAAACGGTGTTCTGCCTCTACAAATATTGAAATGAATAATGTTAACAATGACACTAACACCAAGTAATTAGAATGTTTAACTGTATGGGGATGTTTTGTAGCTGTGAAGAATTGATGAATCTGCAAACGTGAATAGTTTACATCTGGAAAGGGTCACCAGTTAAACTGTAACACTGACTCAAAGCCATGACAAATGAAGAAAGAATCTAAAGAACCTAGAGAATCTACAAAATAAAAATCTACTACTTTAGTTAGACATACAAGATGTTAAAGTAATCTAACAGAACAAGACAACTATTTATAGTCTCAAAGTAACACAAAGTCAAATGGCAAAATAAAATAAAAAAATAATTCTCACCCACACCAACAAAGCCCAACTTTTAAAGGGAGCAGAACAGGTGGCGATCATTCTCCTGATGTGCCTCCTAACCACACCCACTGGCCGGCTGTACCAAGAAGAGTAGGAGACTTCTAACAGCACTGTTTTACATCAACTTTCCATTTAATACATTGCTTAATTATCTGGAAATTTATGATATAAACTGTTAATTGTTTTACAAGAGTCAGTTGCGTCCCGCAGTGGCTCATTTACTATTTACATGGCGACTTTGTAAGTGGATAAATTGAATGGAAAAACTGAATGCTGCACTAGCGAGAAAAGTTAAACAGACCATCTGCAGCAAGAATAAAGAATGAGCCTCCTTCATTCAGCCTCTTTACTTTCTCTTTAGTCCTTTACTTTGGTGGAGTAAGGAAACGGTATAGTACGCTCTCCACTGAAGACATCCATCAGCCTATATATTTAATTTCTTTGTTAAGCGCAAAGATTTGTTTCAAAACTATTTCTAAATTTAGTTCTGATTTCCAGCAAACGAATAAATGAACAATAATAATGAAGTGTAGTCAAAAAACTGAGTTATATCCAAACACACATCCTGTTCTTATGCCCCATATAGTGATGCAGACGTCTCCAAAACCGCACCGGTGGACAAATCTAAACTTGTTTTTATTAAAACAAATATAAATATGCAAATAATAAATACTACTACTACTACTAATTATATTATACAAATGCAGATTGTCGTGAATAAACTGTAAAAAGCCCCCCGATATGAAGAAGGCATGGAGCCAGTGGTTTTTATATTTATGTGGAAAATAATTTTTGTAACATTTTAATCCTTTAATTCTTTTTCATTTGTAAAGATATTTGCGTATTGCTGTACATCCTGTGTGTATTAAGCAATGTGTATGCTTTTAAGGCACACAACTAACGTGCTCTGAGCTGGACTTTAGACCTGCTTTCAGCTGGTCAATTGCGCAGTTTATTTTAGTTCCTCAAAATAGCAACGATCCAACAATGCGCCTTAACACACCTCCTTTCTAGACCGGAACACCCATGAGTCCACAAAGTGGCACAAATGGATTTACTATAACAACGTGGCGCAAAACGGGAAAATTAAGGTTGCGCTGGTCTGAAAATAGCAACACGTCACGGCAAACACGTCTTGCGCCGGGTGTATGATAGGGCCCAAAGAAAATAACTGACAAATGGCATGGGTAGATTTGGGAACAAGTCCACAATTATTGAAAATAGTATACTGCACATTGTTAAGACCAGTAATGTGTAATGGCAGTTTAGTGTACAATTTGGCATCAGCATCTTTGCTTAAGAAATGAGATGGAATAAAATATCAGTCCTTAAGAACAGGATGTGGAGCCTTTAGCACATAATCAGTCTCAGGGCTGCAGGTGGAAATGCAGAGAAACTTAAGAAATATAAAACACCTAAAGATTGTGTATTGGTATTTACTAAGAGGGTAAACAGACTCTTCCAGTTAAAGAAGAACTGAAAACATCTTGGAATAATGAGTATACTGTACAAATAATTGTAGTTTTAGGTGGATTGCTGATGTAGATGCCAAGAAAATAAGACAAATAACATACAATAAGTCCTTCAGTGGCGATTCCTACAATACTTCATAGACTATTTCAAATGCCAGTAGCTGATCTGCAGGTGGACTTTATAGTTAATGAAGAGATGTCAAAATGGCACAATACAGTATATGAGACACAAATATTTAATAATACACCAGTCTATATGGCAGCAGCAGGATGTATATGAGCAGTTTATTTGCAAAAAGAGATAAAAAAAAAATAATAATAAAAAAAAAAATTTTAGAATCATGTTTTATGTTGTGCATTGAAGAGTACAATTGCAAAAAACATGATTTATGGAAATGACTAAAACTGAAGATTTTAGTAGTTTTCAGACATCATGTTTTTACATTAAGTACTGAAGATTTCAATTGTAAAAAAAAAAAAAACACATATATTGAACAAAAATAAATAATATCTTCATATTTCACCCTTTGGGGCAGTCCTGGCCTGGTGGTTAGAGTGTTGGACTCGTGATCCGAAGGTTGCTGGTTCGATACTCGGTACCAGCGGGAATTGGGGGTGGGGGGAGTGAATGACCAGCACTCTCCACCACCCTCAATACCACGACTGAGGTGAGTCCCTTGAGCAAGGCACCGTTCCCCCCAACTGCTCCCCGGGCGCCGCAGCATGGCTGCCCACTGCTCCGGGTGTGTGTTCACGGTATGTGTGTGTTCACTAACTGTGTGTGTGCACTTGGATGGGTTAAATGCAGAGCACAAATTCCAAGTATGGGACACCATACTTGGCCACACTACACTTCACTTCACTTCACTTCACTTCACATGCACACTCACACATGCGCACACACACACACACACACACACACACACACACACACACACACACACAC
>CAIGQV010015367.1:0-10227 GCA_903798115.1 Danio jaintianensis
TACAGTTCTACTCAGCTGTCATCCAACCCATCCTCTGCACTTCAATCCCCGTCTGGTTCGGCTCATCTGCCAAAACTGACCTCCGTAGGCTACAGCGATTAGTCCGGACTGCTGAACGAATCACTGGCACTACCCTCCCTACACTTCAAGAACTGTACTCTTCCAGAGTGAGTAAAAGGACTTGCAAAATCACTCTGGACCCTTCACACCCAGCACACTTTCTGTTTGAACTGTTACCGTCTGGTTGGCGCTACAGAGCACCGAGCACAAAAACAGACAGACACAGGAAAAGTTTCTTTCCTCAGGCCATCTACCTCATGAACAGTTAATTATTCCCCTACTGTGCAATAAACATGTGCAATACTTTTTCATACGCACTTGTATACAGCACCTTATAACAATATACAATGCAATACTTCTCCATACGCATTTGTACACAGCACCTTATAACTTGTATATTTATAACAAATCTGTACAAACAATTCATCATCCAGAGCTCTTTTGTCTAACTGCATCTCTGTTTAATGTGTGTCGTATTTTTCTCCTATTTATTTTGTGTTGTCACTTGTCACTTTATGTACACTGGAAGCTTCTGTAGCCAAAACAAATTCCTTGTGTGTGTAAGCACACTTGGCAATAAAATCGATTCTGATTCTGATGCTGCATATTTATACAAATATTATTAAACTGTAAATGTTTAAATACATGCATTTTTTGTAGATTCTGATTGGCTCTCAGTATTTTTTTCATTGATCAATCAATTAATCAATAAAGTAAGTGATTCTATAAATGATTCCAATGATAATGTTATTTTGTGTTGTTATCATAATGCTCTCAGCCCTAGTAATATTTATAGCATTATAATAGCAGTAAACAGTGTCCAAAGTTTAGGAACTTTTCCTCTTTATTAATTACTGAATGGAAACACTTCATGATAAATAACTGCCTTTGTTCGCCATAGTTGAGTTACTGTTAACTTTCGACAAAAGGAAATTGATTTTAACTTAATACCGATCAACCTGGTCTTTCTTGGATCTAACAGAACAAGAACTTTGCTCAAGCATCTGCATTGTTGAATTTTGAGGTAGGGAGTTTGCACAAATATATAGGGGCATTTTTCTCCTTTGTTTGTTGTAATGGTTTTTGTGGCACCCAATCGAAACAGATGGCTTTCAAGCGACTTTTGTTAATAGGAATATGTACAGCTATATTTGTGAACGCCCTGGTGAATTGATTTTGCCTTTGTGAAGCACTTGCCAGTAATTGAATCAAATTACTGCTCCACACTGATTGTCTTTGAAGACAGCCAGGCACTTTTCGCAATGAATACATCTAGTCATTAATCATCTAGATGAAAATACATGCAATCTACTTTGGGTAGCTTTTCAAGGACGTTCAAGTCAGCAGTAATTAAGACAATTTGATGAATGAAATCAAATACTTAATCTGATGACAACAGGGCCTCTTTGAATACATCCCAATGAAAGACTTTAGTTTCTATACATGTCCTGGATTAAATGAAATATCTTTCTTGTACAGTATATGATCATTTACCTTTTATGTTTCTCACTAAGCCAAAAATAAAGCAAATAACCATTGCATGGTACGCTAAACATTCAATTGAATGATATATAGAAGGAAGGTGAAAAAAAGAGGAGCTTACGATTGTAGAAGATTGATGTAACTTCAATGTAACTTTAACTGGTTGATGTAACATATATAATCGTTCTTTCATTTTACTTCGACTTAGCTTTTATTCATCAGTGGTCGCCACAGCAGAATGAACCGCCGACTTGTCCAGCATATGTTTTACACAGCGGATGCACTTTTAGATGCAACCCAGAACTGGAAAACACCCATACACTCTCACATTCACACACATACACTACTGCCTATTTAGTTTATTCAATTTCACCTGTACCATATGTCTTTGGACTGTGGGGCAAACCGGAGCACCCAGAGGAAACCCACGCGAACACGGGGAGAACATGCATACTCCACACAGTAAAACTTTACACATCATCTGAGTTGTTAATCTCATGATATAGTGGATAAATGCTATTTAAAAGTGCCTCCACCTCTAGATCATAGGCTCTGTCTATTGGCATTCAAATCGCTAAATGACAAACACTTGCCTACACTGGGTGCAACTACATGTGTTGTCAAAAAAACTTTCATTTGTGAATTTATGGCTTTATATATTATTATCATCATTTTACAAACTTTATAAGATCATAAGATTTTTGGCCAGTGAATGTCGACCATTTGTTTAGTATAGTGTGTTATTAAAACATCCACATGTGCCAGGAAATGCACATTGTATTTACCTTAACTATGTGTATAGATGTGTACATTTTTCTGTTGTCTGCCTAAATTCTGCAGTTGTAAAATCGGTAACACTTTACAATAAGGTGTATTAGGCAATATTAGTTAATGCATTTATTAACATGAACAAACAATGAACTGTACATTTACAGCGTGTGTTCACGTTAGTTAATTTAAATACAGTTGTTCATTGTTAGTTCATGTTAACTCATGGTGCATTAACTAATATTAACTAGCATTAATTTGGATGCTAATAATGCAGTTTTAAATGTTGAACTATGATTAGTAAATGCTGTACAAGTAATGTTCATAATTAGTTTATGTTAGTAAATACATTAACATTAACTACATTTCTGTCATGAACATTCTCAGGATTTATTATGGTAATGAATATGTATATGGCAATGTTGATGTATTTGGTCTTGGCAGTATAGATCTGCTACGCTGCTGCTGCTTTGATTATTATGGCGAAGCAAGTACTGAGACCTGGTAATGCCTGTATATATACAGACATGCCATCTGAGAATATAACACGCTGCTGCTGCAAACACAATATATATGTAACCCCCCCAAAACAAGCAGGACAATATGAAGACAAACAAACCAAATGTAACTGATTATGTATGAACAAACATGGCATAAACAATATGCATAAACATGAGTAGAAACAATTGCCAGATTAGGATTGAGATAACAATCCCCCCCTCCCCAAAACAGCAGATATATCGCCAAGACGTGTTTATTTAGTTCTTTGTCACCATGGACTATGGGACCAAATGTTTTATCTATGTGTACCTGGGCTACCTTGCCGACCGGTTTACGATAGTAAACTACATTATGTATGCCTTGCTGAATGGCTTAACACTAGTGAACGTGACTGTGTGTAAGCCTACTTTGCTAAACGGCTTAACGATAGTGAACTAGATTATGTGTGAGCCTTGGCTATTGCCAACTGGCTTATCATAGTGATCTATATAATGTGAGCCTGGGCTGCCTTGCCCAGCAACTCAAGTCAAGTCAAGTAAAATCAAGCTTTATTGTCATTCCGCTACATGTGTGGACATACAGAGGAACAAATGTCGTGTCTCGCAGGACAACGGTGCTACACAAATTAATCATAAATACAAACACAACACTGGACATAAGAGCTATTTTAAAAAAATATGCATAACTAACATATACTATAAGATACTTAACTATACACATAAGACAGGCTATACAACTACTTTTACATGAGACTGAACAATGTTGTGCAGGATATTGTGCAAGAGAGTTATTAATAATAATCTTTTTGGCTGTGTTTACTGTCCGCTGGAGGGTCTTGCTGTCGGCAACGCTGCAGCTCCCGTACCAGACAGTGATGCAGCTGGTCAGCACGCTCTCAATGGTTCCCCTGTAGAATGTGGTGAGGATGGGTGGAGGTAGACTTGCCCTTTTTAGCCGGCGGAGAAAGTGTAGACGTTGTTTCCCTTCTTGTAGAGTGACATGGTGTTGGTAGTCCAGGTGAGATCCTCTGTGATGTGCACCCCCAGGAGTTTAGTGCTGCTGACTCGAGCTGTCAATGGTCAGTGGGGGGTGGTCAATGGAGTTTCTCTTGAAGTCCATCACAACCTCCTTTGTCTTCTCTACATTGAGGGAGAGGTTGTTAGTGGCACACCATTCAGCCAGCTGTGCCACTTCCCCTCTGTAGTGCGTTTCATCGTTGTTGCGGATGAGACCTACCACTGTTGTGTCATTGGCAAACTTGATGATGTGGTTGGAGCTGAACTTAGCAGTGCAGTCAGCAGCATGAATAGCAGTGGGCTGAGCACACAGCCTTGTGGTGCACCTGTGCTCAGTGTGGTGGTGCTCGAGGTGTTGTGGCAACATGGACTGACTGGGGTCTTTCAGTTAAAAAGTCCAGGATCCAGTTGCAAAGGGAGGTGTTAAGACCTAGCACGTTGAGTTTATTAATGAGCTTTTGTGGGATTATTGTGTTGAACGCTGAGCTGAAGTCGATGAACAGCTTTCTAACATAAGAGTTTTTATTTTCTAAGTGGGTAAAAGGCTGTATTGAAGTGTATTTGGGAGGCTGGTCTTGATATTGTGCATGACTAACCTCTCAAAGCACTTCATCATGATTGGAGTCAGTGCTATGGGACTAGTGTTGCACGATACCAAAATTTTGACTTCGATACGATACCTAAATTAAATATCACAATACCGACACTAAACTGATACTACACCATATTTTTTTCCTTTCAAAATATAATTTATTAATAAACACTCAGTGTTTGCTGTCAGCTGAATCATTTTTAACAAGTAAAGCAAATATAGAATAAAAAAGTATTTTGTCAGCATTCCAGCCGAGCTGTTTTAACATAAAAAAAAATTGTTGCAGCTTTGTTTAAAAACTATAAACAAAAGTGCACATAACTTTTTTGTTCTGGTTCTCAAAGAACCTGGAGATGTTGCTTCCTCACTGTTTATCACATAGCCATCCTGTAATATTCATATATAATTACATATTCATAATATTACATATTACAATTTATATATTACTATAGGGGTGAATGACGTGACATGCATTTTTAGCTGTCCATGATGTCATAAAAATGGGTATTTGTTAAAAAGATAAGACAAGATATTATTACAGCATCCCACAGCTTTAGATGATGTTTACAGACCTCTACTTACATTTTTGTCATGTGGTGTGACCGTTCGAGTTAAATGTGACCATACTGATATAAGTATATATCTGAGCATATCACATGTTGTGACATGATTTACACACAATCTCATCAAAAAATGGGTCTGCACAAAAACAAAATGTTAAATCTTATTGTAAAGATTTATGGTGAAGTCACCATAAGAGTATCCACTTTCATTTTTTTATCAAATAAAATTTGTGTCACAACATATGACAGTCTTAGACTCAGATGCAACAAAGTGGTACAAAAAGATCCCATTTTCAATACAAAATCTAAAAGACCCATAATCTAATTTATGGGTGAGTACCACACAGCTCATCTATGTATGCCAAATGTTTGAAGTAAAAAAATAATTTAGGCTCATGTGATCCATTTTCGCAATATATTGGAATATATTCAGCATATTTGTGCATAGGTAATATTTTTATATCTTTGAAATCAAAACATTAAATTCATAACATATTTTATATAATTTAAATATGTGATTTGCTTTGCTGTATCTCAGATATCAAGGACAGCGCGATTAGCTGTTGTGTTTACTTTTGACTCGACTGAACTTTGGAGAATATTGTTTAGTTTTCAGCCAGTTAACACAAAGCAGCACATGCATCTATGTATCATCAATGTAATGTGGAAAAGTGAGTGATTAAGTGCATAAACGCTGTTTAACCAATTCGTATGTGATTTATCAATTCATACGTGTGAGTAATTTCCATGATTCGGTTCAATTGTGTCGTGTCGGAGTTCACTCAATCGCGCAGCAGTACAGACCCGCATTCTCGAGGCTGATTTTTGCTTTCGGCTCCGCAGCGATCCTCCAGCATCAGAGTGCTGTCAGGCCTGCAGTCACCGCGTTCTACTCAGGTAAAGTTTGGGGGTGTGACTGATACTCTGTCCGTACACACAGAGACTGAGTTTATTTTACATTCTTCCTCCAAGCTTCAATCTGGGCACAGTTGGACGTGTTTTGCACATAGACTGCCACAGTACACACAGGCTTTGTGATGTTCCTGTGCTTGCCCTGACTGTCAGCAACACGCGCAAAATAATTCCAAAGTTCACTTTGTGAATCTTCGTGAAGCTTTGTCCACAAGCTGTGGGGGTTCACTGCAATGCATTGTTTTGTCACCATGGAGACAGTGTGTGAGAGGACAACCCTCACTTCAACAGCTCAACACAAACACACACTCAGTTTGCCATAGAAGAAGCACGCGGCGCCCACACTGCCCCCTATTGACAAGCACACGCAACTACAGCGGTCACTCAAAAGTACTGGTACTAAAAAAATACAGATTTGTATCGCTTTGAGAGCCAGGGTATCGCGATACTTTTTTAGTATCGGTATATCGTGTAACACTCTATGGGACGATAGTCATTTAAACAGGACACAGATGATTTCTTTGGCACTTGTATGATTGTAGAGGACTTCAGACATGTGAGGATGACTGGCTGTCATAGCGAGGTGTTCAAGACACTGTAAAGACACATGTCAGCTGTACAGCACAGTCCTTCAGAACACAGCCAAGTATGTTCAGCCTTGGTTGGGTTGATCCCAGAAAGGCTCTTCCTCACATCGGCTGGAGACAGACAGAGCACCTGGTCATTGGGGTTTAGGGTAGTTTTTGTGCAGGTATGTCATTCTGCATTTCAAACCATGAATAAAAGTGGTTGAGTGCATCTGGGAGGGATGAGTCATCATTACAGGTCTGTGGTGGGGGCTTGTATTCCATGATGGACTGAATGGCTTGCCACAGGCTCCATGTGTCTCAGCTGTCTGTGAAGTGATTATTGATTTTTTTGGGCATATGCATTCCTGATGCCACGGGACAGGTTGGCTCTAGCCATTTTGAAGCAGCCCACAAAACTCTGCTGTCATCCATGGCTTCTGGTTTGCACGTGTGTTGATGGTTTTGTTGACTGTAACATCATCAATGCACTTTTTGATAGGCATTGACAGATTCAGTGTATTAATCCAGGTCTGTGTGGTTGTTGTAGCTGGCTGCCTCTTTAAACACGTTCCAGTCTGTGCACTGAAAGCAGTCTTGTAGTGTTACTGCAGCATTTTCTGGCCAGATTGTGATAGGTTTTTGAGCTGGTTTGGTGAGTTTTAGAAGTGGCTGGTATGCATAACAGAGATGTGGTCAGAGTATCCGAGGTGGGGGCGGGGCTCAGCTTTATACGTTCTTGTTTATTGTGTAAACAAAGTCCAATGTGTTGCTTCCCTGTGGTACAGTCAATCCACCCGAATCCGTCTGGGTCCAGTCAGACCAATTGGGAGGCATGTTAAAGCCCGGTCCACAAAAAAAAAAATGATGGCGCACCCAGGAATGCCGTGATTGCAAGTGATGTTTATTTACAGTGTCGTAGAATCTACAGGAAGTGAGAGTATATTTACAAGTGACAAAAAAAATATTAATAGAGTACCAAACGAATGATGAAAAAAAAATCCCAAGAAAAATAAATCAAATAAACAAATCAAAATACTTATACATACAAAAAGAAAAATAAATGTATCCACAGAATACAACCACTAGAAATTTGCACACGATACCTCAGCAACACGCTCGCTGACTTGGTAAACAAGCACTGGTTTGGAGTCTGCCCCCCCCCAACCCCCCCCCCCCCCCCCTCCCTATTTGGAGCAACCACTCGTGACTGAAGCCAGACCCTCAGTCACCTCTTGAAAGACCAAAAACATTCAAGAAAAAATAATGCATTTGTATTCATTTTCAAGTTAATTATTAGTAAGTACCCACAAAATAATTGATTCTACTTTCTACGTTAAATTATTGTGATTATAAGTAACCATTATATGTAGTAACCCTAGAGAGCAATTACACAGCCAGATTAATTGGGATTTTATTTTAATTTTTTTTCATATCCTACTCCTCTCTCCTGTAGCTTATAATTCTATGTTATAGAATCTGGTAAGACAGTTGTACACAGCCATGATCCCCAGCCTCCCCACAGGGTGCTCATCCAGTCTACCCAAGTATTACTCACACGTTCAGGCACTTTTACGGCCATTCTCATGTCAGCAACAATATTAGTAGTATTTTCACTGTAATCAGGTACAGAAGAAATCAGGTACAGGTAAAGAAGCAACATGATGTCATTAGCAACCAACACACGCCACTATGTTCCGAAGTTAACATATCAAGTACCAATCTGTTTTGAACCACAGCATCCCTCATGTGTTTCATCTCATCATTAATCAGTGTTAAAGCATGTTCAGTGCTATTAGCAATTTTCAGTACAGTCCAGGCTAACCCATTAATCTTGTTAATGGTCACAGCAGTGCCCACCCCCAAGAAAAGTGATCACCCAATGTTAGCGCCTGGATATGTCCAGCGGTCAAATAACCTGTACCTGTTTTATCTATCAGGCATATGGCCTGGCAAAATGTCCGTGTGTCTCTTTTGTCTGTTTAATGGACCATTACCTGGTAAATACACAGAAGTACCCACATTCATTAAAGCAGGATATAACAAAATCCCGACCACCCTCAACGGTGCAGGTGTCAACGAACAGGTGAAGTTCATAGCTTTACCGTTAATCATTGTCATGCAGTTGTTCGTCCCACCGTCCCTCATATCGATCCTTATCCTGACAGTTATTGTTTTACGGTCTTCATCTCCTACTCCCTCCTTGGTTCAACCTCAGATGGTGCTGGGACTCTTTGGCAGTGGTCTCCTTGACCTTGACAGCTGTCTCCATCGCCAGTAGCACTTTAAAAGGTCCTAGCCACCTTTTTGCCCTCCAACTCTTTCTTCTCAAGTCCCTCTCCACCACAAAGTCTCAAGGCCTTAGATCATGCAACTGCCCCTCTGCAACTTTCCTCACGCTTATAAAGCAGGGTGCCACCTGCTGATAGGTGGGTGAAACTGTCACTCCACCTATCCTATCACACAATGGTGTGCCTCGAATGGT
Organism: Danio jaintianensis; assembly: GCA_903798115.1. Classification (NCBI taxonomy): domain Eukaryota; kingdom Metazoa; phylum Chordata; class Actinopteri; order Cypriniformes; family Danionidae; genus Danio; species Danio jaintianensis. The sequence continues at coordinate 8,946 of CAIGQV010015367.1, forward strand.
ATGCTTTCATTGTTTAACATGCTTATTGTTTCTCCTTAAAACATGAGGGTTAATCAGATAACAGACACTAGTATGGTCAGTTTGTGGGGCTCAGAGAGGATATTTAGCAATTGTTGGCAACAATTTATTGTGTCTGATCTGCATCCATTCATTATACAGTTGTCTTGATTTTCCAATTTTTCCTCAACTGAAAACAACTGAACATAGACTAACTAAAAGCTAGGCAGGTCCAAAACACATGTATACATTGCTTATTACAGACACAGGGATATCTTTAAATATGAATAACTTGACACTGACATGTCTTCCATCGAGGAAGCAGAGTCTGGGGATGCAGGGATGGACTCACCAATCACCCAAGCTGAAGTCACTGAGAAAGTTTTCAAGCTCCACAGTGGCAAAGCAGCAGGGGTGGATGGGATACACCCTGTGTATCTCAAGTCTCTAGATATTTTTGGGCTGTCTTAGCTGACACGTCTCTACAATATCGTATGGAGGTCAGGGACAGTACCTCTGGATTGAGCAACTTGGGTGGCGGTTCCCATTTTTAAGAAGGGGGACTGGAGGGTGTGTTCCAACTATAGGGGGATCACACTCCTCAGCCTCCCTGGAAAAGTCTATGCCAGGGTACTGAAGAGGACGATCCAGCCAATGGTTGAACCTTGGATCCAGGAGAAACAATGTGGATTTTGTCCAGGCCAGGGTACACTGGACTAGCTCTATAACCTCACCAGGGTGCTTGAGGGTTCATGGGAGTATGCCCAGCCAGTCTACATGTGTTTTGTGGAAGAAAATAAATGAACATGTTAACGATTATTATTAACAACATAAATATAAAAAAACACTACCTCCTCCCACACCTAATTCATTTCAGGGGGCTTTTGTGGTGGATTTTACTCTGACTTAAATGTTCTCTGCATTAAAACAACAAAAACTCTGTAATCTGAAGAAAAAGGCCCAGCATAGACTTTTGACACATTCTTGCCCTCTTTTCTGACCTTTAATTCCCCTCTGGTATTGATAAATACTCAGGTATGACTGGTAACAAGTCAAGATTTTGTTCCCAATCTTTGATAACTTGTGATTTAATCACAACAGATAATTAAATCTTTAAGTCACTGGTTAACTTTAACAAAAGATCCATTCTTCGCTCTCATCGTGTATTTAAAGAGAAGGAAGAAATGTCTCTGGGTTGTAAGTCTGCACCCAGACTGGCCTTAGTGCAGAGCTCTCACTTTTTTTTTTGTGCGAGCATCACCTTTTGTCTAGTCTATTTCAAAGA
>CAIGQV010015367.1:10627-27923 GCA_903798115.1 Danio jaintianensis
TATGTGTATGTGTGTGTGTGTGTGTGTGTGTGTGTGTGTGTGTGTGTGTGTGTGTGTGTGTAGTATCCAATGCTTTAATCTGTGTACCCTAATTGATTTTGCATATAGTGCAAGATTTGAAGATTGGAATCATATTGATTGGGCACATTTTTGTGGTCAAGTATAAATGGAAACGTTTTACAAATCAGATAGTTATCCGATTAGAACAAAGTGACCAGGTATAAACAGGACCATTAAGAGAATAAGGACAACCACATTTTAGACCATGTGCCGGGTGCGGCAACTATTTTTATTATCCTTAAAATTGCAAAGGTGAATTACGACACACCTGTGTCATTCACTTTAGACCATGCGCTAAGACTGTTAATATGGAGCTCCTTATATTTAATATATACTAGTCCTTTAGATTAAACAATGCAATTTTTTGAATGTCACTGACTTAAATCTTGTCCTGTTGATTGGAATTCCACCTGCATATAAGCTTTATGCACATCCTGTGTTACATCCTGGTTTCTGTACAACCAGCCAGGTGTGTTTTTGTTTAATGTGTTTTGTTGGCTTTGCTTTGTCTACTACTTCTACTACTAGATTTTGTGTATTTGGCTTAACTGTTCTTGGCTGGCTCACCAATGTATTAGATTGCTCTAATATATAACGCAATTAAGCTGAATAAAGTTCTCTCAGGGAGAAGACCTTATTGATGCCAGTGTATAGTACAGTTCCTCAGCATTAATGTTAACCTGTCAGTCTTTACGTAACTTAACCCAATGATCTGTCTGTGAGACAATACTTTATACTATCTACAAACAAACTATTGTGCGATGACTCAGCTCAGCAGGAATCTCTTATCAGATGTTTCAGCTGTTGTTTTGTTTATCCCCAATGACATCATAAAAGGGTCACACCTATTATAAAGGGGTCATTTAGTTCACATGTCAGTTTGTAGGGGGTTGATGAACAGGTCAACCCCAACATAGACAGAGTCAATCAAATTAGAGTTCATTCAACATTAATGCAACTGAACTAAAATGCACACAATCTTTCACTACTTTCAAAATTTTAATTTTGTTTTTGATCATGTTTATGCAGACATATAAAAAACATAAAAAAAAAGGACTTATACATATATATATATATTTTTTAGAAAATGTCATCTGTTTTGGCCTGTTTAATGGTAGAGATCAGGAAATTGTCTGGGGATTAGAAGATAATTGGATCTCACACAAGCTATACTCCAACTCACGCAGCCTGCAACTTTCTGTGTAGTTTTACTTCTTGCTTGTGCTAATTTTACTATATGAAAGGGTTTTTATTTATGTGGGAGGCAATGTGAAGCCCCCCTCCCAGTCAAAGTTATTGCATATTTATAGTGCTCTACAATTTGTCCTATTAGGAGCATAATCAGCCTCTCTATTTATTTGACCCATAAAGCTGAGTGATTCCTCTGGGACAACATGTTTGATGCATCTATCAATCACTTTTCTCAGGAGTTGCTACTCATACCTGCTGCTCTCTGCTGAAGCCAATTTGTGCCTGTGTATATTGTATTGATTTATTCTACCTGTGGGTCACATTCAATCACAAATAACTGTTGTTTGAATCTAGTTTTTGCATCCTACAGGATCCATCAGCAGGTTTCAATAGAAAGGGCAGATAAGACAGATGCGGCTGCAATTCCTTGATGTACACCTTTTCCTAAACAGCAAAGAGACTTGTTTGAGTTTACGTCGTTCACAAGATATAAACATATGTTGAGTCCTTTGTGATCTACTCTCCACAGATACTGTCAGATTCTATGAATGTCTTTATTATTTATCTTATGTTTTTACTTATTTATTTATAATAAAAAACAGACTGTCTGAAGTAAATGTAAGTGTCTGCCCATGTGAAATTCACATTGTTTTTCACAGTTTTTGTATGATTTTGGGATACAATAGTGCTACAGAATGGTTAGTAGGGTGATGTCAGGTGGTTTTTGTTATGGGTAGTCTCTACACTGTTGCTAGGGAGTTGCTTGGGAGTCTTTATGGGGTAATTATACAGTCCTGCAACAATAAGAAATTATTAACTCTTATTATTATTAACCCGCCAAAGTTTTTTTTTTTGCCAGCCACTGCCAGCATTTTATTGATTTAATGAAAATATGGCACATATAGTGATTACTATGTTAACATCTGTTTCAGACATCGCTCTCTCTACCTTCCCCTCCACCCCAAGCGAAAGGATGGAGGAGCTGATACAGCAACTTACAGCTAATTCTACACATCAGTAAATGTTCGCAGAGCAGCTTGCTCTAGGGCAAGAGAGGACAGAACAGATAGATTGTCAAGAGGCTACAGGAAGCCGCCACCCGCATCTTCCTTCCCAAACTGCAGTAAGTAAGCCCATTTCCTCAACAGAGAAGCTCAACGAATGTATTATTCCCTACAAGCCCTGCAAAATGACGATTATGAGATGTTGAAGATAGATTTTTTCAGTGGTCCTACAGTGAAAATGTCCCTATTAGAGTGCAGACCACCCAGCTCATGCACCTTACACCTGTGGCTTCTCTCCGGAAGTCCCACCGCTGTTCTAGCAGGTGATGGTCAGCGGCTCCTTTGGCCTAGAGCAGTGCGAAGATGATTACATAAAGAACTGCTGGTCTCGGGTCCCTGTAATGGAGGGAGCGGTCTGGCTGCCAGCGCCTCACCCCGTCCCATACTTCGTAGTGGAAAATGGTCTGCTTTACTGCATTGCCCAGCGCCGCCAACATCGCACAGCGAATCAAAGAACGATTCCACTGGCCGGGACTGGAGGCTGATGTTTGTCAACGCAATTTTGTCAAGCCTGCAAGCCCGCTCATACCCCTCCCCATCATTGAGGTGTCCTTCAGACGCATTGGGATGAACCTGGAAGGGCCTCTTCCAAAATCCATCCTTGTCATGGTAGATTATGCCACCCACTAACCTGAAGCGGTCCCCCTGCACAAAGCCACTGCCAAAGCCATCGCGAAGAAGCTGTTCCTGCTTAGCAGCCGGTTGGGCATCCCCTCAGAAATCCTAACTTTATTTCCCCTTTATGTCCTGGCTGATGGCGGACCTCTGCCACCACCTCAATGTAAAGCAATTACGTAGTTCTGTTTACCACCCACAGACAGGTCTCTGGTAGAGCGCTTTAAGCAGATGCTGAAGAGGATGCTGAGGTGTGTGGTGGCAGAGGATGGGTGTGACTGGGACCTCATGATCCAGTTTGTGCTCTTTAGAGTCAATTTTTTTCTGGTTCTGGTCAGAATCCTGGCAGCAAAGTTCTGAATGAGCTGCAACTGTCTGACTGTCATTGGTGCCATTACAGTAATCTACCCTGCTGGTGATAGAAGCATGAACAAGTTTCTCTAAGTCCTCAATGGAAACAAAGCATGTAATTCTTGTAATGTTTTTGAGATGATAGTATGCTGATTTATTTACTGCTTTGACATGACTACAGAAACTCAGATCTGACTCTAGAATCACACCAAGATTCTTGACCTTATTTTCTGAACCCTATTTATCTTTAGCCAAGGTACGAGTTCACCTTGAGAACCTTATCTCTGTTCCCAAATGCAATGACTTCAGTTTTCTCTTTGTTTAACTAAAGAAAGTTTTGGCACATCCAACTGTTCATTTCAATAATGCATTGGCAGAGGGTGTCAATGGGGCTGTAGTCATTAGGCAATAAGGCTAAGTAGATCTGAGTGTCATCAGCATAGCTGTGGTAGGGGATTTGGTTCTTTCTAATTATTTGGCTTAGTAGGAGTATAAAAAGGTTGAACAGGAGAGTTGCCAGAATTGAACTTTGTGGGACTCCACATGTCATGGGTGTCCACCTCGACCTATAGTCACCTATACTGACATAGTAACCTCTCCCTTCAAGGTAAGATCTGAATCATTTGAGGACGATCCCAGAAAGCCCAACCCAGATTTTCCAGCCTATCAGTATGCTGTGCTCCACAGTGTCAAATGCAGCACTGAAATCAAGCAATACCAGCACTGTTAGTTTGTTTTTTTCAAGGAGAAAATCAACAGAGTCTGCAGATATGCTTGGTGCTAGCGATATGACCTTCATAAACTGCTCACTAGTGTTGTCATTTATGCATCTCTTTCTGAGTGAGACAGATCTGTCTTCAATGGCTGGAGTGATCAATATATCAAAGAAAATACAGAAATGAACAGATAGTGTGATGCGACATCCTTAACAACAGTCGATAAAATGTGTAAACCCTTAGTTATAAGTAAATCTAGAGTGTGTCCACGGTTGTGTGTCGGTCCTTATACATGCTGAGTCAAATCAAAAGTGTTAAAAACAGTCATGAGTTTTTTTTACTCCATTGACTTCTGGATTATCAGTGTGAATATTAAAATCCCCAGCAATAGTACAATAGTCAAACTCAGAGGTTATTATTGATAGCAGCTCTGTGAAATCATCAATAAAAGTTGGAGAATATTTTGGAGGTCTGTAGATAATGATCAGTAAAATGCGTGGAGCACCCTTTAGTGCTATACTCAATTATTCAAAGGACAAATAGTCAGCAAATGACATTTGCTACATCTTTAAACAGAGCAGCAATGCCTCCACCTCTTTTATTAGGTCTGCAGACACTCATAAAATCAAAGTTGGGAGGGGCTGCTTCATTCAGGACTGTGTGGCGATGTAGGGAATAACACTCGTGTTTCCTGTTGTCTCCCTGTTTCCTGTTGCTCTCCAGCTGAGTGTAGCTGTAGCTTAGCTTGCCTGCTCTGCTAAGTTCAGTTTTATTTGAAATTTGATTACTAGTCGTCGCGATCAAACTCCGCCGATCATATTAAATACTAACTCCATAAATATTAAATACTACCACCGTGAGCTCACTGTGTTAGCATCGCAGCTAACGTATTTCAACAGTTCAGCTGTAAGTACTCTTTAGCTCATATTTGGCCTGTTTCTCTGTCCTATATAACTGTTTACAATCCCATATCAAGACTATAAAACTCCGTCGATCAAATTAATTACTAGCTCTTTAATTTTAAATCTCTTCCACGGTCACAGCTCACGTGTAAACACCCCACAGTTGTACTTATTAAGACTCTTGCTTGCTTTCATTTCCAGTTTGCTTGCTGATTCGCGTCTGTTTTCTCTTACATGCATTGTAGTTTATCTACTTACTCGCGCCTAACTGCACCCTTTATATTGTACGTGTGTATTTCATTCAGATTTTTGCTTGCGCTTATCGCTTTATTTTTTTAATATATATATATATATATATATATATATATATATATTTATATTTATATATATTTTTTTTTTTTTTTTGCTTTTTCTTGGAGGGCTTTTTTTTTTTGCAAGGAGGGCTTTACATGTGATAAATGTAGGAAATAGTCAGGCTGACAGAGAAGATCTCAGAATTAGAGACACACATCCAAACTTTAATTGAGGATAGTAAGAGTGCTAGGTCTCTAGATAAGGATTTGGATGTGACTAGCCTAGCATGCCATTCTCATTGTTCGGGTCCGGTTGTTGCGTCTTCTCAGAGAGACGGCTGGGTCACTGTGAGAGAATCTAGAGGTGGGAGAAAACACCGTATGTCCGTTCCAACATCAAACAGGTTTAGTCCCCTTAGTGATACACCCACTGAGAAACCTGATTAAAAAGTGCCCTAGTAACTGGTGACTCCATAGTACAGAACGTGCAAATAGAAACACCAGCCACCATAGTCAAATGTCTGCCGGGAGCCAGAGCGCCTGACATCATGTCAAATTTAAAAGTGCTGGCTAAATCTAAATGTAAGTTCAGTAAGATTGTTATCCACGGCGGTGCTATTGATGTTCGGCTGCGTCAGTCGGAGATCACTAAAAGTAATGTTAAAGAGGTGTGTGATTTTGCAAAGATGACGTCAGACACTGTAATATGCTCTGGTCCCCTGCCCGCTTATCGTAGTGACGAGTTCCACAGCCGACTCTCATCACTCAATGGCTGGATGTCAAAGTGGTGCCCACTGAATAACATAGGTTTTGTAGACAATTGGCCAAGTTTTTGGGGTAAACCTGACCTGTTGAAGAGAGATGGTCTTCATCCCACCCGGGCTAGGGCCGCTCTCCTCTCTAGTAATCTGGCATATAGTCTTAGTGTTGACACTTGACTAACTCGGGCCCAGGTCAGGGAGCAGACCGATTGGCTTAACCAACCGTCTGCTAGCCTCCACAGTTTACCTAACTCAGATAATCTGCAGCACATAGAGCCACAAGATATAAGAACATAGAGACTGTGTCTGTTCCCCGAACCTCTAAATATAAAAAACTCCCAAACCCATTCAAAGGTAACAATCTAATTGATGTTCATCAAATAAAAAATAAAGGTAACCTGGGTTAAACCAGATGACTACATGACCCTAAATGAGTCTTCACGTGAAGGATATCATTATAAACATGAGCCGCGTCTTAAAGGCAAAGGTGGAGGCGTTGGCATTATATACAGTAATATTTTTAGTGTTACTCAGCGATCTGACTTAAGATATAATTCATTTGAAGTAATAGTGTTGTATATTTCAGTGTGTAATTTAAACAATAAATTGCAATCTAAATTTATATTGGCAACTGTATATAGACCTCCAGGGCACCATACCGACTTTACAAAAGAATTTCCTGATTTCTTGTCCGAAATAGTTCTGGCACACAGATAACATTTTAATTGTTGGTGATTTTAATATTCATATAGATAATGAAACAGATGCTTTAAGTCTGTCCTTCTTAGACATACTAGCCTCTGTTGGAGTGAAACAGCATGTCTCAGGGCCTACTCATTGGCACAATTGATACCTTAGACCTAATATTATCACATGGTATTGATATTGATAATGTTGAAGTTGTGCAGCAGAGTGATGACATTTCAGATCACTATATAATCTCTTGTTTATTGTCCATTGATAGGTCTACAAAACCAGCTTCTATTTATAAATATGGTAGAACGATCACCGTTAGCACTAAAGATCACTTTGTCAGTAACTTACCTGATCTTTCTAATTTCCATAGCATTCCAGGCAGCCTAGAAGAGCTTGACACTGCAACTGAAACTATTGATTCTGTCCTTTCTAGCACGTTAGACATAGTTGCTCTGTTACACTTAAAAAAGATTAGGGAAAAAAATCTGACGCCATGGCACAATGAGCACACACGTGCCTTAAAGAAAGCAGCCCGGAAAATGGAACGTGTCACAAACCAAGACAGAGAGGACCCAATAGCGAGTAAAATATATTTACTGAAAAGAATAACAAAAACAAGGAAGCCAACATGCCGAACGAAGTCGTCAAACCGACGAACAAACAGAGGAGAAATCTAGGAGACAAGAAACAGCGACAAGAACAATAACGGACTGATAACCAGCAGTAACCACCGACTGAATAAATAGGCGGATAACAGGAATCAGCTGGATAACGCTGATAAGGTCAGCTGACGAGAGAGCTCATACATACATACATACATAACATACAGAAAGAACACACAGACCCATAAACCGTGACAGTACCCCCTCTCCTAGGACCGCCTCTTGGCGCTCCCAGAAGAGCTTACCTGGCGATTGTAATCATCGATGAGAGAATGATCCAATATGTCCCTAGCAGGAACTCAACTCTCTGTTTGACCGTTACTCTGGGGGTGGAAACCAGAAGAAAGACTAACAGTTGCCCCCAATAAATGACAAAACTCTCTCCAAAATTTAGAGATAAACTGAGGCCCCCTGTCAGAAACCACATCTGTCGGGAGGCCATGGATGCGAAAGACATGATCAATGACAGCAGCCGCTGTCTCTCTGGCTGATGGTAATTTGGGCAAAGGGATAAAGTGAGTTGCCTTCGAAAACCGGTCCACTACGGTCAAAATCACCGTATTCACGTTGGAGGGTGGGAGACCCGTGACGAAATCTAGCGCAATATGGGACCATGGTCTTGACGGCACTGACAGCGGCTGAAGAAGCCCAGCCGGAGGGCGATTGAAAGTCTTAGAAACAGCGCAAACTAAGCAAGCCAACACAAAATCCCTTATGTCACGAGTCATAACTGGCCACCAGAATCGCTGTTTAATAAAAGACAAGGTGCGACTCACCCCTGGATGACAGGCCAACTTGGAAGAGTGACCCCAACGGACGATGTCAGACCGTAATTCCTCTGGCACAAATAAACGACTCGGTGGGCATCCAGGCGGAGGTGTAACCCATTCTAAGGCCGTGCGGACCCTCGACTCGATCTCCCAGGTGACAGCAGAGATAAAAAGTGTGCGTGGCACGATGGATTCAGGAGATGAAGCATGCTCGGAGTGATCAAAAATTCGAGACAAAGAGTCAGGCTTGACATTCTTAGAGCCTGGTCGGTACGAGATGGAAAAATCGAAACATCCAAAAAATAAAGCCCACCGTGCCTGCCTAGAGTTCAATCTTTTAGCGGATTGGATGTATTGCAGATTCTTATGATCGGTCCAAACAATAAAGGGAACCCCCAAACCCTCTAACCAATGACGCCACTCTTCCAACGCAAGCTTGACAGCAAGCAGCTCCCTATTACCAATGTCATAATTACGTTCAGCATTGTTAAGACAATGTGAAAAATACGCGCAGGGATGCGTCTTGCCATCCGAAGAAGACCGCTGGGACAGGATAGCACCGACCCCCACCTCTGATGCGTCAACCTCCACCACAAACTGCCATGATGGATCAGGGGCAATAAGGATGGGAGCTGAAACAAAGCAGCTTTTCAGCCAATCAAATGCAGCTTGTGCTGCGTTGGACCACCTGAACGGAGTCTTGATGGAGGTTAAGGCAGTCAGAGGCATGGCGAGCTGGCTGAAGTTGCGAATGAAACGCCGGTAAAAATTGGCAAAGCCAAGAAACCTCTGCAGGGCCTTGCGGGATTCTGGGGTTGGCCAATCTACCACAGCCTGAACTTTCTCCGGATCCATGCGCATCCCCTCGACCGACACGATATGTCCCAGAAAAGGAACAGACTGTGCATAAAATACGCATTTCTCCGCCTTGACATAAAGCCCATTCTCTAGTAGCCTCTGAAGCACTTGCCTGACGTGTTGAATATGTTCCTGGAGAGAGTGGGAAAATATCAGTATGTCATCCAGGTAGACATAAATGAACTGATATATCATATCTCTCAACACACCATTCACGAGTGCTTGGAAGACTGCAGGGGCGTTGGACAGACCAAAAGGGAGAACACAATATTCTAAATGCCCCCTAGGGGTATTAAAAGCAGTCTTCCATTCATCCCCCTCTCTAATGCGGACCAAATGATAAGCATTGCGGAGATCTAATTTCGTGAAAAAGGACGCTCCCTGTAGACGTTTGAAGGCGGAAACCATCAACGACAAAGGATAAGTATTCTTCACCGTGATAGCATTCAGCCCTCGATAGTCTATACAAGGACGGAGGGAGCCATCTTTCTTTTTCATGAAAAAAAATCCCGCCCCTGCTGGTGATGAAGAAGGGCGGATCATCTTGGCTGCTAGAGAATCAGAAATATTTTTCTCCATAGCCTCCCTCTCAGGAACGGAGAGCGAATAAAGTTTGCCTTTAGGAGGAGACGTACCTGACAATAACTCTATAGCACAGTCATAGGGACGATGCGGAGGCAGAGAAGCAGCTCGAGACTTACTGAACACTCTCTTCAGGTTGAGGTACTCACTGGGCACGTTTGACAGGTCCACGTGTTCCTCCTGAAAAACAGAACGAGACACAGAAGAACAGGCAGACAACAGACACGTAGCATGACAACTTTCACTCCAAGAAATTATTGATTCCTGTCTCCAATTTATGTGTGGATTGTGAATTACCAGCCAAGGATGCCCAAGGACCACTGGAGTGACAGGAGCTTCTGTTAAAAAAAAAATAATAATTTCAGAGTGGTTACCAGAGGTTATCAGTCTTATAGGACCAGTGGAATGAGTAATGGAGGGAAGAGAAAAACCATTGAGAGCATGAACAGAGATAGGTTGAGAAAGGGAAATCACAGGAAGTTTAAGTCTTTGCACTAACGCGGAGTCAATAAAATTTCCCTTGGCACCAGAGTCAATAAGTGCTTGAGTAATAAAATTCCCAGAGGACCACTCCAACTTCACCTTCAGAAGAGTGGCCGCAAGAGAGGCTTTGTCCAAAGATACCCAACCCGTCAGTAACCTCTTACGTACTGACGGGCTCTGGCTTTTACGGGACACTGAGCCGTGATGTGACCCGCACCACCGCAGTACAAACATAAACCCTGGCTGCGTCGTCTGCGCTTCTCCTCCAGGGACAGCCTAGATCGACCCATCTGCATAGCTTCGGGCTCCGAGAGGGGCGTGTCCATCACCTCCGGAACTACTGTGAAAGGCGGAAGAGAGGAGTTTTCCAGAGCGTGTGTCTCCCCCTGAACTGAAGACGAGAATCCACCCGAATGGCCAGCTCAATGAGCCCATCGAGGTCTTTAGGAAGATCAAGGACAACGATCTCGTCCTTTATGCGGTCTGCCAGCCCATGGAGAAAAACGCCCCACTGCCCTGAGTGTTCCATCCTCAGCCGCCAGGGTGCGGAACTCAATGGAGTAGTCAGCAACACTCCGGGACCCCTGCTGTAACTCCGTGAGCATCCTAGCCGCCTCTCTGCCCGCCACGGCTCGATCGAAGACCTTCCTTAGCTCTGCTGAAAAGGTGTCAAACAAAGAGCAACATGGGAGTTTCTTCTCCCATACGGCGGTTCCCCATAGCGCTGCCCTCCCCGTGAGAAGCGTGATGACGAACGCCACTCTAGATTCCTCAGTGGGAAAAGAGGAAGGCTGCAGGGAAAAAAAAAAAGAGCATTTGGCCAGAAAGGCGCGACAAAACTCTGGTACCCCGGAGTAGAAGGCTGGAGGTGGAAGGCGAGGCTCCGAAGATCTATTAGTTTGATCAGGGACCGACACAATGGGTGGACCAACGTTGGCAGCCACAGACTGCTGGACGCCGGCATGATGAGCTCAGACACCTGCGTGACCAGCGCCTGGATAGCGCGACTGGTGGACATGTGGTGGACATGTGCTCGTCCTGTCTGTCCATGCGTGTGGTGGGGTGAGTAACAAACTCGACCAGACTGGGAATATTCGCTGGATCCATAATGATCAGTCCGTTCTGTCACAAACCAAGACAGAGAGGACCCAATAGCGAGTAAAATATATTTACTGAAAAGAATAACAAAAACAAGGAAGCCAACAGGCCGAACGAAGTCGTCAAACTGACGAACAAACCGACAAGAACAATAACGGACTGATAACCAGCAGTAACCACCGACTGAATAAATAGGCGGATAACAGGAATTAGCTGGATAACGCTGATAAGGTCAGCTGACGAGAGAGCACGCTGTCAGCACAAAAGGTAAACAAACACACACCCTCACAACACACATGGCATAATACATAACATACAGAAAGAACACACAGACCCATAAACCGTGACAGGAATGTAGATGGAAGAAATCAAAACTTGAGGTTTTTCGTCTGGCCTGGAAAGAAAGTACACTTAACTTTAGAAAAGCTTTAAAGTCTGCCAGATCTGCTTATTTTTCAACTTTAATAGAAGAAAATAAACACAGCCCTAGGGTCCTGTTTAACACAGTAGCCAATCTAACTAAAAATAAAGCATCAACATGCATTTCTCAACACAGCAGTAATGACTTTATGAATTTTTTCACATGCAAGATTGATGATATCAGAGATAAAATAAGCACCATCAATCTGCCTCCTACAGCTTCGTCCCAATTAGAGCACTGTAGACCGTTAATGGATAAACTTCAAACTTTTTCAGCAGTAGGTGAGGAAGAATTGTCTAAACTGATAAATTCGTCCAAATCAACAACGTCTATGCTAGATCCTATACCGACCAAATTATTAAAACAATTATTTTCAGAAGTTTCTGAACCTGTTCTTAATATTTTGAATTCATCCCTACCTTTAGGATATGTTCCTAAAACTTTTAAACTAGCTGTCATTAAGCCTCTTATTAAAAAACCACAGCTTGATCCCAAAGAACTAGTAAATTATAGACCCATCTCAAACCTGCCTTTTCTATCAAAGATACTAGAAAAAGTGGTATCTGCTCAACTATGTTCCTTCCTACAAAGAAACAATATTTATGAAAAATTTCAATCTGGATTTAGAGCATTTCATAGCACAGAAACAGCACTCCTAAGAGTTATAAATGACCTCCTTCTGTCGTCTGATCGTGCTGCATCAGTGCTGCATTTGATACAATTGATCATAATATTCTCCTTCATAGGCTTGAAAATTATGTTGGTATTACAGGAACTGCATTGGCCTGGTTCAGGTCTTATCTATCTGAACGTTATCAATTTGTATCAGTTTATGAAGAAGCATCATACAGATCAAAAGTACAATGTGGGGTACCACAAGGCTCGGTTCTTGGTCCCTTACTTTCACACTATATATGCTACCGCTAGGCGATATCATTAAAAAGCATGGAGTTAGCTTTCCACTGTTATGCTGATGATACACAACTTTATATCTCCTCTCAACCTGATAATATGTATGAATTTACTAAATTAACAGATTGTATAACTGATATAAAAAATTGGATGACTAATAACTTGTTATTATTTAATTCAGATAAAACTAAGGTCTTGCTTATTGGACTCATAAACCTCACATGAAAAAACCTAGAACACTGCCTAACCCTTGATGGATTCTTAGTTCGGTCCTCATCTTCAGTCAAAAATTTAGGGGTGATTTTTGATAGCAACCTGTCGTTTGAAGGCCAGATTTCAAGCATCTGTAACACTGCATTTTTTCATCTTAAAAATGTTGCCAAACTTCGACATATGCTATCAGTGTCTGATGCGGAAAAGCTTATTCATGCTTTCATGACCTCTCGGTTAGACTATTGTAATGCGTTACTAGGTGGTTGCCCTATTGGTCTAATTAACAAACTTCAGCTGGTTCAAAATGCAGCTGCTAGAGTGCTTTCTAGAACAAAGAAATATGATCATATTACTCCAGTTCTTTCATCATTGCATTGGCTCCCTATTAAATATCGTATAAAGTTTAACATTTTATTGACTACCTACAAAGCCCTGAACGGCTTAGCTCCCCAGTATTTGAGGGAGCTCCTGGTATATTATAGCCCCTCACGTCCACTACGCTCAATAAATTCTGGACAATTGATTATTCCCAGAATATCAAAATCAACTGTAGGCGGTAGATCTTTCTCATATCTGGCACCTAATCTCTGGAACAGCCTTCCCAGCACCTTTAAAGACACATCTGTTTGTATTAGCATACACATAAAACACAAATGCTTTTGAAATACAAATCCTTTAAAAGATTGTTAGTCTGCATTATTTAGGGCAACCGGAGCCGGGAACACTTCCCAAAAGACATTATAATTTGAACGGCATCTGCGCTTATGTTAGTCTTTTTTTTATTCCCGAGGTTTCCATAATCCTGGACCAGGCTGTATTCTGAGCAGCTGCTGTGGTGGTCATGGAGGAGTGGAGAGCATGAGACTGATTCCTGTAAGACCCCAGTGACAGACGAGTCTTCGCATTATCCTGAAGGGCCAGCCTGTACACCAGCCGGTGACCTCTCCCACCTGCAGCTTCTCCACGATGGACGTCCAGCATTCTCCAGCCTCCGGCGCCTAGACTGCAGCTCTGCACAAGACGTTTGGCCATAGGAGAAATGGTCATGCCCAACTGAGCCTGGCTTCTCTCAAGGTTTTTTTTCCTTTACTTTCGCCAATTGGTGAAGTTCGTTCCTCGCTGCTGTCGCCACTAGCTTGCATGGTTCGGGACCTGTGGAGCTGCGCATCGATGGATTTGCTCTTCAGTGTTTGAACTTTAAGCAGTGAAAATTAAACCACACTGAACTGAACTAAACTGAACTTAAACTCTGAAAACTGGACTGACACTGTTTCAATTCACTGCACTCTTCTATGTTAAGCTGCTTTGACACAATCTACATTGTAAAAGCGCTATAGAAAGAAAGATTAATTGAATTGAATTGAACTCGTAAACAAACCGCCCATATCTGAGTCCATGTCTGGAAGTCCATCAATTACGGGGAAAATATAAAAGTAAAGTGATAGAGGGACAGAGGGTGTTTTTCTGGAGGAGAGAGGAACGTGACTTACCTGAGAGCTAACATCCATGTCATCCAAATATATATAAGGGGTGTGACAAGATCCCAAATGACGAGATCTCGCGAGATTAAATCGCGACGAGATTTCTCGTCGAGGTGAAAAGTTGTCTCGTGAGTTGTGATGTTATGATGGCGTGAGGGTGAAATTAACATTGAAGATTAGAGGCAGGATTGGATTTGATCTGCAAATCAAGTGCTTTGCACACACCTGCCAACGCAGGCTGGCCTCGGAGTTGTGCTTGTCACTCGGTTGGGCAGGTGGGTGTGACGTAACCGCTTTTTTCACCGGAGTTCAGCGGGTGACGCGTCCAGCCTCACACATTATGGTTTGTATCCGTGCAATGGAATAGCACTTCAGATATGATGAAAGTCATAATCGTCATAAACACAAATGGAATTAAGACGTGGAGTATTCCTATTTTAGTCGCAATATTGAAGAGCAGATATGTAAACACTGTAGTCAAACTATTAACACCTTGAAGGACTTTTAGCCACATTTTGCGACAGGACATACACACACCTAGTGAGTCAGTAAAGTACCACAGACACACACATCTCTAAGCGTGCGTAAACAAACACACACACTCACTGAATGATGTCCTGGAGACTCATCGTCACATCATCATCACGGAACACATGTTTATGCTGTTCAGGAAAAGCTGAATTATTATTTTTTTTTTCATTGGCGTGCGGTATCAAACTCCTTTAAAACAACTCTCTCCTATTAGTCCTTACTTCATATTCGCATGATCGCATCCAGTAGCTCAGAGTGAGTCACATGGGCATGAAATCTTGCTAAATGAAAGTGAAACTGATTTATTAAATTAAATACAAAAAAATAAAAAATAAAATTTTAAGTGCAGTGTGTGGAAAAGTTGATTTCTCATGTGAAATTGTACAGGGGAGAAGCCAGTCAGTAGCATTTATAGCAAAATATTTAGCAGCGTTTGCATGTCTTTTACGACATAGAATTCATTTAAATAGAAATAAAATACCATTCATTACAATGTTTTTTTTAAAAAGCACCTAAATTGTTTTTTCTATTTTGTGATATTTTTTGTAGTTCAATAAAAATCTATTTTCCATTCATATATTAGCAAATATTTTGCTAATATTTAAAATGATATATAAAAAGATTATTTTCCATTCACATAGGCTATTAGCTAAATATTTAGCAGTGTTTGCATGTCCTTTACTGCATATAATTCATTAAAATAGAAGTAAAATAACATTCATTACAAGTTGATTTAAAAAAAAAGCAATTAAATAGATTTGCGATGTGTTTTATTTTTTTCAGTTGAATAAAAGACGATTTTCTATTCATATATATTTCATCATTCAGGATTTCTTAAAAACAGTGTAAAAATCTTGTCTCGTTCTCGTGAACCCAATCTCGTTTCTTGTCTCGTGGAGTAGGCATCTCGTCACACCCCTAATATATATACAGTCGTGGCCAAAAGTTTTGAGAATGACATAAATATTGGAAATTGGAAAAGTTGCTGCTTAAGTTTTTATAATAGCAATTTGCATATACTCCAGAATGTTATGAAGAGTGATCAGATGAATTGCATAGTCCTTCTTTGCCATAAAAATTAACTTACTCCTGAAAAAACTTTCCACTGCATTTCACTGCTTGTCCGGAGAAGAAAAGGTGAGAGCTAGCATCAGTCCTGTGCCATGCCAACAGTAAGGCATCCTGAGACCGTTCATGTGCGGGGTTGTGGGGTCTTGTCAGGGGTCACTCCCCACCCACCCTTTACCTCTCCCTTATTTGTCTCATGTCATCCACAGGACCAGGATGATGCTTAGGGAAGGGGGGGGGGGGTGTGTGAGACGAACAGCGTCAGCTTGGAAAACAAGGATCACCTGCACATCATCTCTCCAGGCTGATCGTCGCCAGCTGCAGCTCATCAGCCACAAGCTACATAAACCTTGCAAACTCAGCCAGAGGGAGAGACACCTCTCCATGAGACAGAGCACTAACCCCTGCTCTTTTTGCTTTTTCAGACAGCAGCTGGTGACTGACCAGCCATCCCAGAGCACTACACGGACACCCTGCACCAAAGGAAAAAGAGCACAAAACTCACTGGAGCAACACCATTGATGACACTTATTTTTCCCTTTTTGTAAATAAATCCACCCTCTGGGGCCTACACTTATCCTCTTTGTCATGTGATTCTTCACCCTGTTACAATATGTATACATCTTTTGACACTGCACACACTTGATAATTTAAAAAAATATATTTTTTATTTCAGGATTTCCAAATGTTATTGGGTGTATTAATTGCACCCACATTTAAAACTCCATCAGTTAATAAAGGAGACTATGATAATATGAAATCTGTCCATAGTATAAATGTGTGGGTAACAATTTAATTTTCTGACCTTAATCTTTTGGTGTTACAACTATTAAACTCATTATTACATTACTCATTACTGGCCAGGTCTTTTCAGAATTTTCAGGGAGTCATCAAAAAGGATACATTTTGCTTTACACTGACTCCCCTTCAAGACGGAGGGGATGGTGGGAACACTGACTGCCTGACTGAACACTCACCTAGAAGGGCAGGGAGCTTTCTACCAGCAGCCAGGGGCCTTGGAGATCAACTTGCCCGCTTTTGCCTGATTGGTTCTCACCTCGTGCACCACCACACTTCCACGTATACCACGAATCAGCTCAAACCTCCCTTCGTATCACCAGCAGGGCAGTGCTGGAGAGGCAACAGGAGGCTGGCGGAGTTTCCGAGAGGTAATTTAAGAATTGGGCCAATTCAGGTGCCTGTCTAGCCGGGCCAGCGTGCTCCGACAGCCAGTCACCGGACACGGCATCTTCCATTGTGAACCGCTGACAGGAGCGGTGAGAACCGGCTGTACACGTTGAGACAGAGCGTGTATTCACTCTGTTCCCGGCCAACTTCTTAGACTGAAGGAGCCCTGGTGGGGCTTCTTTTCCCATGCCAATGCGCCCGCCACAATTAGCGGGACTTGGTCGCTCCATTCCCGGCTAGCTTGCTATGCTGAAGAGCCCTGGGGCTTTTCCCCTCCGTGCCAATACGCCCGCCCCAGCTCGCGGGAATCGGACACTTTTTCTGGGGGGCGTTACACGAGCTCCCACCGGCCAGTGGGTGAACCAGGCGGAAGACCGCCA
>CAIGQV010015367.1:56662-91502 GCA_903798115.1 Danio jaintianensis
TCTCAATCGGCAAACATATGTGAATTTTACTTAGCTCTCCGTGACTCACTCTGCCGCGTTCTTCAAAACCCGCGCACTTCAACTTCCTCCTCACCTCAACATCCTGTTCCCCCCTTACTTCCTGCTCAGCTTCCACTTTTATTGGAACCGAATCTATTTGTCACTTACTACGTCATTCCTGGCTGCATTCATGATTGGTTTGTTTGGTTTAGATTGTGCGGTCCATTCAGAGACCGTCACACTACAAAGCCCTGAACAGCTTAGCTCCCCAGTATTTGAGGGAGCTCCTGGTGTATTATAGCCCCTCACGTCCACTATGCTTAATTAATTGTGGACAATTGATTATTCCTAGAATACCAAATTCAACTGTAGGCGGTAGATCTTTCTCATATCTGGCACCTAAACTCTGGAACAGCCTTCCTAGCACAGTTCGGGAAGCAGACACACTCTGTCAGTTTAAAACTAGATTAAAGACACATCTCTTTGCATTAGCATACACATAAAACACAAATGCTTTTGAAATACAAATCCACTAAAAAGAAGTGGTAGTCTGCATTATTTAGGGCAACCGGAGCCGGGAACACTTCCCAAAAGACTAATTTGAACGGCATCTGCGCTTATGTTAGTATATTCCAGAGGTTTTCATAATCCTGGACCAGGCTGTATTCTGAGCAGCTGCTGTGGTGGTCCTGGAGGAGTGGAGAGCATGAGACTGATTCCTGTAAGACCCCAGTGACAGACGAGTCTTTGCATTATCCTGAAGGGCCAGCCTGTACACCAGCCGGTGACCTCTCTCACCTGCAGCTTCTCCACGATGGATGTCCAGCGTTCTCCAGCCTCCGGCGCCTAGACTGCAGCTCTGCACAAGACGTTTGGCCATAGGAGAAATGGTCGTGCCCAACTGAGCCTGGTTTGTCTCGAGTTTTTTTTCCTTCACTTTTGCCAATTGGTGAAGTTCGTTCCTCGCTGCTGTCGCCACTGGCTTGCATGGGTCAGGACCTGTGGAGCTGCGCATCGATGGATTTGCTCTTCAGTGCTTGGACTCTCAGCAGTGAAAATTAAACCACACTGAACTGAACTAAACTGAACTAAAACTCTGAAAACTGGACTGACACTGTTTCAATTTACTATAATCTTCTATGTTAAGCTGCTTTGACACAATCTACATTGTAAAAGCGCTATAGAAATAAAGATGAATTGAATTGAAACATGTAATTTGATAAATTTTGTTTAAATCCCAACAGATAAGTAAATCTTTAAATCACTGGTTAACTTTAACAAAATAAATATTCATTGCTTTCATAGGGTATTTGAAGAGAAGGACGACATGTCTTAGGGTCGCAAGTCTGTATCCAGACCGGCCCATAGTAAAGAGCTCTCAAGCTCAACACTATGTATAATTTGGACTTCCATCTATACTCTTAGATTTATCTTTGAGTAATTTATGTTGTGCATTTACTTCTGAATTGGCTTTTATTGTTTGGTTCTGTAATTGGCATGATACACTTTCATCTGGAAAATAAATGTTAACCTTTTTGGTTAGTTCTGGAGTTTCCCGAATTCAATATTAAGTAGTAGATAAATTCCAGTAGATTAAGTGGAGTCTGCACTACCATTATGATATGACATGATTTTATTGATTTCCAAGGTGCATTTGACTGTACGAAGCAGTAGGCGCGGCAGCATGAAGACCTTGTAATAATTTAATCACTGATATTAGCAAGTTGTATGGAAATGACTAAATTCACTACTCTTTTAGTATGAGTGAGCAGGAGGCAACCAAACTACTTGAGTATTAGTTAACCCTACATCCTCTGACTAACTTCAGAGTGTCGAGATAATATTCGTGAGAAGAAACGCAATCCCAGGCCGTGGAACTCTAAGCGGTGTTTGGTCCCTAATGAATGTACAATTAAGAATATCGGACCCAAGAATATATCAAAATCTAAATTGTATCACAACTAATAATGTGATCAGCTAAAAACATAAAAATTAAAAACTGGAGTCAGATTATAAATATAATTCATTAATTCATTTTCTTTTCGGCTTAGTCCCTTAAATAATCTGGGGTCACCACAGCGGAATGAACCGCCAATTTATCCAGCATATGGTTTAGGCAGCGTATGACCTTCCAGCTGCAACCTACCACTGGGAAACACCCATACACACTCATTCACACACATACACTACGGACAATTACCGCATGTCTTTGGACTTGTGGGGGAAACCGGAGCACCCGGAGGAAACCCACGCAAACAAGGGGAGAACATGCGAACTCCACACAGAAACGCCAACTGACACAGCCGGGGCTCGAACCAGCGACCTTCTTGCTGTGAGGTGTTTGTGCTACCCACTGTGCCACCGTGCTGCCCTATAAATATAATAACACAATTCTTTTCAGAAGCGCTAAAAAGGCTTACACGCATTTAACCTTCGACCATTCATCGGATTCCGTCGTTGGGCTGATAGAATGGAATCTTAAAATGTTTTTAAATTTTGTCTTTAATTATGTAAATACTGCCCATTTGATGGTATTATTACTATTTCCTACTAAAACAATTTTTCAATGCAAGTTACAAGTTGGCAAACTAAAATCATATATAATCAGGTTCTAAAGGATATTTACAAATTACAGCATCTCAAGAAAATATTCTTGAGAAAACATTCATATTTATGTTTATTTTTGTTATTCACGAACCGGTGTTTACTGGTTGCTGTTTTAAACCATTCAGAGTGCAAAACAATTTTCCATGGATATTTATTTGGCACTGTGAGGAACAATGCAATAACTGAACTAGATAGGTTTATTTACACAGCACCTCAATGAAATTTCACAGCTTAAACTGTGCAGTAAATTGTATTGTCAGTTTAGTAACTCACAGAGGAGGAAAAACTTTGTATAAAATTAATTCATGGAGTTCACAGAGCTTACCCTCTCACAGCAGATATAGCTAGACAATCAGATTTAATAGCACACCAAATACATGAAGATTACATATTCATTATATATTTAGAGTTAAATTTATTTAACATTTTTCCATTGGTGTGAAATATATTACATATTTAATACCTTATATCTTATAGTTCACTCAAAAATAAAAATCTACTCACTATTTACTTGCTTGGTTATTTTACTTAGTTGGTTCAAACCTATGGGTGTTTGTGTTTTATTTTTTATGAACCTAAAAGAAGATGTTTAAACAGAATCTGAAAACTGGTAAGAATTGACTTCCACAGTAGGAAAAAACAAATACTATAGAAGTCAATGGTTCCCGGTTCCCATATTTTTTCAGAATATATTATTTTGTGTTCAACAGAAAAAATAAACTAAAACAGGTTTTTACAAGTGAAGGGTGAGTAAATGATGTTAGAATGTGGGGTGAACTATCCCTTTAAACTCAGACAGTAGATCTATGTGCTAACAGCCTCTTGCAGTATAACAAAAATGAGATAAGCTATTGTTCTATTTCAGATTAGATTGGCAGTTAAATACTTTTAATATGACTTTAATTTCCAGTGAAACAAATACATCTTTAATAATCCTTCTCAGGTTCTCCAGACAGTTAAACGTTCAATAGTCTTTAATTTCTCAAGAGTGCACTTCAACATGTCATTATAACTCCTCTTTAACTGTCCTTGGCACTTCCTCTTGTCACCTGAAAGCTTTTCGCAACCATAAACCACCATAGACCTCCTCTCACAAACCAATACTCATTACACCATCAGCCAAGAGCTTTTATCACAAGCTGAAAGTTTCAAGGAACTTTTCCCCTGTCTGTCTGATGCGATTATTACCTCAGTGTTATATGAGGCCTTTCTTCACTGGCTTTGCTGACAATGTTATTGTCCTGACACCTAATAGATCAAAACATGTCCACTGTGGAGACTGACAGGCTTCAGTGAAAACGCAGCCTTTTAACCTGCACACAATAAAGCAAGCCGTCTCGCCTCTGCGGAGTCTGCGTGGAGTGATTTGCTCAGTCGTCCGTCACTGTCACTCTCCGGTGTCACTGTTTGTTCTCGTAAATACCTCAATCACAACTGGGCTGCCCTCCAGAACTGCCCTCACTTTAGTTCATTTTCTCTCTCTTTCTTTTACTTTTATCCCTTTACATTTTCAGTTCACTGTTCAGTGAACGGCTGATCCTAACTTTCATATTTATTTACTGTATACTACTCTAAAGAACTTAAAAGCAAAATCTTCTGAATGTCAAACCGAGCATCAAAATGGGGAAGAAAAATGATCTTAATGACTCAACGAGGCAGTTGTTGGTGCCAGATGGGGTGGTCTGAGTGTTTAAAGGATTAGTTCACCCAAAAATGAAAAATTGATTATTAATTATCCGCATGTCATTTCAATCCCCTAAGACCTTTGTTCATTTTTGGAACACATATTATGATAATTTCGATGAAATCCAAGAGATCTCTGAACCTTCTGAACTTGAAAAGGAACCAAAACATTGTTAGAAAAAAATTGCATGTGACTTCATCATTCAACTGTAATCGTCAAAGCTCCGAGAAAGCTTTTGTGCACAAACAAAAAAAAAAAACGGTAAATATGACTTTGTTCACCTAAATCTTCTCTTCCTTGTCATGTCATCAGGGAGTGTGTTTTACTATGGGCAGTATGACTCATTGTCATTAGAGTCACCAGCACAACACAAAAGCATCATATTGCCCATAGTAAATGTGCATCTAATGCAGAAGACATAGGTGAACAAAGTTATTTGTTTTTGGTTCCTTTTCTGTATGTTTCAAGACCCTTTCTGTAAATGGAGGGTCAGAGAGCTCTCAGATTTCATTTAAAATATATTTTTTTGTCTGATGATGATGATGATGGTCTTGGGATTGAAACAAAATGAGGGTGAGTAATTTACATAATTAAAATTTATGGGTGAACTAACCCTTTAAGAAACTGCTGAGTTACTGGTATTTTTTTTTTTTTACATACAGCCATCTCTAAAGTTTACACTAGCTAGCAAAAATGCGAATTAACTTAATGCGCAAAACTGGAATATTGCATAAAAGATGTGCGAATAAAGCAGCGTTTCCATCCAACGAGTCAAAGAGAACAAAATCGTCACTTCCTGTTTAATTGGCGCCAAATATCAACAGTAAAAACGTAATTTGCTGAGGTAGGAGAAGCTGCGTGAATCCTTTCTTCATTTAATAAATGACTTGCACCTCAGAAGGCAATGCTGACACGCAGTGAACGCGTGGTGGCGTTTGAAGGCGTGAGACGCGGAGCATAGACGCTCTTAACAATTCTGGAGGTCATTAATAATATAATAACACTAATACTGAAATGGTTAAGGCATTTTAGAATGACCAAAACAACATTTTAGATGTTTTACAATGTGCTCAGCCTGCTGGTTTGTCCATTTACAAACATTTTTATCACCACATGATCTCTTATAACCAAATCACATGACCTTTTTTTAATGCGCATACTGGAATTTGTTCGGTCAAAGTGTTTCCATCGCAGTTTATGCGCATATTTTCTTATCGAATAAAAAGTTTATCCTACTCAGTTATGCGCATACATTTTTTATGCGCATTTTCAAAATTTATGCACATCTTAGCATTTCCATCAACCGATTTTTTATGCGCATATCCAAAATGCGCATAAAAATAGGTGGATGGAAACGTAGCTACTGATTGGCAGTTTTGTTAGTGAAAATGCTTTAATGATGTCAGAGGAGAATGACCTCTCTGTTTCAGCTGATTGAAAGACAACAGTAACTCAAACAACCACTCAACACTACCAAGGTCAGAATAGCATCTCTGAACACATCATACCCAGTGTTTTGCTATAATAAAAGGAAACAGTATTTTACTGTAAAACAAGTGACAGTTGTATGAAATTGTGTAGCCCAAAGAATAAATTACAGCAATTTACTTGGCATACCCATTACAAGTAGTAACTGTGACAATAAATGGTAAATTACTGTTCAACAGTTACTGTCCCATCTACTCTGATGCTTTATGTTGCTAATTTTTACAGAAAATCATCTTTTTTTAAGCTGTTTGGACAGAACTGTGTGTAGGTATAGTGTGTGCACAGTCATATTGGGGTGATATAAAGACAAGTCTATTTTTTTTAATTTCCTGACGTTAAAATAGCATCCAAATCCCTCCCATTTTGAGGTCGAACGCAACTTGATGTAGGAGTGTGGTTTCCCCGCCCACCGAATTGATTGACAGCTGTGTATATCAAGAGTGAGTTTTACAAGTTTAACAAGTTTTTAAAACAGTGCATGTTTGCATGAATTACAGCGATTTACTTCAGCTTTACTTTATCACCACAGCCGCGTGTCAGTACAATTATAAAAGAAGATGCTTCAATCCCAGGTTGTGGACGTTAAATCAGGTTTATTTTGTACATTAACATAACAGATATCCATACAGCAGTGGTTATTAATGTGTATCCTGTCACATTTGCAGTGCAAAAACAGCACAAAGCTAAACCCACGGTGTTTTGAGCTGAATCTTTACAGAGACATTCTGGAGACACAAAAAACTTATATTAAATCTGGAAAAAGGGGTAAACTAGGTGCCCTTTAAGGCAGAAATGGTTTAGGCATTGACACACACAGGCTGTCTGTCTTATTCTAAACACAAAGGTGTTGACCCTTTATGGGAGCAAGGTGATTTGTTTACTTTTGAGTGTGCTCCATTCTCTGTCTATCAATTCAGATGCAAGTATGATTTCAAGAGTTCGCCCTTAGCTAATGATTGATTATAAAGCGTGTTTGGCATGCTGTCCCGGGAGAGAGCCCTGAGCTCATAAGATCCTCGAGCCCGGGGCTCCCTCCCGTTGCAGGGCGAGAGGGGAGCTTGAGTTCAGGTAGGTCTCGAGAACTCCCCTACTTGGTGAAAGTAGATGGATGTAAAGATATGAATTGGATAGCTAGATAATTGATCGTCTATAGTGTCAATTTTGTTTGGTCAATTAACTTGTGTTACATGTTTTTTGGACTGTGGGAGGAAACCGGAGAGCCCGGGGAAAACCCACGCAACACGGGGAGAACATGCAAACTCCACACAGGAATGTCAACTTGGCAAGATGAAGGCTTGGGCGAGTGACACTCTTGCTGTGAGGCAACAGTGCTAGCCACTGAGCTTCCGTGCTGCCCTTGAGAAGGGGGAGAAGTAGGGGTGGAAGGGGGGATTCTTCAAGACGAATGTGACTGAATAATATGCTCTGGTTATTTATAGCGATTTAGGAATCCTCTGATTGGTGGAACGTGCATTAGCTAATGTGGACCAGCTGTTATCAATCATGATCACGCGCTCCTCTCGAAATTAGTTTACGAATAAACTTCACTTCAAGAGTTCGCCCTTAGCTAATGATTGATTATAAAGCGTGTTTGGCATGCTGTCCCGGGAGAGAGCCCTGAGCTCATAAGATCCTCGAGCCCGGGGCTCCCTCCCGTTGCAGGGCGAGAGGGGAGCTATAGTTCAGGTAGGTCTCTAGAACTCCCCAAAATGCTTAGCTCGGGACAGCAGCCGCGTATTGAAGAAACCCCCCAAAAGGCAAAATCAATGCTATACCCGGCTGCTGGGTATAAATATTGATGGAGAGAAGAGAGGCTCCTGCGGGAGCGGTTTTGGGCACGGGTTCTTGGAGAGTCTGAAAGCAAGAGCGTTTGGTGCTAGAAGGAAGGAAAGAGATGCGGAGAAACTCGACGCTTAAGAAATGGGAACAGGAGATGCGGAGGAACTCAACGCTAGAAAAGTATGGAAAGGAGGGTATAAAGGCCTGGGCGTGTTGGGTTGGTGATTGACTCCGGGGGAGTCGGCGCTCTGCGGCTACTCCGTGTGAGTGAGAGCTATCACTTGGCCTCCTACGGGAGTCTGGGACGGGGAGGGGGCGGTGAAGACTCCTGTGGGAGGTGGGCTGGGCGGGACTCCGGGGGAGTCCTAGCTCGGGGAGACTCCGGGGGAGTCATAGCTTGGGGAGTGATGGCTTATGCGGAAGAAAGACAAGAGTAGCGGAAGAACTCAACGCTAAGAGACAGGAGAGTAGCGGAATGCTCAACGCTGAAGGAAAAAAGTAGCGGAATAAATCGACGCTGTAAAGGGGGTAGGGGTTAGAGGTGGGGGGGTTTGGAGAAAAGAGCGGAATCGTTCACGCTGGAAGAAAGGGAAGCGATGCGGAGAAACTCAATGCTGGAAGGAGAGAAAGGAGATGCGGAGGATCTACCGCAGGAAGGAGCGAGAGAGTGCAGGATTGCTAATGGCTTGGGAGGGACGGTGGCAGACTTGTGCAGAAGTGGGGCCTCGGGGGCACTCGGGGGAGTGGAGCCTCGAGGGATATGACCTCGGGGGCACTCGGGGGAGTGGAGCCTCGAGGAATATGGGGCCTCAGGGGCACTCGGGGGAGTGGAGCCTCAAGGGATGGGACCTTGGGGGCACTCGGGGGAGTGGAGCCTCGAGGTATATGGGGCCTCGGGGGCATTCCGCGGGAGTGGAGCCTCGAGGGGGGAGGGCTCGAGGGCATTCCGGGGGAATGGAGCCCCGAGGGGGGTAGGGGTCCTGCAAGAGATGGGAAAGGGAGGGGGCAGTGGAGGCTCTTGCTGGAAGCGTGACAGGTGAAGGGGTGGCCGGGGAAGGGCTTGGCGTGACTCCGGGGGAGTCGGCTCTAAACTCCGTGGGAGATGGAGCTGGTCAGAGGGAGTGAGTGGGGGGGCGGAGTGTAACTCACGCTAAGAAGAAGAAAAGGAAAGAGAAAGGGAAATGGCAGAGTCATGCTCGTGCCCTTGAGCCCTGGATGGTGGATGTCGTCTGTTGAGAGACAGTTGTGTTTCCCTGAGGTGGTGTTGGTTAAGTCGAAAGTAGGTTTTAAAAGCGTCTGAGAACCAGCAGCCGAAGGCTTGTATCTGGTATTGGGAGAGCCCGTTGTGTGCTGCTGTAGTGGCGCTCCAATCCTGAAGGAATGGCTGGAGAATGATTTGGGGGAGAAGCCGGATATACGTAGTATATCTTAAGTGTTTTTGGAACCCAACGGGTTACTGGATGGTTAGCGTCGTCAGTAAAATAGAGGGGAGGAGGGTAGGGGTCTTGAAATTCCTAAGCTGTAGGAAGGCGGATAGGGTTTGAAAGGAATGTGTGGGGGAGGGGGGGGTCAAAAAAATATATAAATAAATGACCGTAGCGGGTTTGGTCTGTTTAATGGGGAAAGAAATGGTTTCTTTATCCTGTATGGCTAGGTCGGAAATAGTGGGGTGTGTGAGGGGGTTGAATTTGGATGTGATTGTAAATTCTGAGCATCTGAGGAAGCCGAAGGCGGGGGTGAACATAGCGTCTAGGGTGTGCGCTGTGTGGGTAGTCCGGTAGCCTGGGCGTAGTAGTTGTAAGCCTTTGGAGAGTATGTTGAGTGTGATGGGTTATCTGGGGTCTGGGGTGGAGGGGTGGGATTTCTGAATGCCTTTGATGAGGAGTATGGTTTGTGAATTAGAATAGCCTCTGGGGGGGATCCGTGGATTAATTTATGGAAAATTTGGATCCCGCTTAAGTAACTACTGATTGTGCTGGCCTGTATAATTTTTTTTTTTTTTTTTTTTTTTTAAATATGTAGGTAGGAAATGAATGAGGTGATTGTAAGGAGGGAGAATTCGGGAAAAGGTATAAGATATAGAGAATGAAAGTGTATGAATGTGTTCTAAGCTGTGAGATATGACTGCAGGGTTCGGGGGCTACTGCTTGTAATATGAGGGAAAGGGAAAAATTACGAAGGATATGTAGGGGTTGGTTTATGGCAATATCATTTCTGAATAGGGAGGGACAGGTGTAGGATGAGGATCTGCTTCTGGAGCCAATAGTTGAAATTTCTGGAAAGAAAAACGAGAGAGAGAATCAGCAATTCAGTTTATGCAACCTGGTACATGTTTAGCAGTCAATATGAATTGTTTTTTAGCTGAAGTCCATATGAGACGTCTTAGAAGGGGCATGAGGGCGGGGAGTGGGAGCGCCGTATTATTAATACATTGTATTGTGGCTTCATTGTCGCAATGTATGAGGATGCTGGAGGCGGACCAATTATTTCCCCATAGGATGGCTGCAGCGACTAGTGGGTATAATTCGAACGAGGATGACGATTGTTGGTGTTTAAGCATTTGCGGGGGCCATGGTAAGGCGAACCAGTGTCCTTGATAATATCCCCCGAACCGACGGAAGGGGCGGCGTCGGAGTATAGATTGATATCGATAGAATTAAGTCACTGTAGAACTGAACGGCCGTTCCATTGCTTAAGGAATGAGATCCATAAGCTGAGTACGTCGCGACTGTGAATATTCAGGAGAATGGAGTCTTCTAGCCCTTGTACGGAAGTGGTGAGCTGAAGGAGGTGGGTAATGAAAGTCTGTCTTGGGGAATGATTTGCGTTGCGAATTTAAAGTGCCCGAGGATGGAAAGGCATTTGCGCTTAGTACATTTCTGTTTCTCTAAGAAGACTAGGGAAGGGGAGATAATGCGGTCGATTTCTCTTGGGGAGAGATGCTTGGAATTTATCGGAGTCTAGTTTAATACCCAGGAATTCAATGGAAGTGCTGGGTCCAGAAGTTTCTCTTCTGCGAGGGGGATGCCGAGATCTGCGAAAACTTTGAGTGATCGCTAGATATTTAGCGGGTGGCTAACGTGAGGGGAAATGATGAGGAAGTCGTCTAAAATATGGATTAGGAGGCCGTAACTGTTGGATAGGATCCAGCATAAAGCTTCTAAAGCGTATCGAAAATTTGGGGCTACTTCTGCAACCAAAGTAAGTCGGACTGCAAAGTAGAATAAAGGAACGCCACTGGATACCAAAAAGATGCCAAATTCGGATGAATTGGCAAGATTTTAAAATGCTGAAATATATCGACTTTTGCGAGCCAAGCGTTACGTCCGGCTATTTGATAAGAGAGAGAAGCTTGATCTATATCGTGGTAGTGAAGCGAAAATCCGTCTGGCGAAATGGTGTTATTAGTGCTAGGGAAGCTGAATTATGCGGAGATGAGAGATCGATAATCAGCCGTTTTCTGGGAATTTTTCGAGTGGCGATGCCTATAGGACTGATGCGAGAGATGCTAAACGGAGGAACGGACAATGGATTTATCATGAATTTATTGTCTGTTTCTTTTTTAATTAAGGTCTACTGTTTCTGGTTCCGTTATTGCTGATTGAAGATTAGGGCAGAAGAGGTTGGAGGAAGGAAGAGCTGAAACGCCCGGGTGGAATCCGTGGGTTAGACCTGCAATGGGAAATTCAGAGAAGTTAGTATCAGGGTGAGTACGCAATTCGTGAGCTAGTTGGGAAATGTTGACAGGAGTCGACAAGTAATTTCTTGATTTTTTAATTTGATTTCCAACTGGGCAGAACTAATCGGGCGTGGGCGCCGCCGCAGTAGCTGCAAATGTGGAGAAATCTTGTAGAGTAGGGTTGAGAGCGCCGAGGGTGGGAATTGTAGTCCGTTTGGTTGTAGTCTTGTGGGTGGGTGGTGGTTAGAGTTGAAAGTTGAGCTTGGGAATCCTGGGGGCGTGGTCTGGTGGGAGAGTGGTGGTGTGTTTTTGTTTTGGTTTTTCTTTTCCTTGAGGATGGTATGGAGTGTAGCAGGAGAGAATTTCCTGGTGTTCTCTGCTGGTGGAGATGGAGGTGAATGGGATTCTGAAGTGGCGTTGGAGTGTAATTTTGAGAGTTCCGATCTTTTGAGGGATCGTGGAGCGTGGATGCCGAGGTCTGAGAGGTGTTTCCTGAGTTCTAACAACGGTGATCCTTTTCGCCGGTTGGATGAGGGAGGTGGCGGAACATAAGATGAGGTAGGTGCAATGTTCTGTTATCTTGGTGCTGAGGGAGATGAGGATCTTGTGCGGTGGAGGCGAGATGAAATGGAGCGGGTCAATCTTCGGCCTCTGGAAACAGCCTCGGACTCGGGTGTGGAGCTCCGCGGGGCCAAGTGGTGGTGAGATGCCGCGAGTGTCTCAGGCGGAGCTGGGTGATCTTGAGGGTTGTTCTCCGGGTAATCGAAATAGCTGGTGTTGTTGTTGTTGTTGTTGCTGGTGTTGTCATTGTTGTAGTTGGTGTTGTTATTTTCCGTGTTGAGGCGGTAGTAGTTGACGAGTGGTCCATTGCTTTAGTCTGCAGATGCTAGCGCTAGTACGGTCCAGGCTTCTTCAAGACGAATGTGACTGAATAATATGCTCTGGTTATTTATAGCGATTTAGGAATCCTCTGATTGGTGGAACGTGCATTAGCTAATGTGGACCAGCTGTTATCAATCATGATCACGCGCTCCTCTCGAAATTAGTTTACGAATAAACTTCACATGTTTTAAACTGTCTAAACTATGTGTCAAACTCAGTTCCTGGAGGGCCACAGCACAGCAGTGTTTAGTTCACACCCTGCTTCAACTTCAAGGCCATGTCCACACGTACACGAGTACTTTTATAAATGGGGTTTTCACTGCCTTCGTTAAAAAAGAATTAAAATCTCTGTCCACATGAAAACACAAAACTGCACTGTGATGCATGTTAAGAACTCGCCGAACCAACAGGCCACAATAATGACACTTTTATGCTGGGTTCACACCAAACGGGTAATTGAGTATTTGCATGAGTAAATTACATACAAATCACATGAGAAGAGAGGCAGATTACCATCCAGTGGGCTAAGGACATAAAATATGCAATGCATTTGCCGCAAATGTGCAGAACTATGCATCGTTTGTGTCTTCCTCGTTTGGTGTGAACCCAGCTGTGTTGGCCAATCAGAAAGGAGAAAACAGCACATAGGCTGACATTATGAGGTTTTTAGAAAAAATTTGGTTACAGTCACCTGACACTCAGTTTTCGTGTGGACAAACAGTGAAATCGTGTAGAACCGAGCGGTTTTGAAAATACCTGTGTTCGTGTGGACAGGACCTAACTTAGCTGTATATTTCAAAGAAGCCTGATGAACTCAATTAGTTTGATCAGGTGTGTTTAATTAGGGTTAAAGCTAAGAGCTAGAGCTCTTCCCCCAGTATGTCTTATGATATTGATATTTGAATGTTTGACACCTGTGCTATATATAATGCATGTGTTGTTTATTCATTTACTTTTTTGTTACATTGTAAATAAAAAATGTATTCATATCTGCTGATTGTAATAAAAATCTGCTGTTTTGTTTAAGTTTGTTATATATTTTCTGTTGTACATTTGTTTTCTGCCAAAACAATAAAATACATTTGTCTGAAGAATTTATGTCTTTCTATTTTTTAATAACATTAAAGAATGCTGATTAATTAATTTTAGTAACACTACAATCTGGGATGGGAAAAGATATATTAAAATGTATTTTAAAATAAAATATAAAATACCTAAATTTTAAGTGTATTAAAATAAACTACAAAATACCACAGCGACAACGTGTATCAAAATAAAATACTGTATTTTCATTCATTCATTTTCTTTTTCGGCTTAGTCCCTTTATTAATCTGGGGTTGCCACAGCGGAATGAACCGCCAACTCATCAAGCATATGCTTTACGCAGCGAATGCCCTTCCAGCCGCAACCCATCACTGGGAAACATCCATACACACTCACACACACACATACACCAAGGACAATTTAGCTTACACAATTCACCTATACCACATGTCTTTGGACTTGTGGGGGAAACCGGAGCACCCGGAGGAAACCCACGCCAACACGGGGAGAACATGCAAACTCCACACAGAAACGCCAACTGACCCAGCCGAGGCTCAAACCAGTGACCTTCTTGCTGTGAGGCGAACGTGCTACCCACTGCGCCACCGTGCAGCCCAAATACTGTATTTTGTATTTTAAAAATACTGAAAAAATACTTTACAAGGGAGCATGACATTTCTTCAGAAACCTTACATTATTCTGCCTGTTTGACCAATCCCTTCACCATTAAACTGCATTAGTGATGTAAACAATGTTTGATAGCAACAGCTTTTCTCTTCTTTTAGCTTCTCTGCACCTCATTTAAATCTACTGTACATGAGTAGGTATTTATAACAAATGTAACTTGTTTTTTTCTTTAACTTAAGTATATATTTTGTATAAATGTCATACAGCTAGTCCTGTTTTGAAGATTGTCTCTTGTTTAAAGGTGCCCTATAAAGAAAATCTGGGTATACCAAGGCATAGTAAAATAATAAGAGATCAGTATATGGAAATGGGCATACTGTGAGCCTCAGACACCACTGTTTCCTCGTTCTCATGTAAATTACATGAGTGTAAAACCCCGGTGGACAACGGGCCAATCAGAAGACAAAACAAACTGTGACAAGACTCATGGGCCATGCCCTCCGCATTTGCATCTATGCCTACTTTAGGTCATTCATCCGAACCTGACAAGCAGTTGACGTCATCAAGAGAACACAGACTCATGTAGCTCATTAAAATGCACGCCTAAGACTGCGTTTGATAAGACAAACGTTTTCTAGTGAGAAAACAATAATAGTTTCCCTCCCTTAGTTATTTTTAAGCTTATATTTAACTTAGCTACTATGTTTGTGGGACTTTTATTTTGGAAACGCTAGCCCCAAATTGTTTACTATATTGACATGTTCAAAACCGCTCCTGAACACAAAATTCAAGATTTGCAGATTATACATTCATTCACCCTCACTGGTATGTTTTATTGTATCTTAAGGATGTTACTAAGTCCTGTATCAGAAGGTCAATGATTGTGTTAATGTGTATACAGTATTATGCAGTGAGTAGAAGCACTACAGTACAGTAATCAACTGTAATAAACAGTTTTCAGTTAGTTACCACTACTACTCTGTTGCAGTAATTAACTTGCAACACTTTTGCCAGTTAGTCACTGTAATGGTTAGGTTACAGTAATTAACTGGCTGTTACTCACTGTTAAATTTCACTAACAGTGACTAACTGGCAACAGTGTTGCCAGTATTCCAGTGTAAAAAAGGTTTTACAGTGTATAGGAGACGAAAAGGTTTTTTTTTTTTTTTTTTTTTCTCGTTTTTTTTGCTGATCACAGTGAGCATATGGCTACTACTAGCAGGAAAATGTTGGTTCCCCTTCATACGGGAACTTCAACGTGCATTTGGAACAGACTTTGGGAGTACGTCAGACAACCAATCACTCTGAAGAGTAAGAAAACGGGCCAATGAAATGCCAAATTGAATTGGCAGAGCTCTGCTCCACAGCTGGCAGCAATGAGCCATCAGCGCTATATAAGCTGCACGCTGTGGAGTGAATTTAATTACTTCAGAGCCTCTCACAGAGACTGAAGACACTCTACCTGCCAACCTGATTTCAAAACTGAAACCAGTTTACTCACCAGTGCGGGAGATGACGCGACAGCGGCAGTGGATCTGGGCGTCCTGTCCCCTGGGCGTTTCGCTGGTGTGCACAAAAGAGCAGTTTCCATTAAAAGAGCAGATTCACTAAGAGAGCAACACAGTCAATCAACACGTCTTTTTCAAGACACTGTTCTGACTGTGCGTTTCTGGATGCGGTGGTTCCTATTTCCGGATGATAGGCACGGGTATCACATCACACGTCTGGGGGTCCAGCATGTCGATGCGGTGCTCGCGGACAGCTCATGCTCTCACTGTGAGAGCATGGCTGTTGCACAGCTGAGATCGCGGCTTCCAAGCCACCCCTGTTGCTCCCCGTGAAAGCGGTTAGCACGCGGGCAGATCTGAGGTTTACAGTGGGGGCTTATCCGTTGCCTCCGGGCCCGCAGACCCCCCACTCCTCCACAGCGCGCTCCATCCAAGCTTCGAGTGGTGGTGCGGTTCATCCCCCTGGATGCCCGCGCTTCCGCTTGATGACACCAGAGATCAGATGTCCATCGCGACATCGGAGGGCGAGCTGTCATGCTCAGATGACCGGGTCATCTCCTGGTGGGCTCGGAAAACTGCTCCCACACCGGACCCGTCCGCGCTGGCTGTTCTTTGCCGAGAGCGCTCTTCCCGCGGCTCCAAAATGCTCCGCCGTCACAGCCCGTTACACTGGCTAGTGAACGCACCGAGCCTCGCCGCAGGAAGTTGACGCTCCCGTCATAGGTCGCTGTAAAGTCCGGTAATCGTACTGCGAAGCGAACCTAAGGCGGGCCACTTGGAGAGGAGGAGAACCGTTCTTTCCCCGGTGGAGGGCTGGGGCTCCCCCGCGAACGAATGTAGTGATCCGAAAAGAGCGGCTTTTCCTCCCTCTGGGTGTGGAAGCCCAATTGCTGCCAGTATGGGACGCACTGCCTTCCAGCTCTCAGCTTTGGTGCACTTCGCCACAGGCTTTGAGGGCGCCAGAGAATGATCTCCTTTCTCGCACCTCCAGCCTCTCCGCGGGATCCTGGGAGAAAGGTAAGAGACTCTCTCTTATTTTCAGCTCTTCCTCGGGCCGCTCTGCTTCCCGGGGTGAGCACTCCCCTCCCGAGCTGCCCCTCCGTTGGCATGTCATTGATCAGTCCGATGGTGCCATTAGCGCGGGCTCTGCCAGCCTGGTTAGCGCTGCCCAGCCCGTCGCGGTGGCTCATGCGGACGATCAGACTTGGCTATGTGATTCAATTCGCTATCCGCCCTCCCAGGTTCACAGGTGTTCATACTACGATGGTTCCCCCGAGAGCGCCCCTGTCTTGCGAGAGGAGATTGCTGTCCTCCTGGCGAAGGATGCAATCGAGCAGGTCCCTTCAGCCGAGATGAAATGTGGGTTTTACAGCCCGTACTTCATCGTGCCGAAGAAGAGCGGTGGGTTATACTAATCCTATCTGCGCGTTTTGATCTGTCATCCGTTCAGGATGCTGATCAGGGTGCTCATGCAGAAACGCGTCCGCGGGATTGGTTGCAGCTATAAACCTGAAGGACGCTCACTCCATGTCTCGCTCTCTCCCTCCTAAAGTGCGACGGGGCCCGAGCATGGCAGTAAATGGTCCTCCCCTTCGGGCTCTGCCTGTTCCATGCGTGGAGGATGCCCTGTGTCTCTTCGACGCACGCGCATCTGCATTTTTGATTATTCTTTGACTGGGTTATTTTTTTTTTCAGACTTTGAATTAGTCGATTATGCATAGGGACCTGGTGCTCTGGCACCTCGGCCTGTTGGGGTTTCGGGTCAACCGAGAATGAGCAAGCTCTCCCCCGGGCAGAGCTTCTCTCATCTCGGGTTGGAGCTGGACCCGGTCGCCATCACGGTGCGCTTTTAGCGAGCTGGGCTAGTGCTTCCCTGTCCGTTTAATTCGGCAGTTATAGAGGTTTCACTGAAGTTTTTCAGAGGCTCCTGGGGCATATGACATTTGGTGGCCGCTATCACGCCGCTCAATTGTTCATATGAGACCACTTCAGCGCTGGCTTCGCGATCGGGTCCCCAGATGGGCATGGCGCGCGGAGACGCACCGTGTTTCTATCACTACGCTGTGTCTCCGCACCTTCAGCCCCTGGATGGACCTTGCCTTCTACGGACCTGGGTGCCCTCAGAACAAGTGTCCAGTAATGCTGTCATTCTGACGGATGCTTCCAGTACTTCCAGCTGGTGGGCTGGTGGGCTGTGTATATCGAGCATGCAGCCGCAGGTTTGTAAATCGAACTTCGGTTGCGTTGGCATTCAATTGCCTGGAGTTGTTGGCAGTGTTTCTCGCTCTCCGCCGGT
Source organism: Danio jaintianensis (assembly GCA_903798115.1). Taxonomy (NCBI): domain Eukaryota; kingdom Metazoa; phylum Chordata; class Actinopteri; order Cypriniformes; family Danionidae; genus Danio; species Danio jaintianensis. Next base: position 74,257 of record CAIGQV010015367.1, read on the forward strand.
TCCTACCGGTACGGGAGGGGGCACATGTGTTGGTTAGGACGGCCAGCATAGCTGCGATAGCGCACGTCAGCCGCTTGGCTGATGTGCGCTACCGCCGCATGTCTCAGCTCGCTCGCCATCTGCTCCTTCGCAGTCATGCGGCTTAATAGCTGCGCGCCGTTCATATCCCATATGAGCTCTACCGTGCCAGCTTACATGCTCTCACGACAGTTACGTTTCTGGAAGAATGGAGATCCACCCCGCAGTCCAGCTGTTATGGGCACGCTTCAGAGAGGTCCAGGACATCCTGCCGCTTCTCCCGAGCGGCCCTTCGCCAGCTGCTTTCCCTGCTCTGCACGGATGCGCTGGCTCTCAGCTGGCCCCGGGTTTACGCAATATGTGTTTTCCCCAGTGAGCCTGCGCGCGCAGACTCTGTGCAAGGTCGGGGAGACGAGGTGCGGGTCTCGCTCGTTGCGCCTCCTTGGCCCAACCGGACCCGAGTTTCCAGACTCACACTCCTCGTGATGGCCCTCCATGACGAATTCCCCGGAAGAAGTACTCCTTTTTCTGGGACGGGCACCCTCTGGCACCCGCGCAGCTTACTCATTGAGGGTTTCTAGACAGAGCGCGGTAGACTTAGGTGACCTATCAGTAGATGGTTAACACCGTCACTCAGGCTAGAGCACCCTGGATAGACAAGCCTATGTCCTGTAGTGGAGTCTATTCGTTGTGTTGAGCTCTTCTCTCTGAGAAGAACCCTGGACATGCCAGATTAGTGTTGTGTTTTCTTCCTTTAGGATAACTGGAGCGCAGGCTGTCACCCTCCAGACTGAAGGTTTGGCATGCTGCCATCCTCGCTCTCTGTGGCGGCGGATGGTAGCGCGCTGGGAAAGCATAACCTTATCAGCTGGTTCTTCAGAGGTGCGTGGCGCGAGATGGTTAATTCCATCCCCGCCCCCCTCTCTTGCCCTCTCGGGATCTCTCTAGCCCCAGCGGTTATGATTAGGTCCGTTGAGCCACTCGACTCAGTATCTATAAGTTTTCTGTCCATGAAGGCAGCTCTGCTGGTCGCTTTGGTATGAGTCAGGAGGGTTAGGATTCCGGTGGCATTTTCGGTCAGCGAATCGTGCCAGGAATATGGACCGGCCTACTCTCACGTTTACCTGAGACCCTGGTTCAGCTTGTGCCAAGGTTCCTACCCCCCCTTTTTTATATTAAAAGTGGTAGTGAGCCTGCAAGCGCTGTCTGCGGAAGAGGCAGACCCAGCCCTTTTATTGTATGTCCGCGCACTGCGCTTAATGTGACACATAGAGCATACGTCTTTAAGCAGCTCTTTTCTGTTATGATCGGCAGAAGGGAAGTGCCGTATCAAAGCAGAGGTTGGTCCATTTTATAGTTATGCCATTGCCCTCGCCTTATGTGCCAGGGCAAGCTGTGTCCCCGGGAGAGAGAGCACACTTTAAAAAAAAAAAAAAAAGCGGTGCCTCCTTTTCGGCGTGAGTACGCAGCGCCTCTTAACAGATTTTGCAGAGCTGCGGGCTGAGCGACACATAACACATTCACGAGATTTTATAATCCTCAAGTGGAGTCGGTTTCCTCCCGATTACTGGGTCACTCCGGTCAATCGGGACGAAATTAAACTCGGTGTCAAAAACGCTGGCTGCGCCATGCTCCCTAACCCGGAGATACGTGCGCCTTTTCTATTCTGCTAGTAAGTTTCCCGCTTGGCGAACCCTAAAGAATTCCTCCGAGGCCCCCAGCACCCGACTCAGCGGAGGAGCCGGGTGCCTGGCTCAGTGTGATGTCTGGTATGCCCACTCTTGGTCTACCCACATGCTGAGGTTTGGTGCCAGCTATGCGTGGTCCCCGATGGTGATCCCATATGCTTATTCAGCCACGGAGTGTTCGCCCTGACCAGGCGGACCCGTGTCTTCCCTACCCGCTAATTAGCTTATCATATGTAGCACTCCCCCTTCATAGGGCTAGTCCATATGTCCTTATTGCCATCAAGTCTCCCCTCTTGGGTAGCAGGTGGCCTCCGCAGCGTCTTCCCCCTTTGGGGACTGGCACGCTTTCCCAACGTACTGTCGTATTTCTAAAATCCCTAGACTATATTAGCTAGGTAAAAGCACATTTACGACCCCCGATCTAAATTGTAATTATTCCCATGTAATGGTAATTAAGGGCCTAGGGGACGTTGGAAGGTTGCGCTCTTGGTGATGCTTGTGCGCCCACGCTATGCTTGGCAAACTTTACATCAGGAGCGTGACGGGCTTAGCTGCTGTGGCGTTTTCCATACAGTCTCCCATAGTCTGTTCCAGACGCACGTTGAAGTCCCCGTATGAAGGGGAACGTCCTGGTTACGTCCGTAACCCATGTTCCCCGAATAAGGGAACGGAGACATGCGTCTCCACTGCCACAGCAGCTGAGTCTCCAGCTGATTAGCTGAGTGATCGGCTCTTCAGCAGGCAAATTCTGAGGCTCACTCCACAGCGTGCAGCTTATATAGCGCTGATGGCTCATTGCTGCCAGCTGTGGAGCAGAGCTCTGCCAATTCAATTTGGCATTTCATTGGCCCGTTTTCTTACTCTTCAGAGTGATTGGTCGTCTGACGTACTCCCATAGTCTGTTCCAGACGCACGTCTCCGTTCCCTTATTCGGGGAACGTGGGTTACGGACGTAACCAGGACGTTCTTGAATATTACAATGATTTCATTACACTAAAATGTCCTCCACTGTCACCAGATCTCAATCCAACCTTTAGGATATGCTGGAACCAGAGATTCACATCATGGATGTGCAGCCAACAAATCTGAAGCAACTGTGTGATGTTCTCATGTCAAAATGGAAAGAGCAATTCATGTAGCATTTTGCAGAATTTATGCCATTTATTATTAAGGCTGTTCTGAAGGCAAAAGGGCATTCTACCCAATACCAATAAGGAATATATATATATATAAATCTTTTTTATAAAATTTGCCTTGAATTTGCCTTTGTGTCCCTATTCCTTTGTGCAACACAGTAATAACGCAGTAAATAGGTACATTGATGTAAAAAAAATAAAAAAAATAAAAAATATATTGTATTAATCCCTATCAGCTGTAGTGTTATTTGAATTTACCACAAATATTAACATTAATATTTTGGTACTGACATTTTAGCCTCTCGTAGGGCACTAAATAATGTAGTGATAAGTTCTTTGGTTTGACTCTAATATTAAAATTAACAATATTAATATTGTAATTTTGGTCACTTAAGGTGTGTGTAAATAACACATAAATAAACAGGGCACCAGCATCAGCTTTGGCTGTCACAATAATTAACAATCAAATATTGTTAATTGAATTATACAAATGTAAAGGTGTTTATTATCTGGCCAAATCAGAAGGATAAGGATAATGAGATCTTCTGACTTGTAGAGCCTTTTACTGTATTATCAACACAAGGAAGACACAATTGTAATAAATGAGTATTTATTAACAAAATAATAAACAAGAGTAACTAGAATTACTAAATGTACAATAAAAAGTGCCTAGGCATGAATCATGAAGGTGAATAAGTTGAGGATTGTGAATAATAACTCTGTTATCTTTTCTAAAGACAAACTAGAGTCTGCTAAGGTAAGCCTTATTCTAAAATAACAAACGGAGGAAGTTTTTGTTATTAATGAATATCAGTTATACACATCTAATTAATTAGATTATTTTTTATACTGAAACACACTCTGCCAAGGTCTCTGAAAGAGGTTAGGAAAATTATATATTTACGCTTCTGCTGTTGATGAAGTGGTTGGAGGAAGCTGGATCTAGTCTTAATGCATGGAACAAGAAGATGTAGGTCTCTTGAGCTTTGAGAAGAAGAAATCTGGAGATTCTGGAAAACACAGACTGGAGATTTCTGGAGGTGGTGGTTCTGATGTTGGGGACACGCCAACGTCTTTATCCCTAAAGGGGGAGGGCCTGGAAACCTGGGAGATGTAGATTTCTTGAGGTGGTAGTGTTGAATCGATGGTTTCAGATACCTTGGAAAAAGCACTGTGTATCCAATCACCATGAAAATCCATATTCACATCCATAGTGTGACCGGCGTTGGCATAGTTATAGTACAGTTAAACTGTTTTTATATTTAAGAGTCTTAAATATTTTCCTATGCATAATTTACTTTCCAAACCACTTCTAGTTTACCCAAGGCCTGTTGTGCTGAATATATTAAGTCTAAACATCACTATGAAATGTTGATCTTTACCTAAGCATTCATATATAAACATTAATAAGCAAAGTTTCATACAGTGGAGTTTTTCAAACAGTGCCTCCTGTCCACTTTGTGAGATGGAAATATTGTAATCTATGTGTCTCTCTGTGTCTGAGACGATGTAGATTATAAGGAAAATGTTGATTAGGTCAAGAACCCGTTTTGCATGTTCTGGTCTTTTAACACCTTTGTCCTTCAGAAGAACAATGGACAGATGGTTCTTCACCGTCTCCATTGCCACTCTTACTGATAAGCTTAAACTAAAGGGCCAGAGTGTCACGAACCCAGACAGAGAGGACCCAATAGCGAGTAATATATATTTACTGAACAGAATATATATGTATCAAAGGATACAAAAATGGGACAAAGAAAACCGCAAGTCCAAAAACAAAGAATGCCAAAAGGCCAAACGAAGTCGTCATCCGACGAACAGACTGCGGAGAATACTGAGAGGCAAAACAGACAGAAACAAGAACAAACAACGGACTGATAACCAGCAGTAACCACCGACTGAATATATAGCCAGTGAAACAGGAATCAGCTGGAGGACGCTGATAAGGTCAGCTGATACGAGAGCACGCTGTCAGCACAAAAGGTAAACAAACACACACCCTCGCACACGACAACACACATGTCATGACACATAACATACAGAAAGAACACACAGACCCATAAACCGTGACACAGAGTTAAGTGTTACTTTAACTGGCTTCATAATTTATTCATATTAGAAATTAATTTCCACAACTGAATTTCCACAAGTTCCTGACTTTTTAATTTTTTAATTCTAGAAGCAGCAGCCTTAACTTGTCCTTAATACTGAACCTCATGTGAACAGATAATCCAAAACATTGTTTTACATCTCTGATAATGAAAAAAACAAACAAACATTATTTTAGGCAATGTATGAAGATCTGACATTAATAATTTGCCAAAAGACCATAAGGAGTACAATATTACATTAAACCGAGTACAAAGTATTTTTCTCGATGTAAACTCAATATCTCTGAACAAAATCAGTAAAATTTGATACTTTAAAACAAGTATTTTTTCTTAATATATTCTATAATAAAAAGTCTTTACAGTCTTTGGTTTATTCATACAGTTGTTACTTTACTTTCAGCACCTGTTGCTTCCTCTTGCTTGTCTTTTTCTCTTCCACTAATACATTCTTTCTGTGGGCTTCACAGGCTACAGTTCAGCTGTTCATGACAGACAGAGCAGTTGTGTTTTACAGTCTCAGCAGCACATTTTAACCTAGCCCACATGTCTGAGACGAAGCTTTACATCTCCCTAAAGGTCAGAGCTACTGGAGACTGGATCAATGAGTTTGAACCTCTAGCCGAATGTGAAGGTCCAGTCGCTCTGCTAGTGATTGGAATGCAGAGATCTTTGACAACCTCCTTGTTCAACTCTTCACCGGAACAGGAATAACTACTTGTATTGACTAAGAAGTCGATCTGTCTGTTCAGCTTGTGGCTCAGCATGCCGCTATTAATTATGGGAGAGTGAGCACCAGCTACTAAAATATGTATAAAAAAAATTAAAAATAGAAGCTATTCTTAGAGTTTTTGAAGGCGCAGTGAATTGGAAGTAGTGGCAATCCTTTCTTCCATATTGTAAAGAGCATTCAAGGGAAACAGAATCACAGTAATGGCAGCTTAAACCCAGACATTATTAATTATATGGGCCTAGACTTATTTATAGCATCAATGAATGTCTAACTGATGCAACAGTTTCCAACATCAAAATCAATATTACTTCATATAATGTTTAATATAACTTAATAGAAAAAGATGAGGGAGAAGGTAGTAAATGGGGATTAAAGAGGTTACTCATTTATCCATTTGTTTGTTTGTTTGTCCTAAAAACCCCTTGACATATTAACTGTCTCATGTCATGTGGCTATAAGATGCAAGACAAAGGTGCTTTAAAGCTAAAGATGCTAACATGTTAATTTTTCAATATCCATTGTTATTAAAATGCCAGTATATGTTTCTTGAGAGTGTAGGAAAATGGTGCTATTATGAAGTCTTTCACACGTACGTTCTAAATATTCCTGCCTGAGTTGGGTCTCAGACCAGACAAGAAGCACTGCATTAAATTCCATTGTTCCATGCTGTGTCTTTAAAATATGATTTTTTTTACTACAGTATTTTCAGTGGAGTTTCTGCACTTGCCTGCTGCTACTGATGGTGCTTGCATTTAAACAGCCTTTCATCTCATTTTAGCTTGAACAAATAAATGAATGCTTAAGTCTATTTAACGGACTATATTTTAATTATAAATAAAGGAACAAACCTTATGAAATTTTAAAAGAGTCACTTCAACTCTGAAATACACTTGCTGTGTGCATATAGTCCATTTTGGTTAGATCACTTAAATAAGTTCTGTGGTAAACTCAAGATACTTTCAAAAATAATTCTACAGCATTAAAAATAAACCAGTCATACCCCCTAAGGGTGTTCAGAACCTAAGTTTAGCTTTTTAGTGCTTGTGCCTGTATTTAGGATTCAAAAGTCATGAACGTTGTATTATTTTGTCAAGAACACAGAGCTTATTACTTGCAATAATCAAAAGTCATATGGGAAAATCTTATAATATAATGTAATGCTAACTGTCAATTGGCCTATAAAGTGATGTCATACAGTAGTTCCTACACTCAATTTAGAACACATCACTTTAAAGTTTTTATGGTGACACTAATGGTGACACTTTATCACGTTGTAAGAATGAAAATTATCATATGCATTTGTTTATATGGCAAAACGTGTCTTTTTCACCAAGAAGGTCCATACAGATTCCAAAGGCAGATACTGATAAGATCAGGGACTGGTGTGTGGACTTTGGGGGTTTTACGATGTGGTCACATGTTGATTGGTCAGTTTGTGTGTCTCAGTATTTGGGCTTTGGTCACTTGGTCAAGAAAGATATAAAATAGCTGGTAAACTTTGCTCTGCCTCTGTTCCGGCTCTGATCTTTTTTCCTGCTCCGCTCCTCTCCTGCTCTGGAGGCTATCTTCTCTGGCTCTACTGCTATCAGGCTCTCTTTGAGGCCTACTCACTGCTCTTTGTCTCTCTCTCTCTCTCCCTTCCCCTGTCTCTCAGGTAACTTTATTTTCCATTTAAGCTGGGTACAATTTATATCATATGTTTTTATCATTTCATGTTTTATCATTTTATACAGTTATTTTGTAACTAATTCAGTTGTAACCATAGATAATTATTGTCATTAAATCAATTTCATTTTCAAGTATTTGTGAATTACTTTTGATTTAACATCAACACTTAATTGCTCCATATTGCAATACAATACAATCACATAATAGCAACGCTCTCCCACATTTTTAGCTATTATTGCTGCCCTTATTTCCGTTTTTGGTATAAGATTGCAGAAGGATGGTTTGACTAGAAATGTACAGTTTTCACCATCATACTTATAACCTATTTTAGTCATTCAGCAAAACTACAGTTCGAACCGCTGTACTTACAAATACTATTCCTTACAGTTGGTGCCGAAACCCGGGATCCTTTGCAGTTAATTTTCTGAAATTTACTTTAGCCGGTCTTAGCTGGATTTTTCACAGCTGACCTGGTGAATGGATTAAAACTGGCCTTCTAACCACAAGAGTCGGCAAGTCTGCTTTTATTGTTCTTCCATTTGCTTAAATTGCATGAAACAGAAATTACAAGAGTGTAATTCGTTTCAATAGTTCAATTTGGTAAATTTCAGATTATCTCCTCAAGGATGGAAGGGTTAATTTCTAAAGAAAGTGATGTATTGTTTGCTTTATGGACCAAAAAAGTTTAACCTACACTGTGTAAACTCAGCAAAGAAGGACTTGAGTTTACAGACTCAGAGTCAACATTGTTTGCATGGTGGGATGTAATTGGCAAAAATGGAAAGAGATCAATAATTGTTCTAAAAGTTCTAAATTACATGTGTTACTCAAGACTGCGTAACATGATGTCAGAAATATCTTCAATTATAAAGGCTAGATGTGAAGAATTTGATGCAGAAGAGGCAGAAAAGTCAGAGGCAAAAATTTTAGATCTTCAGTTACAGCTTGATAATTTACTAGCTGAACAGTTAGCCCTGGTTGAAAAATGCAGAAATCAAAAAGACACCATTGCAGATTTAAAAGCTATGCTAAAAGCACAGAAGTTTGTGTCTCCCAAAATGCTTAACAGCAATGGTATTGAAAAGCAGCATGTTCACTTCTCAGATGAACTTACTTGTAATAAATCTGAAAAGATTTGTTCAAAGGCCGTAGCTCAAAAAAGTTTGCCTGTTTCAGATCTCAAGGTGATGCAGCACCAAAATAGCGCAGCCAAGACACATGGTGTAGAAGCATTAGAGAGTCTTAAACATCCTCAAACCTCAAATGATCACAGCAATCAACCCTCAGGCAAACAAAACAGGCTTTGCATGTCCTGTAATAAAATGGGCCATAGAGAGGAAAAATGCTGGACATCGGGGGAGGCAAGACCTCCACCCTATTTTCTGAAAAAAGGGAACTCACTTAAGAGCAAAAATCAATGGTCTTCACGTAACAAAAACTCATCTGTTAATAACACTCTTAGTGAACTAACTGCATTGTTAATACAAGGCCTGCAACTGTTAACTTCCTTTGCTGGTGGGCTAGCAGCCTAATAGCATTAAAGTTGATATTTGCTGATCCTGTTTGCATTTCCAAATTTGTTATTGTGTTATACACATTTTCATTGCCATAGAACACAATGGTTGTTTGTGATACTAAACATACACATAGACAGTAATTCCTGAAAACATGATTTTCTTACTGTAAGTGTAAAAAACATTTAGATCTCAGGTTGTAGATGCCACAGATGCATTCTAGACTGCATGTCATGTATAAAAAAGGAATTAACTGTATGCAAAAATTTATTAATTTTAAGGTACTTGTGTTCATATGTTGGATGAGTCTCATTTCCTAAAATTGGAAAACTGTGCTATCCGCAATATAGCTGCAGTTTAAACTACAAACAGGAGTACAGAATTGCCTTGTGGCCACAGTGTATAATTACAGTAACTATGAAAATGCTTTCTTACAGGATTCAGCCTTGAACATTGCACTTTATAATGCTCCTAAAAAAACATTAATTTGGAAGTATTTTGAACAAGATCACATTCACATCTCATGCTCAAATTCCATGCTGGCTCCCTAATACAACAGGACTACATTTTACAACACTGTCGTAAAACTTCCACCCTTTGTTAGGAGCATGTTTACACTAACACACAGCCTCAGCTGAAACAACATTTCAAATCTACACACACATAGTCAAATTCACATTTGTCTGACACTGCTTCATATATATTTTACATGTTAAATCAGACTTTATCAGACAAATATTGTTGCTTTTGTAACGTTATTGATATCTCTACAATAAATGTTATTTGTGTTCACTTTGTATTTAATCCATTTAAATGCAATTGTGATTGTCTTTGAACATACATTTAATTCACTGTATTTGGTTACACTGAATATTTTGCTGATACTCTTAACCAGCTATTGTTGATTTTGTTGTAAAGCAATTTAATTTTGATGTTTCCAGATATTGTGTATTGAGCTTGTTTGCTTTTATTTTGTCTTGATCTTAACCATCTTTTTATTTACATTAATTTAAGGGCATTTTGCTTGAGAAGAACTCAAATTGACCACATCTCAATTGACCACACATTTGCTGTTTTGAAATACAGGATCCATGCAGAAAAAGGTTCACGATTTGTGATCTACTTCAAAGGGAAGAGCAGGGATTCCCTGCATTCCTCAGCACCTATCTTGTGGAGGTATGAAGGACAATTTGCATATGAACAGTGCAATACCATTCGATTAAGGCCTTTCACACTGGGCTGAAGTACAACAAAGACTGAACAACCTTATACCTGCAACAAGCCTTGACGGGAAGTCCGAAGATGACAGCAGCACACAACAGAAAGCATATTTTCATCTTTAATGTCACCTTTTGCCTCTTTATGTGTCACAACGGTGCCAGGGGAGGAATTGTAAGAATGAAAATTATCATATACATTTGTTTATATGGCAAAACATGTCTTTTTCACCAGGAAGGTCCATACAGATTCCAAAGGCAGATACTGATAAGATCAGAGACTGGTGTGTGGACTTTGGGGGTTTTACGATGTGTTTTCACCATCATACTGATAACCTTTTTCAGTCATTTGGCAGAACTACAGTTTGAACCAGTGTAGTTAAAAATGGCATTCCTTACAACGTGACATACTGCAGCAACAATGATTTATGGGTATGTTGTTTTGTATTTCTTTTTTTTAATCTTTTCTGCAAACATTGACAAACTTCCTAATTGTATTTTGAATTATCTTTGCAAATCATTTTATTCCAATTCTAAAATATGTATAAAAAAATATATTTTTTCATTTAAACAGCTCAATAATGATCCGATTATTTCATTTATGACAAATGATGGGTGCCGCCATGTTAGTCTGCACTGCAGGGAAGAGATGCTGGATTTACAACATGTTAATTCATCAACTGTTCCTGAAGTATATGAAGGTAAGTGGCTGTATAACTGGAAGAAGAATAGAAGCTGTGTTTCATTTCAGAGGCTGCACCCTCTGAAGGAAGCAGACTTCAAAGGTGAGTCCTTCAAAGTCCACACAGACCAAACAGCATTTTGAAATGAGACGATCTAGCCTACAGTGAACAGATCTTGTCATCTAGCAAGCGTAAAAGCAGTCGTTAATAAGCAGTAATGAAATTTGTAATAACCTTTTTTTTAAACTTATATTAAATGGTCTGAAGGCAAAACAAGGTTTACAAAAACTGGAAAATATTTCCTTTGATCCTTACATGTACACATAAAAATGTAAACTGTCTATAAAATCACTATTTAATAAGATTTTTCGGCTTGGTCCCTTTATTAATCTGGGGTCGCCACAGCGGAATGAACCGCCATCTTATCCAGCATATTTTTTACGCAGTGGATGCCCTTCCAGCTGCAACCCATCACTGGGAAACACCCACACACTCTCATTCACACACATACACTACGGACAATTTAGCCTTCCCAATTCACCTATAGCGCATGTCTTTGGACTTGTGGGGAAAACCGGAGCACCCAGAGGAAACCCACGCGAACATGGGGAGAACATGCAAACTCCACACAGAAATGCCAACTGACCCAGCCGAGGCTCGAACCAGCGACCTTCTTGCTGTGAGGCAATCGTGCTACCCACTGTGCCACCATGACTCCCTTAGTAAGACATTTCATACTCTATTTGTTTTTAATGTGTTTAGATATCCAAGTAAAATAAAACCTAATTCACTCTAATTCAACTGTAATCTGGGGTTTTCTTTTAAAAATGTCCTGCCATTATTAGTGTGCAATGAATCTTGGGATGTTTGAGACAGCGAAGGATTCACCGGTTGTATCCTTCATTACCTGAGAAACAAAGGATGCATTTTGAGGCTGCATTTGAAGGAGCCTTCAGTGGTTTTTTTTGTGTTTTTTTTTATAAGACTGCATGACGCAGCACCCTTCAAATGCATCCTCTGAAATGAGACACAGCTATAGTAACCATTCCTGTAACCTAAACAGTGTTTATCAGATTTGAATAAAGCCCATTGTCTGATTATGTGTCAAAGTATTATTACAGCCATTTCCATAGACATCAGTTTGTATTTTACAAAATTTATTGTAATCACAACGGTGATTATGTGCTCCATATATCAGACAAAGCTGATTACATCTGTGTGATTGTATGTGGGTTAAAACATATAGTACAAACTTATTTCATTTATGGTAAACTACCATATTTCAATGTTAATATACCTACTCAATGAAGTACTAATATTTGCATTGTTCCTTATTAATACAATCGCCACAAATAATACAAATCACCACCACCAAATCAAATCGTCATCACTGTGAAACTTCTAGAATAAAGAAAAATGTAATAAAGAAAACGTCTTTATAAAATAAAGTTCAGCCATTAAAATTGTATAAATTGTTTTTATTTTTTTATTATTATCTTCCTGTCAGATTTCTTATTGACCCACATAGCACGTCACATTATTGTTATAGCTTTAGTACAGTTTGTTACCATGGCGATTGTGTTCTTCTGCGCTCACAATAGACTGGATGGAGGTGGAGTGGGGTTCAGTTAGTGCGATAGCGCTGGAGTAATTACTCTAATTATAGGACCAGTGATGTTGCTGCTGCAAAACAAAGATAATCAGTCCTTTTCTTTTGCAGCTCCATACACAAATCACAACGAGAATACTGTGCAGCGATAGTATCTAATCTCCCGTAAAGGGGTGAGGTTATCTTGTTGTATAAGTCTTCTCATCTTAAGCTCAGAGCACTTATGGAGCTTCTTCTGGAAAATCTTTCTGTGACTGAGTTGAGAAAATGGTGTAGGAAGTTGAGAGACTGTGTGGTTTGGTTTGACTTTCACCAGCCTGAAGGCCACATGTTTATTTTTATTTTTTAGGTGTAAGCATTTTTTTATAAAGATTTTTTATAAAGATGATTGTGGATGAAATTGTTATGTAAATACTATGTCTAGGTATGGCATAAAACAAACTGCCAATCTAATCGCTTCAAATGATAATCTGTCCATATTTATCTGTTTTTTTCCAACACAGTTTATGCATGTATTCTTTTATTTAGCTCAATTAAGTGCACAGTCTCTGCACACATTTTAATGTGCAAATGTATGCACATCTTGCCATTTTTTTTATACCGGTTTTTAATGCGGTATTCTAAAATGTGCTTTAGAAAAGTCTGGAAGAAAACACTGTATCAACTACAATACTGGCTAAAGGTATATTTTCCATCAATTAATTAGATTGTCCTTAATGTCACAATTAAACATGATAGTCAACAGGTGATACTGTTAGGGTTTCTATTTCTACAATGTTACAACTGAAACAGCAGCATACATCATTAATAACAACTGCCAGTTTGTTAACTTAATGCTAAAACATGTTAAATATGTCTTTAAAGGGATCAAACAATAAAATATAATCAATGCAAATTATATTATTAAATTAAACTAATACAGTGTTTGTATATGAAATTTTGAGATTTTATATAGTTTTTCAGGTTTTATATGAAAATCATTCAGACGTAGTGATATATGATAGGATTTTATGACCTGGTGAATACTAAGCAGTTACATGAAATTCTGTGACAAAAACCTGGACAGAGGAAAACATTGCTTTCATTGATTCTTCATGTGTTGTTGATGATTATATATAATTCAAGTGATATTTTTATTTGCACAATTCTTATAATTACAGGGGCAGTGGCAAGTGGCCAGCATTTGACAATTATTTCAAAATGTTCATATAGATCATTGTATTATGATTGTTTTTTTTGTTTTTTTTTCAGTTTTGCATAATTCAATCTTGCAATGTTTTGTCACGTTTGTCTTTAATGCAAATAATACAGTGCTAAAAATGTGAACATTTAATTAAAAATAATTGCAAAAGTAGAACAAATGGTAAGCATAATCACTATTTACGATTTAGAATAAATGTACTTAATCAAAATAAATCACCCAATATTCAAACTCTTGTTGTGAATAGTATAAAACGGTACTGTGCCACACCTAAATTTATCCAAAACAACACAGTTCCATTGCAGTACTTGATATCTGGATATAGCATAGCAGAAATCAGAGTCATTATTCTATTAAATGTTATTCATTCATTCATTCATTTTGGCTTAGTCCCTTAATTAATCTGGGGTCGCCACAGCGGAATGAACCGCCAACTTATCCAGCATATGTTTTACGCAGCGGATGCCCTTCCAGCCGCAACCCATCTCTGGGAAACATCCATACACACACATACACTACGGACAATTTTAGCTTACCCAATTCACCTATACCGCATGTCTTTGGACTTGTGGGAGAAACCGGAGCACCCGGGGGAAACCCACGCGAACACGGGGAGAACATGCAAACTCCACACAGAAATGCCAACTGACCCAGCCGAGGATCGAACCAGCGACCTTCTTGCTGTGAGGCGAACGTGCTACCCACTGCGCCACCGCGTCGCCCTATTAAATGTTATTTTTATCTTAATTATTGTTGTTTAGTTTATTTTCCTGTTTCTTATCCTGTTTCTGTTTCTGAATAGTCCCTTTTCTCAATGACGTCACTTCACTTCCGCCTTTCTGCAATGGAGTGTATTTTGAGTTCCGGTTTACTTTTGAATTAATGGAATACATTTCTGGAAAGTTTACAACTGAAAATATTAGCATTGCACTATTAAAGTATTGGGCACGTGTCCAAATGCTTCTCTTTCAATACTGAAGTGCTTTCTAAGTTTGAAAATGACTGTTCAAGTTATTATTAATAGGAATAAGTGGTTTTAATTTGATATCTATACTAACTTTTATTCATTAAACTATTCCAGCATATGTTTTACGCAGGAGATGCCCTTCCAGCTGCAACCCTGTACTGGGAAACACCCATACACTCTTGCATTCACACACGCACTCATACACTATGGCCACTTCGGTTCATCCAATTCACCTATAGCGCATGTCTTTGGACTGTGGGGGAAACTGGAGCACCTGGAGGAAACCCATGCGAACTCCACACAGAAATGTCAACTGACCCAGTCAGGAACCAGCAATCTTCTTGCTGTGCGGCGACAGTGTTAACCACTGAGCCACCTTGCCGTCCTTATTGCCTTAATTAAAATGCAGTCTTCTTGGTATTATTTTTGCACTTGTACATTTTTATAATGATTTAGTTTGATTAGTAAGAGTCACATACAACATTGTTATTCTATTTGAATATTAAATAGGCATAAATGTTTTATGTACATGAATAAAATACCTGTTGTTTAGTGCGAAGGAGAAAAAAAAAAAGCTGCGGATCCAAATGGAGCATTTAACATATAATTGAGAGACTAACAAAACAATTAAAACAAGGCAAAATAAACCAGGAAACATGGGCATTGTGGGAGCAACAACGAGAGGGAAACACAAACTGGTATAAATAGTCCTAGTAATAAGTGGGAATGAATGAATGTGTGTGTGGATGATGGTCAGCTGGAGCGGGTGTTGATTGTCACACAGCATCATGGTAGTTGTAGTTCTTGTGGTGTGTGTGTAGTTCACCAGATTGTTACGGACATTCCCAAGGCAATCCAGGAGGGAGGTGGAGCGGAGGCGGAACAGGGGGGGAGTCCATGCACCGGAGGTGGGCCTGGAGCGTGGAGCTGCGGAGGGCCTAAAGCGTGGAGCTGCGGAGGGCCTGGAGCGCGGAGCTTTGATCCTCCAGGCATTGACAGTTCAGATAACCCTAGTGGATAACAAGGCTTAGGGTCAGGAGACACAGGCAATTCTGATAACCCCAGTGGGTTAGGAGGCCTAGGTTCAGGAGACACTGGCGGTTCAGATAACCCCAGTGGGTCAGGAGGCTTTGGTTCAGGAAGCACTGGCAGTTCAGATAACCCCAATGGGTCAGGAGGCTTTGGTTCAGAAAGCACTGGCAGTTCAGATAACCCTGGCGGGTCAGGAGGCACTGGCGGTTCATAAAAGGGTGATATATGAAAAGGTTATTTTATTATTTATTATTATATATTTTTTAAATAAATCTAGTTTTGCAATTGAAATCTTTAATACTTAATGTAAAAATATGATTTCTGAAAACTACTAAAATCTCCAGTTTTAGTCATTTCCATAATTTCTTTTTTATTTATTTCTTTTTATTTTTTGCAAATGTACTCTTCAATGCACAACATAAAACATGATATAAATGGAATTGTGTTTTTTCAAAAACTCGTTATATACATCCTGCTTCAGCCGTGTAATGGGAGTCTGGAGTTTTTGGCCAGTATGTATAGACTGGAATATTATTAAATATTTGTTTCTCATGTACTCTATTGTGACACTTTGACATCTTTAGACTGACATCTTTTTTCATTAACAGTGCATCTGCAGATCAACTCCTGGCATTTGAAACCGCCAATGAAGTATTGAAGGAATCGCCACTTTAGGACTTATTATGTTGGCTTGAGAAAGCCAACATACTGTTATACTACTCGGTCCTCGAAACCAAACGCATCTCCTCCTAGGGCTTTGATGCTACAAGCCCCAAATTTGGCCCAAAAATACCTTCTGCAGTGAGGATAGGAGCTATATCTCCTCATGTCCATAAGATTTATAGTTTTTGAATTAAAAATTGTAAATATGACATTTTAATCTTCAAAAATTGTTTATTAGCATAAAACAACATTATACAATCCCCAAATTTGGCCAAAAGATGTGTTGCACATTGCAGATTATTACTAGATTTATTTGGAGTAATCATAAATAACAGTTTTCCTATAAATAATTTTTTTATATTAAAAATTGTCTCTGGAAAGTGATATAAAGTATGAGAGTGACCACGAGATGGCAGTACAGGACCACAGATGAAGATCTCCCATAAGTTTCGTTTTTGAACGAGAAGAAGCCATTTTCTTTAGAGCTGTTTTACTTTCACTCGTGTTGTCTAGATTAAACAAAATTCAGGCGATTTTAAAACATTCAGGTAGGTGATTACTATCTTATAAGATGTGAAACTGACTGACGTGCTGTTTCTGTCTGAAGTAAACACAGGCAGCGTGATATGCGTCTCGCGATTTTGAGTGCCTTTCGTGCAGCCAGCTGATACAGAGACTTCTGAAAAACTTTAATTTAAAGATATTTAAATTTAAACACTGCAGCGATTGTACACAAATCCAAGTATTACAAACCACTAAGGGCTGATCAAGGTGTTTGCTAACGTCATAGACTGTTACATTGAACAGCGCGTCATAACGTTGTGTTGATATATGTTGTTCTCTATGCAATACCCTGCTGAAAAGACCAGCATAGACAAGCATTGCTGGTCACCAGCAAGACCAGCATATGTTGTGTTTTGGTGCTGGTATGCTGGTGACCAGCATGGGATGCTGGTGCTAGGATGCTGGTCACCAGCATGGGATGCTGGAGCTGGTATGCTGGTGACCA